>CM060123.1:8200253-8570253 GCA_030522415.1 Channallabes apus
AAATACCTTGTGGACCGACGAGACAAAAGTTGAACTTTTTGGAAGGTGCGTGTCCCGTTATATCTTGCGTAAAAGTAACACAGCATTTCAGAAAAAGAACATCATACCAACAGTAAAATATGGTGGTGGTAGTGTGATGGTCTGGGGTTGTTTTGCTGCTTCAGGACCTGGAAGGCTTGCTGTGATAGATGGAACCATGAATTCTACTGTCTACCAAAAAATCCTGAAGGAGAATGTCCGGCCATCTGTTCGTCAACTCAAGCTGAAGCGATCTTGGGTGCTGCAAGCAGGACAATGACCCAAAACACACCAGCAAATACACCTCTGAATGGCTGAAGAAAAACAAAATGAAGACTTTGGAGTGGCCTAGTCAAAGTCCTGACCTGAATCCTATTGAGATGTTGTGGCATGACCTTAAAAAGGCGGTTCATGCTAGAAAACCCTCAATTAAAGCTGAATTACAACAATTCTGCAAAGATGAGTGGGCCAAAATTCCTCCAGAGCGCTGTAAAAGACTCATTGCAAGTTATCGCAAACGCTTGATTGCAGTTATTGCTGCTAAGGGTGGCCCAACCAGTTATTAGGTTCAGGGGGCAATTACTTTTTCACACAGGGCCATGTAGGTTTGGATTTTTTTTCTCCCTAAATAATAAAACCCCTCATTTAAAAACTGCATTTTGTGTTTACTTGTGTTATCTTTGACTAATAGTTAAATGTGTTTGATGATCAGAAACATTTTGTGCGACAAACATGCAAAAGAATAAGAAATCAGGAGGGGGGCAAATAGTTTTTCACACCACTGTATATAAGTGTAAATAAAAGAAAATGAAAGACATGTAAAATTATAACGCACAAAAATGAAAAATAGATGCAAAGTTATTTAGAAAAACAAACAACGCGGTCACGGGTCGAAAAATAATAAATGCAAATTCCAAATGTAAACCCATTACAAATTATATTGCACAAAACTTAAACACGAATTCAGCATTTTTCGAGTCACAAACAAAATCAGGTTTTCCGCTCATTTAATTTTTGTGCGCTTAAGCTCCTTTCCCTTTTGCTCACATTCTCGCGTTTTGCGCTTGCGTTTCAAAACTTTGTCGTCAGAGTTTGATGTAAATTAGGGGCGGGCTTCAGTGTCACCATGTCACGATTCCTTCTCTGTCTGCGTCTGGCGTGTGTGCGTGGCATGAATGCGGAGGAGGCGAGCTGACGGTTCTTTAGTTTCTCTTTATTCAACATTCAAGGGAAACAAAACACCAAACTGAATCTTAACACAACAAAAGCTAGACGCCTGACTGAACTTCAGCCAGGCTATTTATACAAAACATAAAATACCATGAACTCATTAACTTCCCTCGGTTCAGGTGAGCTTCTACGTCACCTGACCGAGGTGCAAACTGGGAAACGAAGTCAAAACGAAACTTAAAACTAACTACAAAACAAAGACCAAAAACGGGCGTTAGGCGCCGTCTAGGGGTCAACCGTCACACACCATTGGTTACCTAGTCCGAATTGACAGCTGCTCCTCTAGCCAATCAGTCGAAGGGGGAGATTACGTCACTCCAGTGCGACTCATGACTTCTGTGGCCATATATATATTATATACACTGACTAGATGTGGCCTCTGACGCTGCTGTCCACAGGAACAGTCATCCACAGTCATCTTGTGTCGGGGGAAGCCGCGGCGACTCTGCATTAGTTACAGTAACATTGGCAGAGAAACTAACAACCATTAAAATCACCTTAATTTCCTACCGATTTTCAAGCCATTTGGTTTATTATAAATGTCAGACATATATTTATGATAAAATTATTAATTAATCTATGTTCTACTTATATGATAGATTAATTAATTATTTTACTTATATGTTCTATCATAAATATGTGATATATCATATACAATACTTAGATACACCTACATAACTAATTTGTTCTACAATGCGCAAAACAATTACAAGCATGCTGATAGTGATATGAAAAAAACATAAATAATATAAAATGAAGTATATATAAAATATAAATAAATAATAGAGCAAAATTTTAATTAATAAAGGCATGAGTTAAATAAACAAAGCGGAAAAAAACAATTACGGACTTCCTGACCAACAGACCTCAGAATGTTAGGATGAGGAACCGAACATCTGCATCTAGGCAAAAATTAAATCATAAATCATCCAAATCTCAAATTTTTTTTTTTTTTGGTTTGTTCCAACTGACAGACATGTATTTATGATCGAGTCCAGAGAAAATTGAAGCTTTTGATATTAATCTACTTCAAAACTAGGTGCAAGTTTATTATTCTTCCACTTCAGTTTAAGTTCATTGAGTTACTTACCTTAGCCTAATCTACTGCACACAAAATAGCTCCAATGGTGTGATATCCATACTTAAAAATACATGTTAATTAAAACATTTGAATTGTACTGGTTTATTTTGTACATCAGCAAGCCTGCAATACAATGACCCAGCGTAAAATGGTTATGTAACACAAAAACAAACATAGCGTGCGTACGTAGTGTGAAAGAATCTTCCAGTATTTACAACAGCTTATTAAATGATTAGGCTACAGTATATAACACAGGTTAACCATTCTTTGAAAACATCCAGTTCATGATCTGAATGCCGGGAAACTTTGGCGCTTCCTTCAGATCCCCGAACCAAGATGGTGGCGATGTTGACGTATGCTTAGAGGCCCAAGGCGATATGTAGTCAGTGTATATAATATATATATGGCCACAGAAGTCATGAGTCGCACTGGAGTGACGTAATCTCCCCCTTCGACTGATTGGCTAGAGGAGCAGCTGTCAATTCGGACTAGTTAACCAATGGTGACACTGAAGCCCGCCCCTAATTTACATCAAACTCTGATTTGAAACGCAAGCGCAAAACGCGAGAACGTGAGCAAAAGGGAAAGGAGCTTAAGCACGCAAAAATTTAAAATGAGCGGAAAACCTGATTTTGTTTGTGACTCGAAAAATGCTGAATTTATGTTTCAGTTTTGTGCAATATAATTTGTAATGGGTTTACATTTGGAATTTGCGCTTATTTTTCGACCCGTAACTGCGTAGTTTGTTTTTCTAAATAACTTTGCATCTATTTTTCATTTTTGTGCGTTATAATTTTACAAGTCTTTCATTTTCTTTTATTTATGCTTATTATTTTTCGATCTGTTACTGCAATACTTTTGATGGAAATTTGATCCCATACTAACCTGCTTAGATCTTAGTCTGTTTAGTCTCCTCGTCTGTTTAGATCTTAGTCTTTTTAGGTACTAACCTGTTTAGCCACTAACCTGTATAGTTCTTAGTCTGTTTCATACCTGGTCTGTTCGTCTCTTGGGTCTCTGGCTGCTAGACTGTTTAGCAATTGCCAGAGGTGGAAAGTAACGAATTACATTTACTCGTGTTACTGTAATTGAGTAGCTTTTTTGTGTATTTCTACTTTTTAAAGTAGTTTTAAAAATCTGTAATTTTACTTTTACTTAAGTACGTTTTGTTTGAAGTATTGTAATTCGCTACATTTTAAATCATATTCGCTAATGAGTAAAAAAGAAATG
This sequence comes from Channallabes apus, assembly GCA_030522415.1. Classification (NCBI taxonomy): domain Eukaryota; kingdom Metazoa; phylum Chordata; class Actinopteri; order Siluriformes; family Clariidae; genus Channallabes; species Channallabes apus. The sequence continues at coordinate 8,203,813 of CM060123.1, forward strand.
AATGAAAATGCTAAAATAATACAAATATTATTCTTTTGCGCTTGCGTGTGTGTATCATGTCCTGGTCGCGCGCCGCTCCAGACTCCACTCCAGGTTTTCTGACATCGGCATCTACCTGACCTTCCACACGGTCGCTTCCGCCCTGAGAGTGACGTCATCGACTAGCGCGACCACATATAAACCGGAGAGAGATGCGGGAAAGATGAAAGAGGTTGTGATTTTGGCGTTTTGATATTTGGTTGTGTATTCCGGTTTTGACTTTTTGCCTCCAATTGACTTAATTTATTGCTTTGTCCCTTTGGTTTGGTTGGTCTTTGTATATATTTGTAGATAATTTCACTGTTTTTGTTTTAGGGAGTCCGGGAAGGTGCCTGTATTTTTGTTTGTGTGTTTTTTTTTTTTTTTGCAGGTAATCTAGCTACTAAATATAAACACCATTTTGTTTATTATTTTGGCCTGGGTCCATCCTGAATCTGATCCTCCTCCTGTTGTGTGTGTGTGTGTGTGTGTGTGTATACAAACCTCATTATTTCATCAGTTAATGATTGGATCTAGTTCTTTCTGCCATATACCACCATTTCCATACAGTTTAAAATAGAACCCTGAACCATTCTTTTGCTGAATGGCCCTAGACTGGGACGTAACCAGGGGCGTAAATCCTGGGGGGGACGGAGGGGACATGTCCCCCCCAATCCGCGGGTTGTCCCCCCACCCCCCCCCCCCCCAAAAAAAAAAAAAAAAAAACGCATTCTCTATTGTGAAAAATATATGTATGTATACCTAAGATAATTGTGTAAGTAGAAAAAAAACCCCCGCAAAAACTGCATTTAGAAAGAGTTGAGTTCCCCCTCCCTCCCCTCCGCTTCCTCACAGTGTGTCCCACTGCCTCCTGCTTTCCCAGTTCAGGTCAGGTTTCTGGCTGCGGCTCAATTAATGTTCAAATCCAGTAACTGTAAGTCGGGTATTTTATTCACTGTAAATAAAGCGATTCTCTTTAATGTAGTTGATGCAGACTCATTCATAAATTAGTTGCGGCAAAAATGCTGATTAACGATGTAATTTTCCATGAATCTGCTGTATTAGCGATTAAATAATTACTTATCTAGTTAACGTTATCTTGTTTACAATAGCTTGTTTACATAGTGCACTGCAACTAACACAACAAACGCCGTTTCACATGCAGTGTTTTATTTATGACGACTTGGATAATGTTAACTTAACATTAACGGCCACAATTAACATATTGTTTAGCTGTGCATTTACTAAATGAGCACTGTGCCTAGTCCGAACTGTATTGTTTTGTATAATCAATATCCATTCTGTTCTAAGTGTCTTAATTAATTTTAAATACAATTTTAAACCTTTTTTTAATTCCATGTTGTGATTATTTTTTGATAGTTTTACTTTCTTTATGTAAAGAAATTAAATTGAGTTGAATGACCATTGTGTATGAAATGTGCTACAGTATAAATAAACTTGCCTTGCAGTGTCATAGATAAATGGACATAAGAATTTTTCAGTGACCTAAACGCCAAGTAAGTGCAAGTTCACATATTAAGGCAATTTTGCTTTAAGAATGGGTTCTTATGAAAATACTAATGTCACAATATCAATCACAGGCAAATGAGAGAGAAATTATTGAGGGACAGGTAGACCGTACAGATGTACAGTGTCGGGTAAGTGTGGTGCTTTTATTGAAGGGATAATGACAGATTAAAGAAATTGTTCACCCAAAAAAAAAAAATGTTTTCGGAGTGGCTGGAGCGGCGAGTTGAAGATCCGGGTCACGGGGCGGAGCCCAACGGTGACGCTGCGTAAGTGCTGGGGCAAGTTACAGCGCCGTCAGCCACAGAAGCAATTTGGTGGAGTCAACATTAGACGTCGAAAAAAAAGACGTCGCCTGGCGTTACAAAACAACCCAATTAATGGACGGAAATTGGACGTCCAAAATGACAAGGAAAAGACGTCGCTACGACGTCACATTGCGCAGTGGGTAAGTCAAGGTGTGTGTTTTTCAATAAATTGTTATATCTGCATCAGTGTAGTCCTTTCTCATAAATACAGTTTACTAAATGTCATGAGGGATTAATCAGTTAAATCTTCGCTGTGTTCACCCTCATCACACCAGCTGTTTCCTCTAGTGAACATGAAACCCTTAATACAGACTCTATTAATGAATAGAAACAAAAAAAATCATTAAAAAGATGCTTTGTTTAATTACATTAAAACAATGTTTGTCTATATTAATGAATTTGAATAAGTAGAAATGAAATGTTAAGGGGTTGAATAGAGAACCTACTGTCTTATTTATGTAGCTAAAACTAATCAATGTATATCAATGTAAGGCATAATCAATGTAAGTTTAAAGTTATATGCTGTTTTCTGGTTACATTTTTCGGATTGTACCTGTACATAGGAAAAGGTTTATACGGTAAACAGATTGTGTGATCTAGAAGACTAATTTGAGTACTGATTCTAAACAAGCCAAATATGTTTTAAACATCTATGAGGGCTGAGCCCCCTTAAGTGAAAATCCTCGAAACAGAACTCTCTCACATTCTGTGGAACAATTGCATCACCAAGAGGCTCGTATGTCCGAATTTGTCCCACGCCAACCCCTGAACCTGAGTAAATAGACAAACACAGCTAAACATTTGAACAAATAAGAGAACTATGGTACTTACAATGAACACAACTACAACTACTCACTAGTTGTAGGTGTGGCAGGTTGAGACCACATTGGGAGGGGGCAGTGGGAAGATATATAGGGCAATGAGAAGGCATGGTACACGAGCCAGATTTTCCAGGTGCAGACAGGGGTACTTGGAAAAAGAAGAATAGAGAAGAGGAGGCAGCCACGAGGAGGAACAGACCAGTGTAGTGGGAGACCTGCGAGGTTGAATACAACAGTAGCCACCGTCAGACATCTCCATTTTTGCAACACGACAGAAGGTCTCAGCTTAAGGTAAATCAGGCCTTAATATTGTCAGAGTGAATCTGGTCTGGACCTTAAAGAGGTTTAACTGTGTAACTTTACGTCTGTTATACTGTAGCGCAGCCACATAGGGGGCAATTTTAGCTTGTGTAAATAAGACGGCTAAATAATGAGAAAACTGCAGCACTTGTTAAATTATGTCCCGAAGGGTTTATTGTCTCTATGTATTTTAAGGCTGAATCCCATTTCTATTTTCTACCCCTTCCCCTTCCCCTTCCCCTTGTCCCTTGAAACGAAGTGGAAAGGGGAAGGGTTTAAATTTTTCCCCTAAGAAATGGGACACCACTACAACACTGTTATACGTCATCATACGTTGTCACTAGTTCCTAATGTTACGTTAAAGGACATGCGCCGATGTTTATCACACATTGCAATAAGAGAGAGATTACTCACTCCCAAAGTTTTTTCGCGCCGTATTTCATCCCTATACATAATATAAATTATAAAAATATATAAAAATAAAATATATATTTGTAATATCGTGCAATCGGTGCTAGCCGCTAGCAAACTTTAGCGATTTTTTTGCAAACATTTCTTTACAGAACATCACCATAAACACAAACACAAGACTAGAGGTAATATACATATAATGAAAACTTGTCATAAAAATCATTATTTATGGCAAAAATTTACATTTATGGGTCTGTTTGCTCGAGTGAGCAGCCATGTTGAAAATTTCGCTTAGCCCTTCGTTTGAATTGAGGTCCTGAAAAATCTTCGTTTGGAGGGCTATCTGGCCCTTCCCCTTCCCCCTCCCCCTCCAACCAAAAGAGAAATGAGACACCCCTACCCCTTCACGTGAACGCGCCAAACGGAGGGGTAGGGCTATGTGAAGGGGTAAGGGGTAGAAATGGGATTCAGCCTAAATGTATTCGTTCCTGATCCTACTCTCGCGAGACTACGTTGCCGGTCGGAACGGGAAGAAGGTGACGCACGTGGTCACATGACCCGGAAACAAAAGCCGGCCCGGCAAAGCACTCGAAGAGGGAGAAAGGAGTTACAGCGCGCTGTGTATATGGATTATCTTGGAGGTTTTACGGAGACGAAAGGAGACTGTGCTTTGCGGGATTTCCACTCGTTTTGGATTGTTGCCGTCTACACTGCTCCATTACGGTTCTCACCCTCCATCCTCGGCCTCCCGGTTGTTTACCATCCTTTCCGGTGAGACCGATCCATCTCCTTCATACAAACTTACAATAACCTGGACTTTGGACATTTTTTACATTCACTTAGACTCCGTTTTTTTTTTTTATTGTATATATTTTGTATATATATTTTTTATTAGTTTTCTTGGTTGGTGCACCGTTTTGTTTTCTTTTTTGTATAATACACATTTGGTTTGGATAATTAGGTTTTGTTGGTGTCCTTCTTGCTCAATGGTTTTTAAAGCACTCAGGCACAGGGATAAAGAGCCCTACTTAAGTGTAACTCTAGTTAAAGAGATTTTGGCTGAGCGTTACAATACTAGTTCGAGAAAATTCCTTTAATCGGTTATCACTAAAGGCATTTTAAGCAAATAGAGGAAGTTTAGATTAACACTTAAACACTTAAAAACTCATGACGAGGTTTGACACAGTCGCGGCCGTCTGCTAAAAATAACGTAGTTAATGATTTACTACATAATGGTGGATATTTTGCATATACGTAGATATATTTACAGTATGAACAAAATATCAGTTATTTGGCAAGATAATAAAAATGGCTAAGTAGTAAAAAAAAAAAAGTGTTGCATTTTGGGTAACTGCGTAGGTGACTGGACGGATTGAGTTTTTTAAATTATTAAATCACAAAAAAATTACAATATTAAAAGCATAAAAGTACAGGATTCAGGTGTAAGACTGAATTATACAAATAACTATCCACAGTTAAGTAGAAGATGTACAATATAAGCAAACAAAAAATATACATACAAATAAATAATAACAGTAAATTAACTGATAAATAGTTTGTTAGTTTGCACAATTCTGTCTCTGAGCTCTTCAGGTAGTTCCTTTGACCTCATGATTCTCATCTGCTCTGACATTTGCACTGTGAGCTGTAAGGTCTTATATAGGCAGGTGTGTGGCTTCCCTAATCAAGTCCAATCAGTATAATTAAACACAGCTGGACTCAAATGAAGGTGTAGAAACATCTCAAGGATGATCAGAAGAAATGGACCGAACCTGAGTTAAATATCTGAGTGTCACAGCAAAGGGACTGAATACTTAGGACCATGTGATATTTCAGTTTTTCTTTTTTTAATAAATCTGCAAAAATGTCAACAATTGTGTTTTTCTGTCAGTATGGGGTGCTGTGTGTACATTAATGAGGGGGAAAAAGAACTTAAATGATTTTATCAAATGGCTGCAATATAACAGAGTGAAAAATTTTAAGGGGGTCTGAATACTTTCTGTACTCACTGTAGAAGTTGACAATATATTCAAATGATTTGTTACTATGGCAGAAAAGATCATTATATCATTTAATGTAAAATTTTAAACATAATTTCCAAGTTGCCACCAAAATGCTTGTATCTAAGAAAAAAGGATGAAAATACATTATTTTTGTTGGTTGCACAATGTACATAGATCCACAATGAGTTTGTTTTTGGATAAACCAGACACTAATGATGTAATTTTAGACATCACCTTTATCATGCAAATTTAAAAACGTAATCTCCTGTCAAGCCAACATGCAATTCTTTGCCCCATATATCACTGATTCAATTTAAATCCATTGTGATCACACACACACACACACACACACACACACACACACACACACACACACATCCATATACTTATGGACTCAAATTTAAGTACTAAACATGTACAGTAAATTATTGTATGTTCAAGTCAAACCGGGACTTTGATTGTGCGGAATAACAGAACACCGTTATGAGACTCACTTTATTTCTCTATATAATAACACTAATGCTCTTATCCCAGCGTTTCACTAATGCTTGGATATCATCGAGGTAGAAAGTTCTCTCAGTCGTCGACTTATCCACACAAATTGTGTTACCGTCACATGAACAAAAAGTTTAACGTGCGCTGCTGGAGAAGATTTGGGGAAGCATTAGTTTTGCCAAAGGAAAAAAAAATTTTTGTTTCTGCGTGTGAAAAATAAAAACATAGACTGTTGTGTGTTTTTCCTTCCAAACCACATCCTAATAACACCTGTTCTTATTTATTGTAGGACCATTTATAGTGAGAGAAAACCATGAAGTTGTGTTTAAGGCTCTGCGTGCCTCTCATTGGTAAGTGTCACTAAAAACAACTGTAAACAATTTATTCTCTTGTCCTCTAGCAACTTGTTTCAGAAATAGTTCATAAGACGCTTTGATGCTAAGAAGTGACTGGCGATCATACACAAGTAGTCCTGAGACATTTCTAAAAATTCCACATAGTAAAACAAACAATATCCAGATCCTAACCGACAGACGTGTCGCCGTTAACACTGTTAGCGCCATCTTGTCAATTTCAAAAATTTTATTGTCTCGAATAGTTACAATGTTCTCTCTGATTTTTTTAGGTTCCTTGTTAATGTTGTGGTGCCAAGCATTCGACGTCAGTGAAACCTCAGTTAATGAACCCGTGACATTCCCGTGTACCTGCCATGGAAACTCGCCGGTGGTTGAGTGGACGCGCTTCATTCCCAGTTTAGAGCGCATTGCTAATTGTCAAAGCCAGACATGTCAGATTGAGGAGCGTTATCGGGAAAGATTTGAAATGTCTAGAGATACCAGAGGAAATTACTTCCTGAGGATCAACGCAGCAGCCTACAATGATGTCGGGTCCTACAGGTGCACCTGCAATGGAGAGAAAGTCACTGATGTAAAGCTTAAAGTCTATTGTAAGTATGATAATGTGACTCTTAACATGTCTGTATTAAAATCTTGTAACGCTTGGATTTAGAAAACCGCTTGGTTACAAAAAAACGGATTCGGGAATCTAAGCTGGGGCTTGAAAACAACACTTCCGGTATTGCGCAACCGCAGCTGGACAAAACACGACGCGACACAAAACAATTATAATAAATTAAACCAAGTGTATTATACAAACGGAATAAAGAAATAAACAAACACGGTGCACCACAAACCAATATATACAAATATAATACAAATAGAAAAAAGTGTGTGTGTGATGTATGCGGGTGTGTGAGTGTGTGTATGAAAGTCCAGTGTCTGAAAAACGGCAAAAGGTATGAAAATGATGAGATGGAGAGATGGTTCGATCTCACCAGATAAAGATGGTAGGTCTGGGAGATCGAGAAACGGAATGAGCTGGGTACTGGATGAAATTATCAAAAAGTAATCCTCAAACAGGCTCTCAGTCTCAAACGATATGCAGCGCGCTGTCTTCATCTCTCCGTGCCGGCTACCTCGCCGGTTCCGGCTTTATGACGTGCGTCATCATGTGACCCACGTCACTTCCGGGTTCCCTTGCGTTGCGATCGCGCATGCCCGGTGACCAAACCACTGTCAATGGGGAAAGAGAAACCGCTAGGGCACACCTTCGGCCACAGGTGAGCAGCATTAGCTCCAAGACCATTTTCCTGTTGTTGAAGGTGTCCCTTTTGTGTGGCTGTGCTACAATCTGACCAGCCTAACTGGGACTTGTGTAGCTCTTACTGAAACACTGTTTGTTTTTGTCTGACAGTTGCCTCAGTCGTAAATGCTTTTGAGGGAAATAACGTCACCCTGCCGTGTTTCGGAAACACTCTGCGTGATGCCAAGGATGCGCAGTGGAAGAAAGATGGGGAAAAGTTGCTGGAGTACCCTGGTGTGGTTACAAATGCCTCAGGGGGCAGATTTGCAATGTCAGAAAATGGCTTTAAAAGAGGTGATCTGTCGCTCTACATCACGTCAGTTCAGAAGTTTGATGCTGGATTTTATCGGTGCCTTATTCATGATGAATCTCGTGATGGAGACCCAGCTGCTGTTCTACTAAAGGTGGAGGGTAAGTTATTCTTTAATCTACTTTTTAAACTTATTTATAAATAAAGTTACTAAAAAAAAAGTTATACATTTGTAATAATCTAAAAATACAACTTGTTTTGTGTTATTTTTCTTCAGTATATGAACCACAGCCAACCCCAAACAGCTACGGACAACAGGCAATAGGACTAGGAGTAGTACTGGGTCTGGTCCTCCTCGTAGATGTTGTCAGAGTGATTACATTCCTTGTGGGAAGATTTAAAAGACCACAAAATGCATCACCCACCCGTGTGAGCACTCCTGTTCAGGAGGAACAACCGATGTTCCCAAAAGACTTCAACACGGCCAATCCAGGACTAGTTCTTAGTAAACAAAGATCTGGCACACAGTGTTTTTAAAAAATGTTTAAATTCAGAAAATGATGTAGAAAGCCAGTTTAGAAATTCAGCCACTCTGTAGGCGCTATGACTGCATAATATTTGCTAAAATGTGAATCACGATTTTTCAGTCTGAGAATCACGATTCTCTCACATGATTTTTTTTATTTTTTATTTCTCCAACTAAAATATTTATTGCGCTTAAATGCTGTCTGCACAGGACTTTCAACTGTAGTCTTGTAACAAAAAAGGCACAATTAAAAATAAATATCATTTAAGACTATTTCAGCTAACTACAGCACTTTTACGTTAACATCTAGTATTCTTCTATGATCTGTTTTCTCAGTATTGTTCAAGTCTCTGTGTAACAGCTAGAATCAACACTTTAGGTTTAAATAGGTTTAAGGATTAATTAGCCAATAGAGTAAGTTATATCTCAATTAAAATTGCACATCTGTCTTTGTTGTTTTTTGCTGCGTATATATATATATATATATATATATATATATATATATATATATATATATATATATATATATATATATATATATATATATATATACACTCAGCAAAAAAAGAAACGCCCCTTTTTCAGGACTGTGTATTTCAACAATAATGTTGTAAAAATCCAAATAACTTTACAGATCTTCATTGTAAAGGGTTTAAACAATGTTTTCCATGCATGTTCAATTAACCATAATCAATTAATTAACATGCACCTGTGAAATGGTCGTTAAGACCTTGACAGTTTCCATTGTTCTATTGATAGAAACTGGAATAAAAATAATTGATAAAACTGGATTATAATGGATTATAATTATTTTGATGTGGTCAGCAAAAAGAGTGTACAGGGGAGGAGACTGGGAATTTCCCCGGGACTCCCCCCCCCCCTTCTCCTGAAGTGTATAAAAGGTGTGTGCTTTTACTGTGAAATTCTTTACAAAGTATTAAAGTATTTACAACCTAAGCATTGCAAGTGCGGCTCACTTGGGTTTTATTGCTGCAATAAATCCTATTTACTTCTTCCAGCTCTGTGTGGCGTCTGAAATCTTCTTTAATTCTCTTTGTAAGTAATTTGTTAACTGTTTGATATTTTAAATTCAAGGCAACTTCAACAAGGTGGAAGAATTTTCTCCGACAAGATGCACTGCAGTACTTCAAGCAGCTGGTGGCCACATCAGATACTGACTGGTACTGACTGATTTTGAGCCTCCCTTCATTCAGGGACACATTGTGGAACATTTTTAGTTTATGTCTTATGGTGTTGACTCTTTTAGTGTGCATACAAATATTTACACATTAAGTTTACTGAAAGTAAAAACAGTTGAAAGTCAGAGGACGTTTCTTTTTTTGCTGATTTTTGCAGATTTTTGTCTGCAATTGTTAGGTCTTTAAAAAATTTTTTTAAATACTTTAATATACTTACATTTACTTTTATCTGTGTTTAGTCAGTGTAGCACAACCCCATCTACAAAACTTTCCACAAGCCGCCACTGCTATGCATCCAAGGCTGCTGTGATTTTGGACTGATCAGACGAGATCGGGCGTCAGACTGGTGTGGCCGTAAGCGAAAACTGGTCTGAAGGGAGGCCTATTTAAACAATAATAATGCAGTTAAAAAAAACAAACAAAAAAACTGTATTATGAGGACTAAATCTGAAAAGCTTACAGCACCTGGTATCCCCATGCGGTCTCCCATCCCAGTACTAACGTGGCCCGAGCCTGCTTAGCTTCCGAGATCAGACGAGATCGGGCAGTCTCAGAAAGCTGGTCTGAAGGGAGGCATATTTGAACAATAATAATGCAGTTTTAATTATATTATAAAAAAATTATATGAGGAATACATCTGAAAAGTATAATGACATGTCATCATGCAGTACAACCAATAACATTCAATTCAGTTCAGTTTTATTTGTATAGCGCTTTTAACAATTGACATTGTCTCAAAACAGCTTTACACAATCAAAAGAACTATAAGTTTGTATGGAATGTGAATGTGTATGAATCAAAATGTTCAGATAGTCCCTGGTGAGCAAGCCCGAGGGCGACAGTGGCAAGGAAAAACTCCCTGAGATGGTAATAGGAAGAAACCTTGAGAGGAACCAGACTCGACAGGGAACCCATCCTCATCTGGGTGAAGCAGATAGCAGGAAATGATCTGCATTTATACAGTGTGTTAGGTGGCAGGCAGTTCAGCTATAATAGTTGATCTTAATTGATGTTAAAATGGAGTCCAGTAGTTATTGGAGACTCAGATAGACTTGTAGAAAGTTCCAGTCCTGAACTATCGAATTGTCAAGTCCTCAGAGAAACAGCTGACAACACCAGTCGAGGCCAGAACCGTCTTCTAAGTCGAGAGAATCATCCCCAGACACCAGACGCATCCCAAAGAGACACACGGGGCATCCATGTGACGAGACCTCCAACCAGTAACGGGGCACCAGGATGGATCAGACAGGTCCGGAGGGCAGAGGGAGTCTGGATCACTGGCAGCTCAGGAACCACATGTGTAGCTCGACAGAGAGAGAGAGAGAAAGAGTGAAAGGGGGAGACAGGGGGAGAGAGGAAAGAGAAAGAGGAGGAGGAAGAGAAGAGGAGGAGAGATTGCAATTAGGTATGGTCACAGTCACAATGTATAATGTGAATGTATATTTACTGTAGAGTGCAAGCAGGGACTCCGGCAGGACTAACTATGACAGCATAACTAAAAGGGAGAGCCAGAAGGAAACACAAACATGAGGGGGAACTGAGATGTAAAGCAAACAATCACCTCACCGTCAAACAATCAGTAACATGGTTCACTCTGACGGGGAAAAACCTCTCTCTCACACACACACTCACACACACCTCAAGGTTCTAAGACCTCATCTGACACTCTGTGGATATGAATGTGTGTGTGGGCTTAGAAAAAAGAAAGAAAGGAGAGAGAGGAAAAAAAGCATTTTCATTAAGTGTAAAATTGTACAGACACACACACACACACTCCACTGACAACATTAACTGCATGTCTTGCACTGTATGAGGTAAGGGATTATTTAGATAGCTTATCCTACAGTACAACCTCAAAGGCATACACGTCCACCCACACAAGCACATTTAGTGCAAGGTGCAAGAGGTGTGATCTGCAGTGTGATTGGAGGAACAACTGTGGCTCCACCGCTATGCAGGCCTACGTGAGCCTTGGCATGAACACACTCTTCCTTCATTCCTGCGGTCTCTCTCTTTTTATGTCCCTCCTTTATTAACTCAGTCCATTTCCCACTCTCGCATTTAGCTCTGTCTGAATCCTTTCCTCCTGCTTTCTCTCTCCTCTCTCACACTTTTACAGCATTCTGTCATCTCGTTCAAGAGACCTTGACGAATGAACGATCACATCACGTTCAGTCCTTAACAGATATCGGGGACTAACAACTCTGTTGTTAGCTTTGTTGAGCTCTTTTGTTGTTTTTGTTGAAGTATTGTGTGTTGTTTGTTGAAGATATTGTTTTTTTTCTGTCGCGGGTTAATTCAGATTTAATGGGTAATAAGAACACAATTATTTATCCAAAGCCGGACCCAGAAGAGGTTCCGCGTGACTAGATGAATAGGTGTGGACTCACTTACTTTACCACACCTTGGCTTGATAATGTATCATGGTGGACTGAACCACAATCAAAATTTTTAACCTATCCACATGGAGGTACTTTTAAGCCTGAATATCTAGCCTCTGCTTACTCTCAGATATATGAGGGTATGGGTGATCCAGGTTGGGATTATCCCTACATGGGTTCATGTTACCAAAAATGGGTAGAAATGAAAGCTCTTTGGGATAAATACTTAGACATAAAAGAAACTGTAATACACAAGAAAAAGATTCCAAAAGGTCACCCGAAAGTAAATTCAAGCCGCCCGTTCACTTTCCGATCCCTCCTCCATATCATGCTGACATAGTAACATCAGCATCTAACCAACCAATTATTGAGAAAATTTAAAGTATTATTTATAAAAAAAAAAAAAAGGAATATGACTTTCTTTGGGGTAATTCTAATGAGGCTATGAAACTTTTTACACAGGTTGAAATATCAAATAGTTTCTAGTAATAACAAAAATATTAAGAATAATAATCACAATAAATAAATAAATAATACATTATTATTTAAAAATTTTAAGCATAGTTCAATAAAATTCCAACCATATTATCATGAACTTCATTTGTCGAAACATATTCATCTAACATATTTCCAATTTGTTTCATTTGTTTTTTAAAATATTCCACACCTCTACATACCTTTTTCATATCGTTGCACATTCCTCATAATCCAAATTGCATTCCTTGCTACGGCCATTATAAAATTAAAACCACATGCCTTATGTTTTTTACTGTTAATACCGAATAAAAACAGTTTTTCCCATTCTTTGTTTGTCATATTTTCTTTATATTCCTCTTCCAGGAATTCATGTGCTATTCTTTTAGCTTTTCTCATAAAATCCTTTAGTTTTTCACAATGAATGAACATATGTAATACAGTAGCCCTTCATCCTCTCTCTCACAAACTTGACACCTTGCTTCCATCTCTTTATCTATTTTGCAGAGTCTCATTAATGTCTGTATAGTGTTATGTCTCAACAAATAAGTAAAATCTTTTAAAACTGGCTCCATGAATTTAATTCTTATGTTTTTCCATGTCTTCACATTTTAACTTCTCATATCTTGTCCAATAATTGTTTGCTATTTGTTTAATAAAAGCTTTTCCCCTAAATAACACATAGAAATCTTTCACTTTACACAAAAAGAATAAAATATTTTCTCCTGTTGATTAGATTCCCACCATTCTTTATAAAAAAGTAACTTTCCATTAACTAAAATATTCAGATTTAAAAGCAGTGGCTGTTCTAAAAGTTGTCTTCTTCCTGTAGGTTTTATTATCACATTTCCAACATTTCAGCTCATGATTCTAATACTTCCTGGTAAAAGTTTGGTATGTTTTTTGCTATGATTTTTTTTTCATCCATAAAACATCCACATTTCTTTAAAAAATATTTCATTACCTCTTTCCACACTTCTTTGTTCTTTTCATCCAGGAATCTATTCATTATTTTAATTCTTGCACTCTTCATTCTTAGTAATAGATCGTGTAATCCTAGCCCCTCTTTATTTACTTTATCGATTAGCGTATCATATGCGATCTTGGCTCTGCCTTTCCCCCAGAAGAATATACAACCTCTGAATCTTTTATAAACCCATTGAGTCATTGGAGTTACACTCAATACATATCATATTTTTGATAAAAACAGTGCATTGCTTATTAAAACTTTAATGTTAAGAACCTTCATTTCCAATACTGTAGTCTTTTGTCCATTGCCTTTAAAATTCCATCCCACATTACATCATTTGTTTTTTCTATATCAGTTCCAATGTTTATTCCCAAAACCCTTACATTTTCTTTTCCCTCTTTAAATAGTATGTAGTGAGTTATGTAGTCCACTTCTCTTATCCTTTAACAACGGCTTTTCTCTATATTTATTTTGGCTCCTGATCCTTTATTTATCCTTTAATATTGTTCCAATATTCTTAGTGCTTCAGTTACACTCTGTTTGTCTTTGACTATAAGCGTAATGATAGAAATAGAAGACTATAAATCTGAAATGTCTATCTTTATTATTTTCTCCTCTTTTCTTAATTCTGATCCTAATGGTTCGGCTGCCAGTGTGTATAAAAGTGCAGAGAGAGGACATCCTGGTCTTATTGAACTTGTTATTTTAAAATATTCTGTTAAAAAGCCATTGCATTTTACACGTTACTATGCCAGCTTGTGTATTTTTCCCCCAAAAAAACTTCTGGATTACTTCAAATAAATATTCATGCACTACATCAAATGTTTTTTCTACTGTAGATCCAAGCTTATTAAATACCCTCCTTTTCCTTTTTCATTCATGTAGTATAGCCTACTACATCTCGTATGTTGCTTATTGTATCCACTATGTCTCTCCACTCTACTGCATATGCTTGCGTGGTTTTTTATTATGTGCGGTAATACGTTCTTTAATCTAAACGTTCTTTGATAGGATACATCAGGGGCGTAGATTTAGGGTGGATGGAGGGGATGTGTCCCCACCAATATCCTCCGACCATTGAAATGTCCCCACCAATAATTTAATCCACTTTAAAAAAAAATCGTGTTGTCAACATTAACGTAGACACGCAGAAAGGGATCAATCACGTTCTCTCCTTGAGTCCTCCCGCCCCCAAAACACATGAACATTTTGATTGGCTGTGCCTTTCCCTGCTATCATGTGATAGGCTATTGGCTGCGTTCAGATACAAGGAGCGCCAAATGCAGTGGATTTTTTTTCCCCTGCGAGAAGGTGTGTTGGGTGACAGACATACATGATGAAAAAAAAGAAGCTGGACACAAGAAGCTTTTTTCCCCAAAGAAAAGTGTAAGTCACTTCAAGTTCGCTAGTGAATCCATCAAAGTAACGACAACAGTTAACGTTAATGCTAATGGTTTTTATTTATTTATTTTTTTACCGCTTTGACTGACAGCAGACTGTGAATACGGACTTAAAACTAACAGCAGATTAAAAGCTAAATGTAACAGTATAAATATGATCCCTGTCAGTCTCCTAATCTAGTGACTGTTTGTCAGAAATCAGTATTGTGAAAGAAATTGATAAGCTAATATACTAATATTGCCATATGGCTAGAATTTAGTTGACACCAATAGACAATCCACTTCAAACAAATAGTTTTTAATGCATTCACTTACTTGGCAAACATTAATGATTTTATTCGAGGTTTGCACTCTAAGACTCAGAAAAAGTGAAATAAAATACTGTTTAAATGGCATGTGTTTATCCTGACAGAACCTAAACACCTGTGCTGTATATCAGACAGCGATGGAGAGAGTGTACATTACACACAGGTGCTCACTATTTAGTCATCAGCACTCATCAGGCAAAGTCTATGGGCAACTGACTGCACTCAGACCCAAGGGGGTTGAATAATTATGTACACCCCACTTTGCAGTTATTTATTTGTAAAAGAATTTTAGAATCATGAATGATTTTCGTTCCACTTCTCGCGTGTACACCACTTTGTATTGGTCTTTCACGTGGAATTCCAATAAAATTGATTCATGTTTGTGGCTGTAATGTGACAAAATGTGGAAAAGTTCACGGGGCGGGCAAATACTTTTGCAAGCCACTGTAGTTGTCCTGAGATTTAACATTGTTACCAATAATAGGCTGAGGCATTCTCTGTCCATGCTCATAAGGAATCCCTCAATGTTCTTTAATTAGGGGACAGAAGCAGATCAGCCATGTTGTAGTTCAGGTGAAGAGGCCAGTTCACAGGAGGTCAATCTGAATGTTGATTATATATATAACATATAATATGTGTGCGTGTATTATACATGTTGATTATACTAATATTTAGCATTATGAGGAGTGATAGGCTGAGGATGTAAGTGATTCATTAGTGAATCCTAGTGCAGTCAGAGGGGAAGAGTTAGGGTCAAAGCCATTGTTCACCCCCCCAAAAAAACTGTACTCACTATTTACTCCTTAAGTGGTTCCAAACCTTTATGATTTTCTTTATTTTGTTGAATACAAAATAAGATATTGTGAAAAAAAGCTGAAAACCGTTCAACATTGACTTCCGTAGCAGGAAAAACAAATACTATGTAAATCAATGATTACAGGTTTTCAGCATTCTACAAAATATCATCTTTAGTGTTTATCAGAAGAAAAAAAGAACAGCCTGGACAATATTGATGTCAAACAAATATGCCAGCAGTTTATTTTTGTTAACGAGAGGCGAAGGCATGGTTTTGTCTCCTTCATATAGGAGCAATAGGCATTGAGCTGCTGTGTGGTACCTAACAGTATTCATGTTTAGATGTAATCTACTTTTATATATATACAGATGTTTGAGATGTTACATTTGCACTAGGGCTCAATAAAGAGTAGTTTTTATTTTATTAAAGACTATCTTTTTGTCAGTTATGAAACATTCCTTTAACTTTACACTATTCCTTAATTTAACTTAATGAATTGCATTTCGAGTGGATTAATATCAGTCGAAGCATTGCTAGTATTAATGTAAAGTGATTTTGCACCATATTAAGAAAAACATGTATTCAGTGGACATAGTTGGGGTGGGAGGTTGGTAGGTGGGGCAGGGGATTGGGGGGTTGGTAGGTGGGGCAGGGGATTGGGAGGTTGGTAGGTGGGGCAGGGGATTGGGAGGTTGGTAGGTGGGGCAGGGGATTGGGGGGTTGGTGGGTGGGGCAGGGGATTGGGAGGTTGGTAGGTGGGGCAGGGGATTGGGGGGTTGGTGGGTGGGGCAGGGGATTGGGGGGGGGATTAGTTGGAGTCATAGGTCCCAATGTCCAGAGCAAACCTACGCCCTTGGTTTAATGGGTAAAATCGGTGTCACTCCCCAGTCCATCAACTTATTAAAAATGTCCTCACCCTCAATGTAAACAGGAATGACACCAATATTTCGTTATTCTCCTTAACTGAATAGAAGTCTCCTTTAATTTCTACGCCCTTGAGCAGGCATTCGGCTTCTGTTTTGTCTGTTACTGTGACCTCATATTCAGATGTCTGTATCTTGCAAACTGCAGTAACTTCCTTCTGCCGACTGTTTCATGTCTTCCGCTTTAATCGTTTTTTTTTTGCTCACGTCGATTATTACAGTTGCTTCCTTTATACATTCTCTCTCTCTTTTTCCTTTGCTTAGTTTGCCATCTGTCTTTCCCTTGTTTTCCATCGTCTTCCTTGTTTATTGTCGATTCCTGTTGGCCATTCATTGATTTTGCACTTGTTTCATTTTTATTCAAATGGATGGATGGATGTTTGTAGTCCATTAATCTGCAAATCCAGTTTCCATGTCCTTTTGTCCAGTCTTTGGTTTTGATCCTGAATTCTTTCCTTCCATGTCGATGTTCGTTAAAGAAAAAGATTTTTAAAGAAATTAAAAAAGCACAAAAAAAAGGTAAACTGCTGGAGAGTTAACGTGACAATATAACAAAAAAACAATGAATGTGTAGGTTTACTGTTTAAACAAAAAAACTTTTACAAACAATATAAGGTGGGCCTCTCCTGCCTTCTGTAGTCGTTCACAGTCGAGACCAACAGCGACCTTTGGTGCTCTCAGACTGGTATGGCCATAAGTGAAAGCTGATCTGAAGGGAGGCCAATTTGAACAATAATAATGCAGTTTTTAGTTAAAAAAAAAAAAAAAACTATGTGAGGAATAAATCTGAAAATCTTACAGCACCTGGTATTCCCAGGCTACTCCCATCCAAGTACTAACCAGCCATAAGCGAAAGCTGATTTGAAGGGAGGCCAATTTGAACGATAATAATGCAGATTTTAATTTAATACAGTCATTGTATACATGGAACTACAG
Source organism: Channallabes apus (assembly GCA_030522415.1). NCBI lineage: Eukaryota > Metazoa > Chordata > Actinopteri > Siluriformes > Clariidae > Channallabes > Channallabes apus. The sequence continues at coordinate 8,221,500 of CM060123.1, forward strand.
CATCACATCATTAGCATTACTGTTCTCGTGAAGTTGTGTTGTGTTGATGTGATACAAATGCCAGAGCCGTTTTTTCATTCTAGTTTTTCATAATATACATTTACATCATGCCAACATGTGTGTCGTTGTGATACAGATTGTCTGTTTATGCCAAGGTCTCTCCACTAGGGGCGCTCAACCAATCCACCGAATCCTTGGACTTATGAACACGCACTCAGATAAGTCCCTTATCCCTCAGATAAGGTTGTTTCACTCCGCGCTGTGAGTCCGGCGGATCCGAGTCCCCCGGTTCAGATGAATCAGACTAATCTGTACCTGCTGTTTTGTTTCTGATCTGCAGGAAGTTTTATAAACAACTCAGCCACTTGTTCCTACAGTTACTAGCTAACAAGTACAGTGGAACCTCGGATTACGAGTAACGCGGTTTACGAGTGTTCCACAAGACGAACAAAGATTTAAAATAAATTTTGACTTGAAAAACGAGCATTGTCTTGTCTGGGTCTTAGTGCCTGCAGAGTTTGAGTGTGCGTGTGTGTTTGTGTGCATGTGTGTGTGTGTGTGTGTGTGTGTAAGGCAGAGAGTATGTGTGTTTGTTTGGGAACCTGAGAGGAGGGGGGCTGTAAAGGCATGTGTGTGTCTCGGCTTTACAGCCCCCCTCCTCTCGGCTTCAAACACAAACACACTGAAACTCCGCTCTGTCGCGATTGTTTTCAAAGGTAAGGAGATGGTTCATTTGTTTTTCGTTGTTGTTGTTTTACGTTACAGCAGTGATTCTGTTAGTATGCGCTCACGCGTGTGTGACTAGCAATGTTCCTTGCTAATTTTTAAACGGTTTTAAAAAATTATCTCCGTTAATGTGTGTGTGTGTGTGTGTGTGTGTGTGTGTGTGTGTGTGCACGCACATTACACACACGCACACACAGTGCCTGCGTGAACAAATGGAAACACTTATCTGTCGGGATTTATTTTTACGTTTTTTTAAAGGTAAAGTGCAGGTTAATTTGTTTTATTTTTACTTTATATTTTGTTTTAATTATTTTGATGTATTTATTTTTTTGGGCTGTAGAACGAATAATTTGAGTTTCCATTATTTCCTATGGGAAAATTAAATTTGGTTTACGAGTGTTTTGGAATACAAGCCCACTTCCGGAATGAATTGTGCTCGTAATCCGAGGTTCCACTGTACTTAGAACAACTGAATTGTGTAATTATCAGTCTGTATTTATGTATGTTGTTGTTAGACTCAACTGTTCCGAGTAAATGAAGAGAAGGATTCGTGATTTGTGAGTCATCATGATATGGGGATGCTTCTCGTCCTGTGGCGTTGGGCCTATTTATCACATTTCAGGGATCATGGATCAATTTGAGTACATCAGAATACTTAAAGACGTCATGTTGCCTTATGCCGAAGAGGAAATGCCCTTGAAATGGGTGTTTCAACAAGGCAACGACCCAAAACACAGCAGTAAGCGAGCAGCATCTTGGTTCCAGACCAACAAGAATAATGTTATGGATTGTCAGATGTGAAGAAGTTCTCAGAAACCTGGTTATACAACTAAATATTAGTTCAAAGATGCACAAAAAAGATTAAACTTCAAGCATTTTTGTTAAAACGGTAAATTCATCACTTTATAAAGATGAGTGATGACACTACTATTTTTTTTAACAGACTAATATTTGTTTTTCTTCACTTACATTAAACTAATAATATATTTAGCACATTTTTCTTCATGTTGTGATTCAGAATAGAATGTGCAGGGGGTCCAATGCACTTGTGTGATTTAAATAAAGTTATTATATGGATATGGAGCTTTACTCACTTTTTTCAACACACTACTATTATTTTGAACACCACTGTACAAACTTAGTACATTTTATACTTAAGTACGTAAAGATGAGTACTTTTGTTGTACTTATTCTCAAGTAGAAATGTAAAGGGAGGACTTCTACTTTTACTTGAGTAATATTTTACCTGGGATGTCTGTACAGGATTTGTGAACTTTGTCCATCACTGCAATAAGTGCAATACTGGAGTGTTCTAGCAGGCTATTGGCTTACTTATGATGAGCGTTTATAATCAACATACATTTCACATTTCAGGCTATTAAACAACAAAATGTGAATGTTTTGAAAGGGGGTGCATCTTTTCAATACCCACTGTATCTGTATAATCTATATACAGTGGTGTGAAAAACTATTTGCCCCCTTCCTGATTTCTTATACTTTTGCATGTTTGTCACACTTAAATGTTTCTGCTCATCAAAAACCGTTAACTATTAATCAAAGATAACATAATTGAACACAAAATGCAGTTTTTAAATGAAGGTTTACGTTATTAAGGGAGAAAAAAAACTCCAAGTCTACATGGCCCTGTGTGAAAAAGTGATTGCCCCTCTTGTTAAAAAATAACTTAACTGTGGTTTATCACACCTGAGTTCAATTTCTGTAGTCACCCCCAGGCCTGATTACTGCCACACCTGTTTCAATCAAGAAATCACTTAAATAGGAGCTACCTGACACAGAGAAGTAGACCAAAAGCACCTCAAAAGCTAGACATCATGACAAGATCCAAAGAAATTCAGGAACAAATGAGAACAAAAGTAATTGAGATCTATCAGTCTTGTAAAGGTTATAAAGCCATTTCTAAAGCTTTGGGACTCCAGCGAACCACAGTGAGAGCCATTATCCACAAATGGCAAAAACATGGAACAGTGGTGAATCTTCCCAGGAGTGGCCGGCCCACCAAAATTACCCCAAGAGTGCAGAGACAACTCATCCGAGAGGCCACAAAAGACCCCAGGACAACATCTAAAGAACTGCAGGCCTCACTTGCCTCAATTAAGGTCAGTGTTCACGACTCCACCATAAGAAAGAGACTGGGCAAAAACGGCCTGCATGGCAGATTTCCAAGGCGCAAACCACTTTTAAGCAAAAAGAACATTAAGGCTCGTCTCAATTTTGCTAAAAAACATCTCAATGATTGCCAAGACTTTTGGGAAAATACCTTGTGGACTGACGAGACAAAAGTTGAACTTTTTGGAAGGTGTGTGTCCCGTTACATCTGGCGTAAAAGTAACACAGCATTTCAGAAAAAGAACATCATACCAACAGTAAAATATGGTGGTGGTAGTGTGATGGTCTGGGGTTGTTTTGCTGCTTCAGGACCTGGAAGGCTTGCTGTGATAGATGGAACCATGAATTCTACTGTCTACCAAAAAATCCTGAAGGAGAATGTCCGGCCATCTGTTCGTCAACTCAAGCTGAAGCAATCTTGGGTGCTGCAGCAGGACAATGACCCAAAACACACCAGCAAAACCACCTCTGAATGGCTGAAGAAAAACAAAATGAAGACTTTGTAGTGGCCTAGTCAAAGTCCTGACCTGAATCCTATTGAGATGTTGCGGTATGACCTTAAAAAGGCGGTTCATGCTAGAAAACCCTCAAATAAAGCTGAATTACAACAATTCTGCAAAGATGAGTGGGCCAAAATTCCTCCAGAGCGCTGTAAAAGACTCGTTGCAAGTTATCGCAAACGCTTGATTGCAGTTATTGCTGCTAAGGGTGGCCCAACCAGTTATTAGGTTCAGGGGGCAAGTACTTTTTCACACAGGGCCATGTAGGTTTGGATTTTTTTTCTCCCTAAATAATAAAACCCCCTCATTTAAAAACTGCATTTTGTGTTTACTTGTGTTATCTTTGACTAATAGTTAAATGTGTTTGATGATCAGAAACATTTTGTGTGACAAACATGCAAAAGAAGAAGAAATCAGGAGAGGGGCAAATAGTTTTTCACACCACTGTATTACTACTGTTTAAAAAGTGCATTTGCACTTCCAGTGGCAACTTGAGTTTGACTCAAATTGGCTCAGTGGGACAAAATTAGAGCGAAAGCATGCACAATAGACACTGCAGATCTTAAAATGTGTCAGCCTTTCACTCAACAACTTGGTTGTTCTTTATGCTAGGAGCACTCATGCTGAGGATGTGTTGAATGCTAGCTCAAAATGATAGGTACAGCATTATTAATTAATATGTAAAATCCTAAATTTGCACAAATATATTTAGTTTCCTTCCGTCACACTGACTAAACCATGACTGACAGTGATAATTGACATTATGTATCATAATTGAAAATATTCCAATAATCAGGAGTTAGCATTAACAGTTCTATCCATCCATTATCAATACCGCCTATCATGCATAGGGTCATTGAGGGCCTGGAGCCTTTCCCAGGGAACTTAGGGCATAAATTAGGACACCCTGGATACCCCATCTGCCTTATGCCCTAAGTTCCCTGGAATAGGCTCCAGGTCACAAGCACACATACAGTAACAGCAATTTAGAAATGTCAATCAACATACAGCACATGTCTTCAGATTGTAGGAGGAAACTGAAATTGGTGGTGGGTGAGGGATGGACGTGCTAACATAGACTGAAGGTGAGCAATACTTGCACTTAACAAAACTTAGTTTTGAGCAAAACCAGAAAGCTATTTCTTTTCTCTCCATGATGTTTCTCCATCTCTGCCACAAGGGGGCATTGCTGCATCACTTATAGCACCAAACCTCCCACCTCACCACCAACTTTATCTGAAATGAGGCATCCAAAATATGTATCTTTAAAATTGAGTATTTTTTTTTAGTTTGCACAATCATAATAAAGCACCTTTAATAGTTATAATACCATCATAGCCCCATTAGTAAACTAAAAGAATGTGTGTTGCACAAATATGTACTTTTATTTGACACTTTGAACCAAACTGACTCGAGAGTGGATACAGTCTTAGGGCCGTGTTCGAGGTCTGGGATCAGACATTAAAATACAAATTAATAGTTTGATTGATAAAATTGCAAAAGGATGACTGGAAAAAGTGTAGAGCACCAAAATGTCTTTATTTCAGGGTAAGAGGGCTTCAGGAATAAAGAAAAGCACAGCACCTTTAAACATTATTACTGTATTATCAGCTTGGATTTGTGCTACTAAGAAATTATCTATATCAGATATTTAGCAAAACAGTTACTGCATTAGTCATCTTTAATTAACATTGATCGAGATACTGAACATTATCACTTCTTTGTTCATTTCAAGTCAATATCAATATATTCTGTCAAACAAATGCCTCTAACCTACCTCTATATTAACAATGTGTATTAACAATGTGTTGTGATCCTGAATAATGGAACATAAAACTCTAGTCAAATTATTCTAACATTTTCTTGAGAACACAATTCTAACGTAATGTGTGGTGGTGCGTGTGTGTATTAGTCATGTAGTGATAATTAGGTAAGCCATAACAATTCTATATAAAAAATTTGTTATTGGGTATGCTTTGAAATTCCCTTGCATTACATTTTAAAGTAGGCAGTGTTCACACCACTCTCCCCTGCAGCAAAGGACGCCTCTCTGAAGTGCTCTGTCGGGTCAGGAGGTTCCACACTAACATTGGAACAGACTTAAAACCAGAAATAAACATGACGCCATCTGTCGAGTTGTCTTTGAGTGGACTGTACGCCTTCAGTCGCCTGTGGAAGTGTGTTATCATTAAAGGTTTGAAAGAATGCTAGTATAATAACTGAAGAACTGGAGATTGTTTAATAAAATATATATATATTTTTAATTCAGTTGCATTTTACAAAACACAAATGCCATATTAATATTAATAATATTTTACATAGCTCCTTTATAAATATAAATATAAATTTTTTGATGAAGTGTTTTAAAATAAAGAATCAGTTCTAGCTGTTTGTGATGTGGTTACTCACTTGTAAGTTAAAGCGATGGTGCCTAAAGCACAGACGAGCACAAGAACACCGAGAACCGCAGTGGCAGCACCGGCTGTGGAGGAGCCTGAACATTTAAAAATGTAGAAAACATAAAAATATTATATTGAGATTTATTGCCAGATTTATTTGAGGAAGTTAGCTAAAACTGATTTATTAATATTTTTTAAAGCAAAATTTAAGATATAGTTGCACGCAATGATGATGGGCCTAAGCACCCTGAGCCATCGCCACCCCGGGGGCACCGCACAACTTGCACACGTCACACACTACACAGGGCTGAGGTCAGCCTGGGGCCTAAATATTTGTTGAGTGCATTAGTTTGTGTGTGTGTGGGGGGGGGGGGGGGGTGAGAGAGAGGTGCGCACCCTATAGTGCTTTGGCCCTAACTAAACTTGTACAAAACAAATGTATTGTATGTAAAATATTATGGAAGGTCAAATGTACTTTAATGTAGAAAAAAAAAACACTAGGACTGACAATAATTTGTGGAGATGCAATTTTGTCTCATGGAGTTATAAACTTTACAGAAAGGTTTTATGATGAAGAAAGTGTCCTATACCTTTATCTGATGTCAAACTTTTTTAAATGCAATAAATAGATACATGTTGAGTTAAACGATGATACACAATACAGTATATTTTACTGCTCCTTACCCACAGTGACACTGAGCCTTGCACTGGCTACAGCAAAACTGACATCATTAGTCAGAGACACGTTAATGCAGAAGGTTCCAGAATCATTAAAGAAACGGCGGAGGACCATCTGGCACTCAGTCGGGGTCACAGTGTTACACTCTGTCTGCACAGGATTGATGCAGTCCGAGTCCATCACCATGGTACAAACTTCACTTGGCAAGCTGAGACCACACAGGACACAAACATTTAGCACACTGTAATTCAATTCTTAAGTTCAGGGTTTCTGGTCTCTTTCCACAGGGCTGGTTCCTGCTTATACAAAACCTTAACTAGGAAGTGAATTTCATCAGTGAAAGTATGCTGACTGTAGGTTATTTTTATTAACTATTTCTTATCATCAGACAATTTTCTAAGAAATATAAGATTATTCAGCTTGTTTTTAATGCTTTTATTAATTTTAAGCTGTAAATTTTGTCATTCTGATAAATTTGTTTCTTTCTAATAACAAATGCCTAAATTAGTACTGTATTTAAAAAAGTAGCAACTAAAAAGCTAAAGAAAATTTCTGAGCTTAATGTTCTTAGCCTGAAGATCCTGGATACTTGTTCTTGGCCCTCAAATTCATGCTTTAAGCCTATTTTTTAAAATTTTTTTATTAAGCTTCAATTTTTTAAAGATGTTTGGTGAAGTTAATGAATATATTTTTTTAGGGTTTAAGTTACTAGGCTGATATTAATGAGGTTTGCAGCTTTTCTGAAAAATTCATTGATTAAACATTCTTGTCCTAAAGTTCTTTTTTTGGTAGTTTTTGGTAAAAAGATAGAGGCCAAATGTATTGAGGAAAAAAATAAAATTCAATGTTTTAATGACATTCTCAAATTTTTAAATAATGACAATGAAGATAATAAGTATTTGTTATTTTATGTAATGGAATTGTTATACAACAATCAGTTTTTAGTCTGAAGTCACATTCATTCTTCAGAACCTGCGGGATCCAACTTGGCATATAGTCAAAAAGATCATGTACAGCCACAGAATTTGCTACAGAAGTTTTCAATTAACCTAAGAACTCCCTCGTTTTTTGCGATTTGTCAGCCAAAATGCACACATTTGGTTCAGAAAAATAAAAGCCTCGTCACTTACAGTCACGTTCAAAAGTTAGTACCCAATCTTGTTATTTAAAAAAAAATTTGTGTAAAAACATAAGCCATCTGATCCTAGCTGATCTTAGTATTAGACGAATACAACCTTAAACAAACGGCAACATACTGAATACCCTTATCAGTATTATTTATTTAACAAAAATGAAGCCAAAAAGGAATAATTTCCTGTAAGACTTTATCAGTCTCTCACATAGTTTTGGACCATTTGTCTTTACAACATCGCTCCAGTTTATTGAGTTTTTTTGGCTGTTAGTTTATGTTTATGAATAATCTTTCTCACTGTAGAACACTGAGCTCCAAATTGTTTAGAAATGGTTTTATGTGCAGAACCAATTTCTTCTCTAAGACCATTGCTTATGTCTTTCCTTTTTGGCATTGTGTTAACACACACCTGAATCCTCCAGACCAGCAAAGTGCCAAAATGTCTGGTTTTATAGAGGTCTGAACAACTGCCGCTGATGAATTAATTAGCAGCATCTAGCTGCAAATTACCCCCTTTAATCCTGTGGAAGCAGTAATTATTGTTATTCGCCACGTTTTTTTAAATTTTGGCTTCACAGTGAAAAAAAAGTTATTCTGAGGTTGTCTTTGCCTAATACTAAGACTTACAAAAAAAAAAAACATATGAAGGATTAAAAGAGGGGGTACTAACTTTTTCAATATGACTATACTTATTCCGTCCATTGGCTAAACCGGCTAATTCTAAAGCACAACTCTTCAGCCAGATAGGCGAGAACTAGTTAGTGAAAGCACCTGTTTTGTGCACAGGGAGAATTATAATACATGTCCAATACTGCAGTACACATAACATTTCTTCCTGACCTTCCTTGGCAGGTGACGGTGAGGTCCACGGCATTCTGCTCAATGTTGGTCGCCAAAACTTCAACATTACTCATCTCTACAATCTCCACACTCTCAATTCCCTCTGTGGAAATAACCGCATTATTACATTGTACAATATGTTAATTATTTTCTCAGAATTATTTGACAGAATTCAGAATTGCCTAAAAGATTATATAATTCCTAGGGCTTAAACTATGTAAGAGTAACACATATTATCTGTGAAGAAAAATTTATAATAAAAGTAATTGTGCTTTGCTGATACATTGCTTACAATTACATTCATTACATACAGTACATTCATTCCGCCAGTCTAAATCTTCTACCGCTCCTGTTTCTCATGGTGTTCCACAGGGTTCTGTTCTTGGCCCACTACTGTTCATCATCTACATGCTTCCTCTAGGTAAAATCATCTGCCGTCATGGTTTCAATTTCCACTGTTATGCAGACCACACTCAACTCTATATCAGTTTTCGACACTACCATCCCTTTCCCACTAACTCCTTTTCAGATTGTGTTGATGATATAAATGCTTGGATGACCAGTAACCTTCTCAAGCTCAATACTGATAAAACAGATTTTTTACTTGTTTTTTTTTTACATCTTTCTGTACTGATACTGTTAACATTTCCCGGGACCTTGGGTAGACGTTCCACCACCGTTAAAAATCTGGGTATAACTTTTGACTCCCATCTTTCCTTTCTATCTCAGATTTCTTCACTTACTAAATCTGCGTTCTATCACCTCCGTAATATAGCTCGTCTACGACCCTTCGTAGACATCAAGGATGCTGAGACACTGATTCATTACTTCATTACTTCTCGACTTGACTACTGTAATTCATTTTTTTTATGGTCTACCAAATACAGCATTAAATAAGCTCCAATACATTCAGAACTCTGCTGGTAGAGTCCTCACACATCACTCCCATCCTACACAGACTTCATTGGCTAACCGTTCGCTCCCGCATTCAATACAAGATTCTCCTTATCACCTTCAAAGCACTCCATGGTCTTGCCCCTTCATATATCTCGGATATTATTCATACTTACTCCCCTGCTCGCACACTCCGATCTGCAGATGATGGTCTACTGTTAATTTCTCGCCATAGATTAGCATCATTTGGAGGACGAGCATTTAGTATTTCTGCCCCTACATTCTGGAATTCTATTCCCAAACACATCCGTGATCTTTCTTCACTACAGGATTTCAAAACCCACCTTAAAACATATCTTTTCTCATCCTCTTTTCCCAATCTTGGAATATGTGTTTAGATAAATACTACCAGTTTTCATGTTTATCTGTATTTTGTTTTGATGTCTTTCAAATGTCTCTTTCTGTGTGTAAAAATTTTTGTTATTGTAAAGCGACCTTGAGTCTCTTGAAAGGCGAAATAATAAAATTATTATTATTATCATTATTATAAAAAAAAATTTGTTCATTCATCCAGCATGAATTCTTATCCTTGGTCAAGACAAAAAAAAAAACACAAACAAATGTACATGTAAAACTTACAGTAACACAGATAGTAACCTAAGTTGAGTAATTAAAATCAGGACAATAGAGCTATGCAAATCTTAATGCACTTAGATAACATAACATATGATATTTTTGCATATTGGCTAATTTTATTGGTACCCTGTACGTGCAATCATTTATACTTACGGACAATATCCAAAGTGGAGGAGAAAGAGCCGAGGCGGTAAATCATACAGTTTCCCTCCGCTGGAATTTCTGGAGCTTGTCTTTTTGCAATAATCAGAGCAGCCGGTGTTTGTTCTGTTCCTTCGGAAACGATCTCATTCTGGGTTACTGGAGATGTGGTGGGTATAACAGCACAGGAAAATAAATAGCAAAGTCATGGCATACAGTATTCCTTTAAAGAACAATCAATAAGACATCCTCACCTGTAGCAGGATCAGTCACAGAGACAGCAGCATCATTTACAGTTTCCACAATCTCACCCTCAGCAACTGGTACTATAGATGGCACTGTCTGAGTAACTGCAGCATCTGTGGCCACAACAGTAACAATTACATCACCAGCAGGTGCTACGGTCTGTGTCTCTCCATCGGCAGCAACTGCAGCTTCCAAATCTATAGCCTCTGTGATTCCACCCTCTTCAAGGGGGGTAACAGATGCTTCACCATCACCAGCTGTAATGTCCTCTGTCTCTACAACAACATCTGTAACTGTTTCATCAGTGGCTGAAATATCAGAAACGTCATTTTCCGCAGCAATTACGGCATCTTGATCATCAGTCGTATCTGCAGCTAAGTCGTTAACTGCTGCCGGAACAGCAGAAGCTACGCTTTCTTGTTCGGGTACAGGCTGAGGAGAGACGGCCATATTGGTGTTTTGTGCAGCTGGAGGATCTGATGCTATTATCACTGCTTGGTCTGTGGAAAAAGGTTTTAATATTAGTGTGTAATATTAGTCATGCGTTCTTTGTCATAATTCCCTTACATATTTGAGGAAAAAAGATGATGATAATACTATTCCTGGAACAATTTGGGCTCTTTGTCCACATGAAAGAAATAAAGCGTCTATAAGCTACAAGCTAGATAGCCTACACTTTGGACCCATACTTCCAATGTGTGAAGCAAAAAATTGTTCCTACTTTAACTACTTATGTGGTAAGTATTAGTATTAATGGTGCCATTTTGAGATCTTTTTTTTTTTTTTTTTACTACAAAGTGTAAAAAAAAAGATGTAATTTTACTGTTATGTTTTAACAACACAAGCCTTATGTCAAGCCTTCGGGAGATAAGGTCACTCGTCTGGCAACAATACCAGTATTGCTTTATAAAAACTTACCTGTAATTACGGGAACACCAGCGGTTGGATTTGGAACACAGCCATTTGGGATGGCAGCCATCAGTATAAGCTGTGGTCTAAATGAGCCGATTGAGAGGTAAGTATGTGTAACTGAAGGTTGACGGGAGATAAGTGTCCCGGTGTTGTCCCCAAAGTCCCAAGTAAAGGTGATGTCAGACCCACTAAGGTACTGGCTGGGGTCATGGACACCAACAGTGAAGGTTACAGGTCGGTTCTGGATAAAGCTCTGATCTGCCTGGTTGACATCACCAGTCTGGGACAGAGTCACTGTGAATGGAATCTGATCTGAAGAATAAAGCGAAAGAAAGCTTAGATTAAAAAAAAAAGGTTGTTTATTTTACAACCTCAGCAGCAACCTCATTTCCCCCCTCGTCTATTCCAACCACTTAGCATCCAGCATTACCAGTGGTCAGATACAGGGTCATTACTGAAAATGAGAGCTAAACCTAAAAAGTCCTTCATGAAGCCTGGAGAACTATTCCTCAAGAATCTGGCACTTTGGAAGCAAAATATGAATAAATGGAGGTGGCTCAAGACATTTGCACAGTTCGGTATATACAGTAACATACAGTATCTGTAACTTTCTTCTCACTAGAATTAACTCCACTTCCCTTCCCAGTAATTTAAGCTATAAGCTCTTGTCATTTGTATAGAACCTTTTGAATGTAGGATCATGTATGTTAGGAACCACAGAAGCACAGAATCCTGGCATTAGGAATACGGTATAGGAACCTTTGAATGGGAATAAAGGACAGAGAGAAATCAGGACCATGTGAACATTAGACACTGGAACTGTAGAATCCTGGAAATGGGAATGTAGAACCATTGGAACATGAGCACTGTGAAACGGAACCTGGTAATGGGAATTTAGAACAATGGCGATATGCTGTCTGATCCTGTGAACCTACAGTAGGGCCATGAAAATATAGAACTCAATGTAAAATATGAATATCCTGCAACAATCCAGCATGGTGGCTTTAATTGTTGATCAGATTAAAGGAAGCACCTGCAAAATGTAAAACTACTAATAAAATGATTTGCCATTTGACCTGCATTTTATCATACAAACACGTATATTCACACACCTGTGATAGAGAACTGTGAGGATGCATATCCAAGAGGAATGAACCTGTTCTTTCCCCGACAATGATAAATGACCACCTCCATGGTGTAAGACCCCAATGGCACATTATCTGTTCCAATAATGAGTGCAGAGGAAGGACCACCAGCCACCTGCCAATATCGACCTTTCGAAAGCAAAGAATGATTCATATAATCCTGCATTTTAATCATGCAAGTTTTATGATTGAACTATATAAATTGATGTTGCAGATATTATCCAACAGTAAACTGTACGTATGTGCAAATAGTACAATAATTTCATTTCATAAATATAAAATATTTAAAAATCAACTGAATTCTGCTCGCCTTACCCCAAGTCTTCCACACAAAGATGAAGCGAGGTTTCCTAGCCGATGTTGTAGTGAATGGTGTACCATCAGGAAAAACCCCTGTCCATTGCTGGGAAGTGTTGAATTCTGGGTAAACATGTTCACCCTTTGAGTACTGGGTTCCTGAAAGCAGATGTAATGAGGGATTGTTATGGCTAGATTTTGAGGTCAATATTTTAGTCACTGAAGCAGGAAAGCTATTGGAATAATATCTTCCTAGCTGATAAAAATGGATTAATTTGCATACAGTGACTGTGAACTGTACAGTATTATGAATACAATTTCCCAAAACAATATATTTTATATTTAATTCAATGTTGTTGGTCTTTCGGCTGCTTCCATCGAGTGGTCGCCACAGCAGGCCATCTGATCTGCACACAACTTTTTATTTATATATTCATATTTGTGAATATGTATACAAATATTTATAAAAAATGTGTATGTCAGATTTTTTTTTTAATAATAAAAAAAAAAAGTATTTGGAGCCGTTCCCACATTCCCGATTTTCAAAAAGCAAGAATCTGCAATACTGTAATATATGACAGAAGGATGTATAACCCTGCCCTGCACTGCAGCAATAAGCATCACCATACGGGGTGTAGTGTCTATTACAGCACACTATTTATTAGTTTGTTCTGCAGAGAGGGCCAAGGATTTAATATCTAGTAAAGCAAACTATCTATCAGGGTTGGATTTAGCTATTTTAGCAGATTTGCTCCTCGCCATGTGAGAGAGGTTTATTTATTTTTAGTTATTTTTCATCAGCACTCCAATAGTGACAGCTGTCCTCAACACTAAACACGGAGTCAAATATTCGGTCTCTATGTCCCTGTACATAGAGGCAAAAACCATGAAGTCTTTAAACCACCTACTGTATATGTGGCTACAGTTCGCCTTCAAATTACTTAAAAATTGCTACAATGTGAACACAATGAACCATATAAACTCTGGGGAAACTTCCTAACAATCTCCAAGGATTTCAAGATTGTTCTAGTTTGGGATCAAATTCAGCAATGTACAGTAGAACGCTGTTTGTCAGTTGAGTGGCAAGTATCTGAATGGAGATTTGAATGGAATGCCTAAAATAATAGAAACACAAAAAAAGAGAATTTAATAAAATGGATTAGCAAAAGACTGTATTTGTTGTGAATGCTAACCATTAACAGTGCAGTTCTGGCTCCACACCACTGTCCCGTTTGGCAGCACCGTCTGATTCCCAGGTGGAAGAACGCTGACATTAAATGTTATTTTTGCTCCAGTTAAGGTCGGGCCATCATTCTTGATGTCAAATGTTACCTGTCCACCTGTAAGAAATATTCTTGTGATTTTTGGCTCAACTTATATATATTGGCACAAATATATATATATATATATATATATATATATATATATATATATATATATATATTATAAGTTTATTTATTTATTTTTTTATGCATATCATAATAACAATAAAATGTATATATACATTAAATATGTATATATAATATATATAAAATATATATATATATGAATTTGCAGAACTTTTTATAAAATAAAATTTAAAAGAAGAATTATGGAGTATTATTCTAATACAAGATATAAAATAAATATAATGTGTTGGGTCCTGTACCTTTCCAGCAGTCCCTGAATCTGGGGTCTCCATCCCTCCACACTGGGTACATTCGTGAATTCCATGAACGGTATTGGATAAAATGCCTTCTGGCCCCTGAAGGAAAAATAATAATGTGAAATTTTGTTTCAGCAATATTGGGATGAGATTTTATCCTTAAAATGCATTTGCTAGAATGTGTTATTTGTGTATATTAGTTTTTATAGAATAGTGCTTACATTTACAATTATCCAGGTAAGGTATTTATGCTTGAATAGTGACCATAACTTCCTTAATCACTGCAGATTAGTTTATGGTTATAAAAAAAAGACAAAATTGTTGTTTTCTTCATCAACTTTTAAACAAGTCATGTTATTTCACCAATGATATCGAAGAGTGATATCAAAATTATGTGAAATATCTATTAAAGTCTTTAAAAACTCTCCCCTTTCTGAAATAAAGTAACCAGAAAATCATTTATCGAAGTTCAAATCCATCCAATCTTGGGGGTCTAGAGCCTAATTCACTGCTCCTTCTGCCTGTTTGAGAAATAATTTAGTATTTTCTTCCCCTTTTAATTAAATTGACACCAGTAAATTATGAATGCATACAGAAAAAGGCAGTTAATATCTCATTCAGTGAAATTCAGTTGCGGTAGTTGATGCGTTCAATGCTGCAGTATAGTTCCACATGCTTGGAGTGAGCATACACCATTCAGCCATAACATCAACACCACTATCAGGTGAACTGAACACCTGTACTCCAGCAAACTGCTGACAGGAACATGAATACCCAAGGCTTGCCCATGCCAGTGCAAGCCAAAAGGTCGACATGTCTGGTCCAAATTCCAAAGAAAAGCCACTACTGTATATAAAAACACTGGAGAACCCAGTGCACCACAGACTGCCATGCATGGGGCTCAGTAGGCAAAGAGCCCAATACAGCTGTGTAATCCATGGAAGCCCCATCCTGCAACTCACATCACACAAAGGATACACTGCCAATATTCTGGTGCCAGACACCACAACGCACTCCCAGAGAAGGCAGCTCCCAGAGGCCAGAGCTGCCCAAGTGGAAACCCAAAACCTACTGTAGGAGCTTTTAATGTTCATGGTAATTATGTTATGGCTGATCAGTGCAAATAAGCTCTTCCCAGCTATTAGCTAGGGATATGGCGGGCGGGGGGGGGGGGGGGGGCATCATTAATGACTATAAATGAATAGTAAATATCTAATAAAAAGATAATAAATAATCTTTATTTTAACTTGTTGTTTAATTTTAACTCAATGATAAATGTATCCGCTGCATATTTCTTTGGTTCCAGAACCATTTTTTTTTTCAAATGCATGCATGACATATTGATTCGAAAAAATGTTATGTTGTACCTGATTATCTAAGGAAGAAAACTAAAGATAAAAACGAATGTGCTTTTTGATTTCTGAAGGACGATCTATATTTTTTTGTTAACTTTTACTCACCTTTATTTTCCGTATTAAAAATCTCGATCTCAAGTAATTTGCTTGAAAATACTGTACATGAGCGCATATTCGTTGTCGCAGAAACAAAGGATTCTTATGAGAAAGGGAGATTATCCAGACTCTTCAGTAACTCAGATGAACCGTAAGGAGATGAGAAGTGAGAGAGGGATGAAAGAGCTGCAGTAGCTAAAGGGGTAATACTGTGTTCCAGGCAGTGAGAGTCACAAGTCTTGGCCAATCCTTTTCTATCCTTCTCATGTGATTCTCAGCTGAGTGCTTATTTTCGTAATCCTAACTTTTGGAATAAGGAAAAGCCTTAAAGATGAAATATGTTGTGTGTGTATGTGTGTGTACCCTGCAGGACAAGAAACTGCTATTTTACTCAATTCTGCTGCAATTTTATATAATCACTATCAACAATCTATCTATCTATCTGTCTGTCTGTCTGTCTATAATAGCTGATTAGCAGAGGTTTGGATCGATAAGACATATTATGAAATGACTGAAATGTTATTTCTCATCATTTTTTGGTCGATTGTCTAATCTGTATATTTGGTTACATGCAGTTCCATAATATAAAAATAGAGATTTGATCACCTCAAAAAAACAAATAAATTGTACATAAATTTAGATACTCACTTGTAATTGCAGCCAAAGAGAGGGTCAAACCCAGAACTATAAGAGCTGTTCTCATCTTCCCCCACCCAACAGGTTCAGTTCTTAACGATTCCTGAAACTCAGCCCAAGTCAAGAACTTTGAGGAGTGCCAAACCTTTTTTAGATGAGCCTGAGCCTTTTTAATCGGTCCAAACTCCTGACTCTGACATCATGCCCTGGATTATAAAAGGAGGCTCCTCCCAAGGCCCAAGCACTAATTGTGGTAGGATCCAGCTAATCGCAAATTTGATATCAGAAAAGCCTCTAAATCAATAGCAGGAGGTGTTAAGACCGGATTGGATCAAGTTTGACTAAGGAATTAAATAGGCAGTGAAAATAAGAATGAAAGGGTCTAGCAGGAATAGTATAATTTGGCTGCCTGGCCTGATGGAAATAAGCATTTAGCTCCTTTTTGGACATTTGTGTCCACTGTGGGTTGTATACAGTACGTATTTACTTACTTATATTTAAGTTTACACCCATAATATGTTTTGATTTTTTACTGAAATAAGAAAATCTATTAAGAAAAAAGATGCATCCATAAATGTAAACATATGTTTAAAAACAATGTATAGGAAAAAGTCTTTAGATACAATATTGAAGGAATTAAGTTGTACATATGAAACACTTAAATTGCATAAAAACTATTACTGAGTCATAGCAAATATATAAAATATTGCTGTCAAAACAAGTCTAAAAGTACTATTTTGAAATTGTATGCTCTGTTTACACAAATATATACAGTGGTGTGAAAAACTATTTGCCCCCCTCCTGATTTCTTATTCTTTTGCATGTTTGTCACACAAAATGTTTCAGATCATCAAACACATTTAACTATTAGTCAAAGATAACACAAGTAAACACAAAATTTAGTTTTTAAATGAGGGGTTTTATTATTTAGGGAGAAAAAAAAATCCAAACCTACATGGCCATGTGTGAAAAAGTAATTGCCCCCTGAACCTAATAACTGGTTGGGCCACCCTTAGCAGCAATAACTGCAATCAAGCGTTTGCGATAACTTGCAACGAGTCTTTTACAGCGCTCTGGAGGAATTTTGGCCCACTCATCTTTGCAGAATTGTTGTAATTCAGCTTTATTTGAGGGTTTTCTAGCATGAACCGCCTTTTTAAGGTCATGCCACAACATCTCAATAGGATTCAGGTCAGGACTTTGACTAGGCCACTCCAAAGTCTTCATTTTGTTTTTCTTCAGTCATTCAGAGGTGGATTTGCTGGTGTGTTTTGGGTCATTGTCCTGCTGCAGCACCCAAGATCGCTTCAGCTTGAGTTGACGAACAGATGGCCGGACATTCTCCTTCAGGATTTTTTGGTAGACAGTAGAATTCATGGTTCCATCTATCACAGCAAGCCTTCCAGGTCCTGAAGCAGCAAAACAACCCCAGACCATCACACTACCACCACCATATTTTACTGTTGGTATGATGTTCTTTTTCTGAAATGCTGTGTCACTTTTACGCCAGATGTAATGGGACACGCACCTTCCAAAAAGTTCAACTTTTGTCTCGTCGGTCCACAAGATATTTTCCCAAAAGTCTTGGCAATCATTGAGACGTTTTTTAGCAAAATTGAGACGAGCCTTAATGTTCTTTTTGCTTAAAAGTGGTTTGCGCCTTGGAAATCTGCCATGCAGGCCGTTTTTTGCCCAGTCTCTTTCTTATGGTGGACTCATGAACACTGACCTTATTTGAGGCAAGTGAGGCCTGCAGTTCTTTAGATGTTGTCCTGGGGGCTTTTGTGGCTTCTCGGATGAGTTGTCTCTGCGCTCTTGGGGTAACTTTGGTCGTCCGGCCACTCCTGGGAAGGTTCACCACTGTTCCATGTTTTTGCCATTTGTGGATAATGGCTCTCACTGTGGTTCGCTGGAGTCCCAAAGCTTTAGAAATGGCTTTATAACCTTTACCAGACTGATAGATCTCAATTACTTTTGTTCTCATTTGTTCCTGAATTTCTTTGGATCTTGGCATGATGTCTAGCTTTTGAGGTGCTTTTGGTCTACTTCTCTGTGTCAGGTAGCTCCTATTTAAGTGATTTCTTGATTGAAACAGGTGTGGCAGTAATCAGGCCTGGGGGTGACTACAGAAATTGAACTCAGGTATGATAAACCACAGTTAAGTTATTTTTTAACAAGGGGGGCAATCACTTTTTCACATAGGGCCACGTAGATTTGGAGTTTTTTTTCTCCCTTAATAACGTAAACCTTCATTTAAAAACTGCATTTTGTGTTCAATTATGTTATCTTTGACTAATATTTAATGGTTTTTGATGAGCAGAAACATTTAAGTGTGACAAACATGCAAAAGAATAAGAAATCAGGAAGGGGGCAAATAGTTTTTCAAACCACTGTATATACTTTAGTGTGCCATAAAGAAAGATGGGACATATTGGAAGGAGACTTTGGCCAAGAAAGTGAATCAGGGAAGAAGATACATACATTTTAAGGGAAAAAAAAATACTATTAAAAAAAATACAACTAAAATCACTCAGGCCCTACATGGCCTAGCCAAGCTCCTGATGAGAATTGCATTGAAAATGTATGAATGATTTAAAATTGAGAGTCTGTCAGATGATGTCATACATTACCATTTTAGAAGTTGCTGTTTTAAAAGTGTCTGCAAAAGGCAAAGAAAACAACTAAGGAGATGCTGAAATGATTGGAAATACAGTACCATGGGATATTGGTGAACTTAGCAAAATAAATTTTAAGGTCACGGGCGGTCGTCTAAGCATTTCACTGCATATCGTACTGTGTATGACTGTGTATGTGACTAATAAAATTTGAATTTGAAATTTAAATGTGGTCACAAAAGAATTCTGAATAACTGTTATAGGAGATCACTTACGTTACTGTGTAAACGTTACATTTACACCAGACCTAATCAGAGATGAAATGCTGTGTCAGAGCTTTAACAGAGCTGTGCATAAGTGAATGTCTCAATGAACTTAAGCAATGTTGTAAAGAAGAATACACCAAAAAGTTATTGCTGTTAAAGGTGGTGATCAACAAGCTATTGAATCATGGGAAGTACTTCGTATTTCCCACATGATTTATTCTTTTTTTGCCTTCATTTTTGTAAAATAAATAATAGCACAGTCAAAAAAAAAAAAAAAACTATTTGTTGTTCGTCTGAGGTTGTATTTCCCTAATGCTAAACACTGCTGTGATCAGATGATTTTTTAAAAAGTTTTTTACACAATTTAAAAAAAATAAAATAGGGGGCACTAACTTTTACACACGTGAGTAAATCACTCTTCACAGTTGTTTATTAGCAGTATGCACAATGTATTTCCACATGCACAATGTGATGAGAACTCACAATATGCTGTAATAGCAAGATAAATAAATATATACGGCAGTTGACTCAAGAATGAGTGGACCCATGCGTAAACGTCAACTATTAAAATAGAATTTCATGTAATACTGTTTCACGGAAACCATTGCTCTAATTCAATTAAGAAGCTGAAAGTACCCAATGCATGACGCTCCCATGCATGATTTCATACAGTCCTTATCTCTATGAGTAAAATGTTTATTACAGTTTATTGACATGTCATCCAAATTATTGTAAACCACTATATATTCCACTATTTATTATTGTAAAAACCCAAATATATTCAGTAGGGAGATTTTTTAAATTTGTCCAATTAAATCTACAGTGGGTTTAAAAGGCAAAATATATTTATAAGGATGAATCCTGGTCACATTAGGGTAACTAGTGTACCATACCATGCACCATAGGTACCAGGCTTCATGCGCTTTAATATTTACTCTTCTTGTCAAACTTGTGCATATGGAAATGCTCTTAGTTTTACTGTTAACGGGCGACGTCCTATAGCGTTTGCTACTTTAGTCATGAGTGAGATCTTAAACACCAGTGTCCTGGTTCCATTGCCAAACATGCATGCCCATGGCATAACACTGCCTCCACCATGTTTGACAGAGGATGTGGTATGAATTGGATCATGGGGTGTTCCATTATTTTTGAGCACCTATAATCGATTGGGTGTATGAAAATGGCTGTAATTCCTAAGTGGTTAACGTCACCTTTTTTATTAAACACCTTGAATTAAAGCTAGCACATTCATTTAATGAAGTTGACAATTAAATACTATCCTACCAGATTTTAATGATGAGGTGGACAGTTCTTACGCTTATGTTTAACTAGCAGTAATAAAAGATCGAAACACAACACATACAGTTCAGAGGCAATTCAGAATGACTGAGAAGCAATTACTAACGTGTTGTTTAGGCTGACATTATTAGATGTGATTTCTTGCTGAAAGTGCTGCCATGACTGCTTTTGAATGTGAGTTTTGTCAGGCAGCTGCTCTGCCTCTTTTGAGTACCGCCACTTAATCTTTTAGTGGTGCACAGTACCGGACCATACCAGCCTACTTTCACCCATGTGTTAGTCTTTCGGCTGCTCTCGTCCAGGGTTCACCACAATGGACCATCTGATCCACACACAACTTGGCACAGGTTTTCCGCCGGATACCATTCTTGACGCAACTCTCCCATCTGATCTGGGCTTGAACCCTCACTGCATCCAGTGGGTGGGGTTTGAGCATTCGATTTTATTCAGATAAGTCTTCAGCTGACTACTGATTACTAAATACTGATGTTCTCTTATGATGTATTCAGTAGAATTAAGTTCAGGGACACATGCCTCATTTCATATTTCCTGTCCATACTAATAAAACAAAATATTGTGTACATAATGTATAGGGGAGTTATGATGCTGATCTCTCTGTGCGTCTGTGTGGTTTTCAAGTCAAGAAAGTAATTCTAGAGAGTGAGGAATGTGGGAAAATATCTCCGAGTCATGCTGCTTTGAGGAGGCTTCCTGGAAAACCCTTGAGGGTGAAGAGATGCAGGTCACGGGATAAGAGTGTGTGGAAGTCCATGAATGATCTCCTTTCATCATTTCACATTTTGGTCTGTGTCTTGTGCAGGCATCACATTCCTTTTCGTTTGCCAAATTTTTCATACCCTTTAACATTTCACATAATCATCACATTAGAAAAATACAGCGGTTTGAATTTTGAGATTTCTGTATCATATCTTACATACACTATATGGCCACACCTGCGATTCACGTCCATATGTGCTTGTTAAATATCTCATTATAGATTTAGTCATTAAAGATATAGTTTCTTGTTATACACTCTTCTGGAAAGGTTTTCTGCTAGCTATGGAGCATGGTCATTTGGATGGTCAAGAGATCACTGACTGCAATATGTAACTTATTTATACAGCCTTTATATATATATATTCCCATCCATCTAGGAATTTGGGAAGACCAATTAGCCGAATCTGCATGTTTTTGGACTGTGGGAGGAAACCGGAGAACCCGAAGGAAACCTACCAAGTAAAAAAACAGTACAGTTTAACAGTAAAGGCTATTCAATGAGACTTGTGCTGCCCAGCATGATTTAGTGAAGGGTTAATCTTAATCAAAGCTTTCCAATAATCTTGTAGACATCTTATAGTTCGGAAAATGATATTTCTTGAATTTAGCAGGATTGGTAGATACTGTAAATGATTTTAGTAAATTATGTGATTTGCTACACCTTATTGCATTGCATAGCATGCACGACATATACAAATATTCCATAACACCATATTTTAAAAATTGTTAAATAAATAGATATCACTCACTCACTCATTCACTGATTATTTTCACTCATGCACTCACTCATCTTCTATATCGCTTTATCCTGTATTCAGGTTCCTGGGATCGTCCTTTATATTTAATCATATTCCTATATATAATTATTTGGCTCATCATCAAGTAATAATGCAATTAACCTATAATGAATCCAATGAAACAGAAAGTGCATGTTAGAGAAAGAGATTAAAACACACACACACACACACACTTATTTCAAAGAGTCATTAGCCGCACATGTGACTGCTCATGTGCTGATCATCGAGACAGTTTGCCTTGCCCTTTCCATTCACCCTGTAAACCACCTGATCAACCCCACTCACGCACTCCGACACACACTGTAACACACACGCAAACCCCCTTCACCAACCCCCTCTCTCATACATAAACCTATTTGGGGAGAATGTAAGTTCACACACACTTGAAATGCCTCATATACTGTACATCATGTGATTGACCAGTTAATATGAAGAGTATGTGTAATAAATTATTTTAATGAAATCAGATGGACATGCACTTATTAATCTTTAGTAAAGACTTTTACTTGTCACAATTATAGTGGATCTGGAGCCTGTAGTGCAAACACTGGACACAAGGGGAGGACACTCCCTGAATAGAATCCCAGAGCATTCACACATTGGCAATTTGTGTAGCCAATCCCCCTGCTGGCATGTCTATGAGAGGTCAAACAAAGCAAATATGCATCTGTCTATTTTTAATAATTGCATTGGGTTTTGGATCTAATGTTCACCATCTAGATAAAAGTGTATGGAAAAACTTGAGCTTTGAATCTGCAGTCAAAAGTATAATTTCCTGCGCAAAGTCATCAAGTCCCACCATATGAGTAATTTCATACATCCGCAAACTCCATGAGCAAAATTTTCCCACAGTTCATCCACAGGTCGTCAAAATTATTATGATTATTAGCAACATTGACCAAATATGTGTAATACACTCAAACTGCAGGGAGACTTTCACACTGTCCTACAAAGTGTAACATGGATGTGGAAAAGTAGTGCAGGACTGAAAACTCTGTAGTCAAAACACAGTCAGACAGAAATACCAGAATAATCCAACTAAAGATAAATAAAAAAATAACATGTTTGTGACTGTACAAGAGGTTATGATTGTTAATCACCAGGTGTTTTTTTTTTATTGAACCGGTAAAAAGGTTTAAAAATTCATGGTATAGGAAAACATGTGGAACTCAAAAGCATTTTTCAGCCAATTGCATTTGCTATGGTTGGCGGTTGTAGAGCAGTACACAGTCTTCTTTGTCTTTCGGCTAATCCCTTTCTGAGGTCACCACAGCGATTAATCTGCCTCCACCTAACCCAATGCTCTGGTTCCTCTTCTCTCACCCCAACTACTGTAACTTCATGTCCTCTCTCACTGCATCCATAAATCTCCTCTTTGGTCTTCCTTTAGACCTCCTGCCTGGCAGTTCCAACCTCAGCATCCTTCTACCAATATGCTCACAATCTCTCCTATCTCCAAAACATCTAACATGGGTTGTTCCTCTGATGATCTCATTCTTGATCCTATCTATCCTTGTCACTCCCAAAGAGAACCTCAACATCTTCATCTCTGCTACCTCCAACTCTGCCTCCTGTCTTCAGTGCCAGTGTTCTTCAGTGCCACTGTCTCTAAGCCGTAGAGCATCGTTGGTCTTCAACACCTTTCCTTTCACTCTCGCTGATACTCTTTTGTCACATGGCACACTTGACACTTTTCTCCACCCATTCCAACTTGACTCTTCACCTCCTTTCCACACTTTCCGTTGCTCTGGACCGTTGACCCTAAGTACGTAAAGTATTGCACCCTCTTTACCTCTGCTCCCTGTAGCTTTACCGTTCCACTTAGGTTCCTCTCATTCACACACATGTATTCCGTCTTGCTATGGCTATGGCTTTTGTCTGCTTTCCAGAGCGTACCTCCATCCCTCTGGATTTTCCTCCACCTGTTCCCTGGTCTCACTACAAAGCACAATGTCATCTGCAAACATCATTGTCCATGGAGACTCGTGTCTAACCTCATCTGTCATTCTGCCCATCACCATAGCAAACAAAAAGGGGCTCAGAGCCGATCCTTGATGCAGACCCACCTCCACCTTGAACTCTTCTGTCACACCTATAGCACATCTCACCACTGTCTTACAGTTCTCATACTTGTCCTGCGTACCACTCTAACATACTTCTCTGCCACTCCAGACTTCCTCATATAACACCACAGCTCCTCTCTCGGCACCCTGTCTACAAAGACACAATGCAACTCCCTGTTACCTTCTCTGTACTTCTCCAGCATCCTGAAAGCAAATACTGCATCCGTTGTACTTTTTCTAGGCATGAAACCATATTGCTGCTCACAAATGCTCACCTCTGCCCTTAACCTAGCTTTCACTACTCTTTCTCAAAGCTTCATTGTATGGCTTATCAACTTTATTCCTCAACTGTAGTTGCCACAGCTCTGCACATCCCCCTTGTTCTTAAAGATCGGCACTAATACACTTCTCCATTCCTCTGGAATTCTCTCACTCTCCAAGATCTTGTTAAAAAGACTAGTCAGAAACTCTACTGCAACCTCTGCTAATCACTTCCATACCTCCACAGGTATGTCATCAGGACCAACTGTCTTTCCACTCTTCATCCTCTTTAACGCCCTCCTCACCTCACTCTTTATGATTTTTGCTACGTCCTGCTCCACAACAGTCACGTCTTCTACTCCTTGTTCTCTTTCATTTTACTCATTCATCAACTCTTCGAAGTACTCCTTCCATTTTCCCATCACCCTCATGGCATCTGTCAGTACATTTCCATCTCTATCTTTAATCACTCTAACCTGTTGCACATCCTTCCCATCTCTATCTCTCTGCCTCGCCAACCTGTACAGATCCACCTCTCCCTCCTCCTGTCCAATCTAGCATACAAGTCCTCATATGCTCTTTGTTTTGGCCTCTACCTTCACCTTATCCTCCATCTCCCTGTACTCCTCTACTCCCTTCAGTGCCCTCAGTGTCCCACTTCTTCTTAGCTAGCCTCTTTCCCTGTATACACTCCTGTACTTCCTCGTTCCACCACCAAGTCTCCTTGTCCACTTTTCCCTTTCCTGATGATACACAAAGTACCCTCCCACCTGTCTCCCTGATCACCTTAGCTGTCAACTGGAAGCACCTCCTGACAACCCAGAGCCTGTTTCAACTCTGCCCTGAAAACTGCACAATATTCTTCCTTTTTCAGCTTCCAACACTTTATTCTCTGCTTTGCCTTTGTCCTCTTTACCTTCCTCACCACCAGGGTCATTTTACACACCACTATCCTGTGTTGTACATAAGATGTAGTCCATCTGAGTGCTTCTGAGGGCAGTGGTGGCTCAATCGGTTAAGGCTGTGGGTTTCTGGGTTACTGATCGGAAGGTCGGGGGTTCGAACCCCAGCATCGGCAAGTTGCCACTGTTGAGCCCTTGAGCAAGGCCCTTAACCCTATCTGCTCCAGGGGCGCTGTAAGCTGGCTGACCCTGCGCTCTGACCCCAGTTTCCTAATTGGGATATGCGAAGAAGAAATTTCGCTGTGCTGTAAAAAGTACATGTGACAATAATTGAATATTCTTCTTCTTCTTCTGCCTAGACTCCCCATGTTCCTGCCTCTTCTGGACGAAAGTATTTACTACAACCATTTCCATTCTCTTTGCAAACTCCACCATCATCTGTCCTTCTACGTTCTTGTCCTGAAGACCAAACCTACCGATCACATTCTCATCACCTCTGTTCCCTTCCCCAACATGTCCATTAAAATCTGCACCAATCAGCACTCTCTCACCTCTGGGGATGCTCTACATTACTTCATATAACTCACTCCAGAATTCTTCCTTCTAACTCACATCCTACCTGTGGGGCATAGCCACTAACAACATTTCACATCACACAATCAATTTCCAGCTTCAGACTCATCAACCTGTCTGATATTATTTCCCACTAGAACATTCCTTACAAAACTCCTCTTTCAGGATAACTCCTACTCCATTTCTTTTCCTATCCAACCATGGTAAAACAACTTGAACGCAACTCCTAAGCTTCTAGCCTTGTTACCTTTCCACCTGGTCTCCTGGACACGCGGTATATCCACCTACCTTCTCTGCAATCTCCACAAGCACCCTGTAGGTCAACAGCACAGGTGACGGTCGGGGTAACCCAGGCAAATGTTTTACATCGGATACCCTTTCTGCTACAACCCTCTGCATTTATCCAGACTTGGGACTGGCACAAGAAGACACTGGATTGTGCCCCCCTGTGGTTGCATTGTAAAAGCAGTATACAGTAATCTACTAAAAATTTTGGTACAAACCTCTGCTGGTTCTGTGTAATGATCAAAGCCAGTGTCATAGCCCAGTAGTTGCAAGTTTACTGTAGCACAGTCATGGTTTCATTTAAATTCATATCAGTCATATGATGATGAGTCCCTTTTTGCATCTGGTTCCTCTCAAGGATTCTTCCTCTTGTCACCTCAGGGAGTTTTTCCTTGTCCCCGTCATCCCCGGCTTACTCATCAAAGACGAACTGATGGTTATAAGTCAGTTTTTTTTTCCCCTTGCATTATTCTAACATACATCTTTATTTTTCTATTTCTGATTTTCAGTTAGTATTTTTAAAATTGATTAAAATGTTTCTTGGTGGCACAGTGGCTTAGTGATTAGCACTGTCGCCTTGCACCTTCCGGGTTAAATTCCCATCTCAGTCCAAAGATATGCAGATTAGGCTAATTGGTGTTTCCAAATTGCCCTAGTGTGTGGTATGAGTTGTGGGTATGTGTTGGTGCCTTGCTATGAATTGGCATCCTGTCCAGCCTGCCGACGTGTGCCCAAAGTCTCCTGGGATACAGTAGGCTCCAGGCTGCCTGCGACCCTGCATACAGGAAAAAGCGGTATAGACAACGAGTGAGTTTCCCCTAAACATTGCTTAATTAGTTTTTCACTTTACCTGTGACTCTATGTTTTTCAGTTATTCAGTTAGGGCACCTCAGTTATTGTACTCAGAACATTTGACCAAAGTGTATTGTGCCAGGTTTTATAATAGGTTGCACATACTGTACTACAATTTTTTTTAAATAAGTTTTTGTGTTAAAATAGAATTATACAGCATCTCCAAACATTTAAGTTCAATGTAACCCATTCCATGATATTATTTTTTTTCAATAACTATATACCAGCAGCACCACAAGATAACAAAACCAATATGTGCTGATGGAATTATATTTATATCAATTAAATACAATGTTAAATGTAACAAACTTTTAAATTGATCAAGATTAATGTATGTTTAATAAAATCAAGTCTACAAAACCAAAATCCAATTTAAAGACAAAAAAGTTTGAAGCTCCAGCTAGTTCCTGAGGTGAGCTAGTTCACTCTATTGCTAGGAGATCACAAGTTTGAACTCAACAATGCCACAGCCATCTGCAAAATTTGCATTGTGACAATTGCGTCTTCTCATCGGCTTGCTCATCAACGACAGTCTTATCATTTAGATTCATACTGTACATGTTCACATCTCATGCAAACTTAAATAATTATTTTTATTGTGCAAAGCTGCTTTGCGACAATGTCAATTGTTAAAAGCGCTATACAAATAAAATTGAATTGAATTGCACATATTTTCACTTCCTGTCAATACGACCAATGCTAGCTAGTCATGTGCATCTGTGAGCTCATCTGCCTTCCTCTGAGTGTTAGCGTTGGCCTTTACACTCCCTGGGAAATAAAGAGAGAGTAATACAGATGTAGCATACTATAATATCTGTATGTAATATCTATATGATACAGTATGTGTGCATGAGAGAGCTCTTAACGGTGTCTCTTGGCTAAATGTTTTAATTAATTTGTGGCACACACCCAGACTCTAGAGAAATCAAAATGCTTTCAGTTGTCTTAAAGTTCCCTTTTATGCAGATAAATATACAATAATGTCTAAATAATGACAATGACAAAGTGTACAGAACAGTAAAATCTCATTGTGGTTTAAGCTAAGCATTCCAGCTAATTTTCATAAATTCTGTTGTTGTTTTTTTTAACACAAACAGCTTTGTTATTAATGATAACATGCATTTCTCCTAATAACCAGATGCTGATGAGAATTGTGTATCAGTAATGCACCTCCATAAATTATTCTCAACCTGATATATAAAAAAGAAAATGCACAGTATAAAATTTC
Source organism: Channallabes apus (assembly GCA_030522415.1). Lineage (NCBI taxonomy): Eukaryota > Metazoa > Chordata > Actinopteri > Siluriformes > Clariidae > Channallabes > Channallabes apus. Next base: position 8,249,824 of record CM060123.1, read on the forward strand.
GCTACAACTAAGTAATAAAGAAAGCAATGAATGGCATTGAATTGCTTGGTTTATGTTGGTTTATAGCCAATTATTAAATAACCAAAATTCCAGCAAATTTAATTAACTGTAATAAAAAATTCTACTCAATTGTGTGCTTCCAACTTTGTGGTAATATTGTTGTGTTGTTCAGGTATCCACGAACCTTTGCCCACATACTGTATATGGACCAAAGCCTTATATTACATTATGTGCAATTGAATGTTTTAATGAGTCTAGGATGGTGTATGACTTGTCATGTTGGATTAAAGTGCATTTCTAATCTGTAACTCTATTAGTTCCTTTTTATTAACTCACTTGTATCACTTGTGTGATAATGGCTACTTCCACTTCTGTGTTCCTTCTTCTTCTAATGTAAAAGCACTAACTGCTTTTCCAAAAAACAAACAAACATTGAATATAGAATATGTTCCTTATACCCAAACATAACAAAACTGCATTTCGTTGTTTCAAACATACATATACTTTAAGTACATATACAGGAATAGAAAGACATAAACCTTAGTTAACTGACCTGAACATATTTCTCAGAAGAATCCATCACCATCTACTATAGGATGAGCAACTGTATTTGAGCCATTTACTGTATATTGGACATCTAATGTATTTTGCCTAGGGTTTTAGATTCGCTGGTCTAAACTAAACAAAAACAAAGAAATTTGCAAGTGACCCCAAACCCCAAATGGGAGGAAAGATTCAAACCCCTGACCCTGCACAGTGTTAAACTCTAAGCTACAAGCTGCCCCTATGAAACATGAATACATACAAGTGAAGAACTGTTTTCTCAGATCGTATTAATGTGACAAAGTTATCTTCGTTTTTTTAAAGAATTTTGTCCGCAGCTACAGTGGTGTGAAAAACTATTTGCCCCCCCCCCCCCCCCCCCCCTCCTGATTTCTTATTCTTTTGCATGTTTGTCACATAAAATGTTTCTGATCATCAAACACATTTAACTATTAGTCAAAGATAATACACGTAAACACAAAATGCAGTTTTTAAATGAGGGGTTTTATTATTTAGGGAGAAAAAAATCCAAACCTACATGGCCCTGTGTGAAAAAGTAATTGCCCGCTGAACCTAATAACTGGTTGGGCCACCCTTAGCAGCAATAACTGCAATCAAGCGTTTGCGATAACTTGCAATGAGTCTTTTACAGCGCTCTGGAGGAATTTTGGCCCACTCATCTTTGCAGAATTGTTGTAATTCAGCTTTATTTGAGGGTTTTCTAGCATGAACCGCCTTTTTAAGGTCATGCCACAACATCTCAATAGGATTCAGGTCAGGACTTTGACTAGGCCACTCCAAAGTCTTCATTTTGTTTTTCTTCAGCCATTCAGAGGTGGATTTGCTGGTGTGTTTTGGGTCATTGTCCTGCTGCAGCACCCAAGATTGCTTCAGCTTGAGTTGACGAACAGATGGCCGGACATTCTCCTTCAGGATTTTTTGGTAGACAGTAGAATTCATGGTTCCATCTATCACAGCAAGCCTTCCAGGTCCTGAAGCAGCAAGACAACCCCAGACCATCACACTACCACCACCATATTTTACTGTTGGTATGATGTTCTTTTTCTGAAATGCTGTGTGACTTTTACACCAGATGTAACGGGACACGCACCTTCCAAAAAGTTCAACTTTTGTCTCGTCAGTCCACAAGGTATTTTCCCAAAAGTCTTGGCAATCATTGAGATGTTTTTTAGCAAAATTGAGACGAGCCTTAATGTTCTTTTTGCTTAAAAGTGGTTTGTGCCTTGGAAATCTGCCATGCAGGCCGTTTTTGCCCAGTCTCTTTCTTATGGTGGAGTCGTGAACACTGACCTTAATTGAGGCAAGTGAGGCCTGCAGTTCTTTAGATGTTGTCCTGGGGTCTTTTGTGGCCTCTCGGATGAGTTGTCTCTGCGCTCTTGGGGTAATTTTGGTCGGCCGGCCACTCCTGGGAAGGTTCACGACTGTTCCATGTTTTTGCCATTTGTGGATAATGGCTCTCACTGTGGTTCGCTGGAGTCCCAAAGCTTTAGAAATGGCTTTATAACCTTTACCAGACTGATAGATCTCAATTACTTTTGTTCTCATTTGTTCCTGAATTTCTTTGGATCTTGGCATGATGTCTAGCTTTTGAGGTGCTTTTGGTCTACTTCTCTGTGTCAGGTAGCTCCTATTTAAGTGATTTCTTGATTGAAACAGGTGTGGCAGTAATCAGGCCTAGGGGTGACTACAGAAATTGAACTCAGGTGTGATAAACCACAGTTAAGTTATTTTTTAACAATGGGGGCAATCACTTTTTCACACAGGGCCATGTAGATTTGGAGTTTTTTTCTCCCTTAATAACGTAAACCTTCATTTAAAAACTGCATTTTGTGTTCAATTATCTTTGTCTTTATCTAATAGTTAACTGTTTTTGATGAGCAGAAACATTTAAGTGTGACAAACATGCAAAAGAATAAGAAATCAGGAAGGGGGCAAATAGTTTTTCACACCACTGTATATAATAATTTAATTTACAAACTGAAGATATGGAATGTACTGTAAGAACATGCTGGCAATTATTCTTAACACAGGCAAGTTCATACTAAATATATGTGGAACATTCAAGTCAAACCAGGCTTGTGAATAAAATTGTAAAAAACTTTTTTTTGAAATGATCACAATCATTCATGAACACCACTTGCACATTCCAGGAACTTATCTGGGAGTTATTGCAACATCCCCCTTACAGTCCTGACTTTGTTCTAAGCAATTTTCACATTTGGGCCATTAAAGGAGTTCCTGGGAGGCAGTCTAACTGTGACCATTGTTTTGAGAAAACCTTAATAGAATCCACACACTAGTGAGTCGCTGGGATAAATGCATTAGTGTAGTAGTATAAAATACAGTGGAGCTTTGAGTAACTTGGTTTGTGTGTAGCCCTCTCCCATCTCTCTTATTTGCTCTGACCGGATTCTTTTCAAAGGTAAAGTGCAGGTTATTTTTGGGTTGTGGAATGAATCATCAGAGTTTCCATTATTTCTTATGGGGAAATTCACTTTGATAAATGACTGTTCTGATATACAAGCACACTTCCGGAATCAATTATACTCACAATCCAAGGTTTAACTGTAGAGAAATATATTTAGTTTTTACTCTCATAACTGTGTCCTAATCAATTAAAAGTTCAGGTTTGTACACTGCCACTTTCTTATGGGCTGGAAAGAACTAAAACGTGCAGAATTAGAAGAAAAGTGGCAAAAACATGTGACTCCCTCCAACATAAAGCGCTTTATAGTCAGATTTCTTTGTCGTGGTTACCAGTTTATATAGTTCATGGAAAAATCAAGCAGCATATTTTTCATAAGATGCTCAGGAGCCCTTTTATTTGACCAGGAATGCAGCCAAATGAGGTGCAAAGGCCATGGAAAATGTAAATAAATGCTATTTATACTACATAAAGAGCAATGTCAGTGCATGAATATTATACTGTAGCTAAATAGCCAGATATATAAAATCTGTATAAGGTATTTTATACGTTAAAAAAAAAGAAAATTTTTAAAAGTGGTGTTTCTTTTTTGCTGACATAGAAACATGTTCCTGTAACTTTATTAAACTTAACTTTAAATGTCAAACCCTTGACTGAAGATATGGAATGTTCTCCCCGTGCTTGGTGGGTTTCCTCCAGGTACTCCGGTTTCCTCCCACAGTCCAAAGACATTAGGTTAGGTTAATTAGGTTAATTGATGTTCTCAAATTGCCTGTAGTGTGTGAATGAGTATGAGTGTGTGTGTATGTCTGTGTGCCTGTGATGGATTGGCACCCTGTTCAGGGTGTACCCCGCCTCGTGCCCCAAGTCTCCTGGAATAGACTCCAGGCCACCCGCCACCCTGAATACAGGATTAAGTGGTAATGACAATGAGTGAGTGAGTGAGAACTTATCATTTATTTTAGCACATGATAATTGATCAATGCCTTGGCCATGTTTGGCAAAAGAGATACACAAGGGTCCCTACAGTATATGAGAATCTGCACACACAGTGTCGGTGGAATAGAAGGAACAATGGAATCTTTTGATAGACGTTTTGTCTTGGAACAGTTTGACTTTTAACATAATTAATTAAACTTGTCTGTGCGTGAATACTACTCTTGTTGTTTTTTTTTTTTTTTTTTTGCACAGTCAGACAAATAAAGTTGACACATTTGTGACTCATATTCCCTACGTCCTTAAATCAGCGGGAATAAACCAACCTCTCGAACTTTGTGTTTCTGCTCAATAAAGATGTTTAATCTTTATTTATTGTATGTTGAGCTCATCCCTGTGAGTCAGACACGTTTCCTGTTAGATTTAATGTGTGACGTTAGCAATATGAACTCATGGGGTTTGAGAGAAAATAGATGCTGAGGCTGGCAAATGTGGTAGCGGTGATTCATTACACGAATTTATGAAGATGCAGATGGCAGCTGGTAGCATTGCCCCCTGGACAAGTGTGATTAGTTTGTGTAAACCCAACGTTTTGGAGAAAGACATTTTCCTTTGGAGAGAATCTGCCAATAGCCTGCGATCTAAAAAACACAAGCGGCATCCAGCTGATTCAGAAGCCTGTTAATGTAAGGTGTTGTATAGGCATCAAATATCGAAATAGAATCGCATCAAGATTGGGTGAAGGCCAGGAGCTTCAAAGAACCAAAGCAGTTGGCTTGGAAGTGCTCCACAAAACTGCCTGGACTACTTTGTAACTTTGTAGGGATTGGCTATGGCACCAAAGCACATGTTAACAGATGTGGTAAAAGATGTGTGTGCAATTGCATCATAAGAAGTCATGGCCTACAGAAGGTTTCCAGTCGACTATAAATACTGAAGAAGTGTCGAAGAAGTGTTGAATAACTACTATCTTGCACATTTCTGGTTCTGGTTACATATACTGTAAATGAAGACTGCTATTGCGCTATTGCACTTTAAAGATGGACAATACCACTGCTGCTCACAAGTTCACTTCACACTCCATGACTACCCATATAGCTGCTGCTTGCACATTGCACAGGCCATATACAGTTTATTTATACAGTTTATACTTTTTACATTTTTACATATTTCTACTTTGTATTGTAGATTTTATATTTTGCATTCTTTTCTATTGCCATTTTGCCACTCTTATTTTCTTTTTAGGTCACAAAGAGTTGTGTACGCATTTCACTGGATATCATACTGCAGGTTGTATATGTGACGAATAAAATGTTTTATTTGAATATAGGTATAAAGAGAAAACACTTACAGTTAAACCTTGGATTGCAAGCATAATTTGTACCGGAAACTTGCTTGTATATCAAAGTACTTGTATATATCAAAGCGAATTTTCCCATAAAAAATAATAGAAATTCCAATAATTTGTTCCACAAGACAAAAATATTCATATAAAAATAATGAGTACAAAATATAATGATATAAAGTAAAAAAAAAACAGACAGTGTTTCTCTGTGTGTGTGTGTGTGTGTGTGAAGCTGAAGTAAAACAACAGGAGAGGGGGCTACTGCGTAGAAGGCCTACACAGTAGCCCCCTCCCTCCTCTCAAATAAGACATAAACACACACATATATTAATGGAAACACTCCTCTGTCTGAAAACCTATTTAACAAGGAACCTCTCTAATGACATTCGCGCGCAAACACACTAACAAAATCACTACTTTCTGACAGTGAGAGACTCTGGATCTGTAACAAGGAATCTCTCTAATGATACTTTTGCTTAACACGCACGCACACACACGTGGTCACAATGTTATAATAAACAGTACACATGTGCACGTATGTTGACCGGTGTATGAAACACAGAAAGAAGCACTGCATACAAATTCCATGCACGCTGACCGGAGATGGAAATCAAATCCTTATCACTGGAGAGGCAATTTCACAGTGCTAACCTCTACACCACCATGCACTGGCACCTCAAACCTCCATGTCCTGGGTTCGATTCCCACCTTGCGGTTTGTTCTCCCTATCCTTGGTGGGTTTCCTCCATGTACTCTGGTTTCCTCCCACAGTCCAAAAACATGCAGATTAGGCTAATTGGCGTTCCCAAATTGCCTGTAGTGAGCGAATGTTTTCTTGAATGTTGACCCGCACAGTTGTACAAAATGGGAATAAATACAATGGCCACCATTGGCCTTCAAGGTGCGTGGTTGGCCTACAAAGGTTCCTAGATGGATGTATTTGCATTTGATAACTTATTTAGCTGATGAGATATTAATAAATGTATGGCGACTGTAAATCTGGCAAAAGCCTTCAGGCTAGTAACCCGCACCAGTGGCTCACTGTAAGGGTCTGATAAGTTTGTTCCTGAAAATTTTTGATTCATATCTTTGTATCTTTGTCACACATCCAGTGGTATCATGTGCTATAGCAAGACTATTGGTGGCTAGACAACACTGTACTATCAGTGTGGTGGAATGGCAACATTCAGTCACTTGACCACAAACACTCTATTAGTCTTTAATGTACCAACATTAACATGAATGAGGTTTAAGTCTAAACTGCCTGATTGCATTTTGCAAGAATCGTTCACATTACATGATGAATTATAGGAAAATTTTAAGGTCTTCAGAACTACTTTTGGGTAATTGTTATATATACTAAAATAGGTGTTCAGATTTTGTTAATTTAGTCTCCATACAGACTAACAAACCAAAAACATGGCTTTTTAATGAGTCAAGTCCGAAGCAGTTAAGTAAGATAAAAGGAGGGAAACATGCATGAAGCCTAAGGGAACACTTTTGGAAAACTGAAGAGAAGAAGAAGCTTCTGTTTATTCTCAGTCAAAGCAGTAGATTTTTTTGAGGGTTGAACAGGTGGATTGAACCCAGCTATGGTTTGACTGTGGCTTTTCTGCACGTCTGAACATACAGAGAAGATTAAATAATAGCACAAATCGCATATGGAACCCATTTGCCAATGATGGTTGGGTAGTTTAGTTTGTTTAAGTATGGGCTTTCTTGTCGATTTCCATGCTGAGGACTGGAGCTGGGCTTCGTGGAAATGACAGCTTTGAAGACCAAATCAAACAAGCAATGTGAAGGCAGCTACTTTAGCTGAAGTCACAGTGGACTGAGCTTAATGTTTGGAAATAAGTTCTTCAGTTGGCAACAGACAACCATTCCACATTTCTGCAAGTCCTAACACGTGGACACAAACCTCAGTAAATCTTTCTCGGAGCGCTCTGGCTCCATAATCTTCCTGCCTTTTCTCTGCCAGATGAAAACATTGGCTCAGGTTTCCTGGAACTTATTCACGAAAGTTTCCATCAAAAAGAAATGGAGCAAATCAGCACGGAACCAACTTTATGTTCCGAGAGTCTATATGTGACTGGGCTGCTACGCGGATGTTCTGGGTTTCAGTAAACGTAACAAGAACAATTTTTTACGTTCTTTCTCCAGCTTGCCAGGCAGCCTGTGGAGGGGTGAAACATGAGAGCGTAACATTTAGCAGCTGTCTGTGTCTTAACTGCTCGTAGTCATAGGAAGTGCATCACTGCAGCTCAGCAGATTGGTGATGACTCACTGTGCTCTTTAACATATAAACCTCTGGAGGAATCGCTCACTTCTTGGGGCTGCACGTTCTCACAGGCTCTTTGTCCGGCTGAAGAAACTTTGGAGTATTGTCCAACTTTGGAGTACTGACAAAATGAAGAACTTGCATTTATCAGTATTGCTTTTTACTGTGTTTTATACAGTTTCCTCTTCTGTCCTGCAGAGACGGATGGAATTTGACGAGGCAATGGTAAGGACATAATTAAGATGATGTTTAGAAAATAATATTTTGAATTATATTATTTTGGATAGTTATTGCTTTAAATGATTTTCAGAGGGTTTGCATGGCATGGGTGTTGGAGGATGAGTTACAGTAGACATGACATTCTAGTTATGATTAGAATGGTATAAATAAGAATCTTTGTGTGTGTGTGTGTGTGTGTGTGTGTGTGTGTGTGTGTGTGTGTGTGTGTGTGTGTGTGTGTGCGCGCGCGCGCAATTTAGGCTTACCTGAGGCAGTTTGGCTACCTTGACACTCCACTGGACGAGACATCACAGGTAGACATGAGCAAGGAGGCCATAATAGAAGCTCTCAGGTAACACACCAACCATACATGTGATATTAATAATACTAATATTAATAGTAATTAGCATTAAAGTGGGAAAAAATGCATGAATTATGAAATAAAATGCATGTTATTTAATTAAAATATTAAATAACAAATGAATAAAAGACCATTATAGCATTTAAGCAAAGGATTTTGTTAAGAAAATATATAATAGAAAAAATTATTAATTAATGAAGCCTTCATTTTGTAAAACTGCCCATCAAAAATGAACTATTGTCGTATCAGATGGCAGTAATTATCTCAAACATTTTGTATTTATGCCAGTCTTTTTCAGAGAGTGTCAGGTTTGCCAGTGACTGGAAGGGTTGATAGAGCAACAGTGACGAAGATGAGGGAGCCACGCTGTGGGGTTGAGGATCCTTTCAATCAAAAGTCCAACAAATACAGGCGATTTGGTGGTAAGCAATACAGTACATTACGTAGCTTGTTTTTTCTCTTTCTAAGTCACACTAGACATTTCTACGACTGGTGGTTTTTCGCACATCATGAATGTTCGGTAATATTTCTCAGCAAGGGTGTTTACTAAAATAAAACATATTTGTTATATGCAATCGGGCGACACGGCGGCTTAGTGGTTAGCACTGTTTGATTCCCTCCTCTGGTCTGTGTGCCTGGAGTTAGCATGTTCTCTCTGTGATTGGTGGGTTTCCTCCAGGTACTCTGGTTTCCTCCCACTGTCCAAAGACAGGCAGATTAGGGTAATTGTCATTCCCAGACTTCCCGTAGTGTGTGAATGAGTGTGTGTATGTGTGTGACCTGTGATGGACTGGCACTCTGTCCAGGGTGTACCCCGCCTTGTGCCCTACAGTAAGTGTCCTGGGATAGACTCCAGGCTCTCCGCGACCCTGTATACAGGATGAAGTGTGCAATCATTTGCTTTTAATGGAACCCTGGACAAAAGTGATGAGAGGCTTAAATTGTCATTTAAATTTGTCATCTATGACGATATAGAAATGTTAACAGACTACTTTTTATTTCTTTAAAACATAGAACTATCCGAGTTAATTTTACACGTTTTTAAATAAAAAAGCAACATTATTATTATTATTATTATTATTATTATTATTATTATTATTATTATTTTAAGCGGCAACATTATTGCCTTTAGTTTTTATAGTCTTTGGTAGTAGTATACTGTATGTAGACATACAGTATATGGTGCTACAAGCAAGTGTTTATGAAATATTATGATAATATAGAATGCAAAATGTTGTTGAATTCTACCTGAATTCCTCAGCTAGTAAAATCTTGCTCTGTATATAAAACAGCTGTTAAGTGAACGCTCTGTACTCGATTCCAAGAAAATGACTCATGCCTCATAATCAATGACCTTTTCAGAATGGCGAATTTGTCCCCTCGAAGCTGACTACTGTAAAACCACAGTTACAATCTTTATTTCAAGGGATTTCCCAATGTTACATTGTAATATAGTTACTTTTTTTTTTTCATCAGGAACCTGGAGAAAAAGGAGTCTGACCTATCGGCTCTATAACTACACACCTGATTTGGGAAAGGCTGCAACCCAAAGGGCCATAAGGATGGCTTTTAAGTACTGGAGTAACGTCACTCCATTAAGCTTTAAGGAGATCGAATATGGACGTCCAGACATTAGGATATCATTCCATGCCCGCGATGGCTGCCGATCACCTTTTGATGGACCAGGTATCAGATAACAACCAGCCCAAAACATTATACATTGTATATTGATAAAGGAACTATTTAGCCAAAACATAATAGGAGGCATGAGCCTTATGTACACAGCAAGTAAGGAAAGCTAATGGGGCAATTCCATGCAAAGGTCAACCCTATCATGGGGGACAAGTAGGCATGATTTATAAGATTGATAAACCAACCAAGTCATACTGACAGACTAAAAATGTCCCATATACTGTACATATATTGACTAAACCTTTACTTTTAAATTAAACAGCAAACTTCAAAAACTGAGCACAGAAATGGATAAAACTGATATAAACTACAAAGAAAAGTAAAAGGAAAGGCCAAGAAACCATATTAGCAATAATTGTAATTAATAATTACCTGCTTAGGTTTATTCCCCCCGCATAATTGCTATTTCAGATGTTTTATGTCAAAATGCACTATTTACGTATATGTTCTTTACATACGTAGTTTATAGAGGGCTGATTCAGACATGTAACATTTATCTAAAAAAAATTCTCATTATTTTTAAATCTACACTTTTTGTGTTACAAGTTTAATAGTTTATGTAGTTGTCTGTAAACCTGTGCTTATTTTAATGTCTGTTTGTTACATTTTCAACATTGATAAAATACTGTAAATGTCAGGTTGTAAATAATTCTATGATTTAGGAGAATTAAGACATAATTTTAAAAGTTTTGCAAATTAATTCACTCATACTAAACTTTTCTATCCTCTGAGGCTTTTGACCAATATAAGTCTAAATATCCCATTCATAATGTTATAACTGTCCTATAAGTTAAGTTAAGCCTTTATTTATCACCTAAACATTACTGCACAGTGAAATTCTTTCCTTGCATATCCCGGGTCAGAGCTGACTCAGCACTTCCAGAGCAGATAGGGTTAAAAGCCTTGCAATGGCAACCTAGTGGAGCTGGGGCTCGAAATGCGGACCTTCCGGTCAATAACTCGGTGCCTTAAACCCCTGAGCCATTTGATCCTCACACAACCTGGCACAACAACACTGATGATCCACTACTGCCCCTGTACTATAAGTACAGTACTAGTTTAGTATTATTTACAGGTTGACTCAATAATACCATTTGCACATTAACAGTTAATAAAATAACATAAGTTCCGCATATACGCGGGACGGTGGTGTAGTGGTTAGCACTGTCGCCTTGCACCTCCAGGGTCTGGGTTCGATTCCCGGCCAGGCTTGATTCCCGTCTCTGTGTGCATGGAGTTTGCATGTTCTCCCCGTGCTTGGTGGGTTTCCTCCGGGTACTCCGGTTTCCTCCCACAGTCCAAAGACATGCTAATTGGCGTTCCCAAATTGACCATAGTGTGTGAATGAGTGTGTGTGTGTGTGTGTGAATGAGTGTGTGTGTGCTCTGCGATGGATTGGCATGCTGTCCAGGGTGTACCCTGTCTCGTGCCCAGAGTCTCTTGGGATAGGCTCCAGGTCCCCGCGACCCTAAATACAGGATAAAGCGGTATAGAAGATGAATGCATGAAAAAGTTCCGCATATGATTATTCAGAACTGTACTTTACACTAAGTTACCTTTAAGTTACATTACATTAGATTTGCAGCTATTTTGATTGTTTTTCTACATTTGTTGTGAATTTTCATGAAACTACTCACATGGCCTGCTTTATATTACAATTTGTATATAATTTGCAATTGTGTCATACATGCAGTCATTTTGCATATGTTTAGGAGAATTATATATACCTCTTTTTTTTAGAGATTGCATAAAAATGTCACACTAGAAGAGCAATAAAACATAATTTAATGGTACAGGGTGTTGTTTTACAGGTCTCTAAAATGGGTTTATTTTACTAAACCATTTCGCCAAGGATTTAGAGAAGTACTGCTATATTATTTTAGAGTCGGTCAGACGTCTCGGTTGGAAAAGGCCGAAGCATCGAAGTTAGCTGCTTTCCACAAAACCAATGTTTCGTAAACAATGAGCTCAGACAGTAAGCTAGTGCCAGTGGCATACCTCTGAGAATCTCTATTAAAGGACCAGGGGCAACAGAGCAAAGCTCACTCTCATTCAACAAGTATAATTAACTTACACGATGAGAACGAAAAGTCACTTCTTTAAGGCCTTTAATTAAAACTATATCGCCAGATCTAATAATCAAATCCATCCCTCTGCTACAATCTTAGTAGTGTTCATGTAATCAACATTCAAAAAAAATTCCTAATAATGTATAATCTCATATTTGTCCTGATGCTGCGTGAACATACATGAGACCTTTATGACCCCCTAAGCATTAATAAACATTATTACTACAGTATATGCACCATATAGCTACATCATTAATGCAATCGCTCAGTCTGACAACAGCGATTTGACCTTTTCACCCAAGTTTGATCAGTTTAATCTCATCCTGTCTGTAGGTCATGTGCTTGCTCATGCTGAAGCCCCGCCATCAGGGATCATCCATTTTGACGAGGACGAATTCTGGACTGAAGGGAAATTCTACGGCTCTAACCTGCGAATCGTTGCGGCTCATGAAATCGGCCACGCGCTCGGTTTGGGTCACTCTCAATACAGTGACGCGCTCATGTCTTCGCACTACGCTGGCTACCAGATCAACTTTAGACTGCACTCGGATGACATCACAGGCATCCAGGCATTATATGGTAAGGGCTATGTTGTACATTTTGTCATAGAAATGCAAATGTAATGGATTCAAGCCTTCAGATTGATAATGTCATTATACTGTAGGTATTCGGTCTGAAACTTTTATTGAGACAGAGATTAAAATTGTGATCTCACAATAGTTTTTTATACATATTAGCAGATAATTCTATACGTACAGGAACATTATAATTGAGTAGGTTTTCAGTTCTCTGGAAAGTCTGAATAAATTCTACTATGTCTATTAAGGTAAAAGAATCTTCAGTACCACCACGAATGAGGACATTTTTTCTTTGGGCCCCACGACCGTACCTTCCTTCCCACAAGTTGATATTCCAGATCCATGTGATGCCAAACTAGATGCCATAATGCTCGGTAAGAAACTGAACCCAGTACTCAAGTTTTAAATGAATTCTTCAACAATAGTTAAACATCATATCGGTTTTTATCAGGTCCTTGGAGGAAAACGTTCGCTTTTAGTGGGGATTACACGTGGACAATCACAGATATGGGATATAATCCTCCAATAAAGATCAAGCAGCTGTGGAAAGACCTGCCAGGGAACCTGAATGCTGCGGTGTACTCACAAAGAACCAACAAGACATACTTCTTTAAAGGTAGTAGATACTCACTGCTGGGTTTTTTTAAGTTACTGCATAATATGGCATTATTTACTGAGCAACTAGAAACAGACAGACAGACAGTAGTGCATGGCCAACAGTTTGTAAACATTTCACCATCATACCCTTATGTGCCCGGTCAAAGTCCTAGTCTAGACTTAACCCCATTTGCTATTTTGATAACCTTGACTAGACGATTTCTACTAGATGTCAGAACATGGATCGCCCAATCAGGCACGTGAGCATTGGCGAGATCACTGGAGCAGGAGTCAGGTTTAACAGTTCATCCCAAAGGTGTTCGTTGTGGTTGATGATACTGTGTGGCTCTGTGCATGTCCTTCCACTGCAACCGTACCAGGATATACAATTTTACTAGAGGGATGAAGATTATTAGTCAGATGGTAATTTGGATGATTGCGCTGTTTATCGCAACATTCCAAACTTTTCCACAGCCGTTCATTTGGGTGTTGACACCGAAGGCCATTTTTATACTCATCAAACCATTCAGTGTGCCCCTGTTCCCTGTACACTTTAGTGCTTTAGTGTTTATGTCAATAAATGGGTCTGTGTTAGACAGAAATGGATAGATAAATTGGTATTAAGGAAAAGAAGACAGTAGATAGACAGCTATATTCCTGTTTGTGTATCCTTGTTGGGTCTGTCTGGCCATATGGTACATGAATAACACTTTGGTTTGCTTGTATACAGACATTCATATATTTTTTTTTATCAAAAAAGAAATATTCATTATATGGTTAAAAAATATATATTGCCATAATTACAAAAATATACAATGATGTACAGGAAATGTCCAGTCAGACAAAGTATTAAACAGGATGTTGTGAATAATTCTTGTGCAATGGGAAGAGTGACCATGCCACGTTCCCCAAACTTGGCGACTCGGGAAGTTTATATGATGCCTAATATTAAATGATGCGGATAATAGATAACTAATGACTAATAGATGTGAGTCACTATGTTTCTGGATGCTCTGTTCTAAACCCGGTAATGACTCAAAGATGTGTCCGCACAGAAAACGTGAACTGCATCACAGACTAAATAACCACAGATGGACAAGTGATGCGATCACTTATTACAGAGATCCATCTCTGATTACCATTGCAACACTGGTTTTAATGTTTGGAATCAGGGAAGGAATTTACACTCACTTTATAAATGAATAAACATAAAAACTCAGACATTAGTGATAAATCCTAATGTAAGTTCCAGATGTTTCTTACAACTGCACAACACATTTCCAAGATATTCGAATAACTGAATAACTTGTAAAAGTGGACCAGAGATAATAAGACAGTCTAAAACATAAATGAACAAATAGACAGAGACAGACACACAAGTAGCTGGATTTTTAAAAATGAACAACATTCAAGTATATAAACAAGACATACCAAGAATTAAAAAGATGCACTGAGGCTGTTCTTGCAGCTTGTCGTGACCCAAAACCTTAATAAACAGTATGGACAGACAGACAGAATGAAAGATGACCATGATGATTACAGTCAGATACACAAACATTGAAGAAGCTGCAAACAACCACAGCAGAGGTCAGAGTATTCATCCATACGAACACTTTACATCATACACATCATCCTGGAGCAGGGCTTTATAGAAAAGTGGCCAGGGGGGAAAAAAGCCGTTGCATAAAGACGAAAATAAGAGCACATGGTTAAAGGCCGCACAGCATGTGACCCTAAACATATGCTAATATGCACCCTAAAATGCTACTGTACACTGGAAGGGTTTACAGAGATGCATTTAAATGTCTTGGAATCGGAGCAAGTTGCCAGAATGCCACACACACACACACACAAAAAAATCCATTTTAATTCCAGGTTGAAATGCAGCAGAACCGGATAAACACCAAGGGGGTAAATATGTTTCGTAAGGCACTGTAGAATGATATTGAGTAAGATAGATTGTATAACAGAAAGATAAAGAAAAGCACAAAGGGACAGATATAAGACAGAAAGACATGAATGAAACACATTCTCTTCTCTTCTGCAGGCGATAAAGTTTGGCGCTACACAAACTTCCTGCTCGACTTTGGCTACCCCAAACAGTTGACCAGGATCCCACCTAACATTGATGCAGCTCTGTACCTTGAGAAGAACAAAAAGATTTTCTTCTTCAAGGTAATGTGAAGCTACATGTAAATGTACCACAAGGGCGCAGTCACGTTCCACTTAGTTCCAATGTTATTATTTAGAATGAAGACATGGCAGCGTTGTAATGCTCATTTCCCTTCACTCATTAAGTAGTCGATTTTCACCTCATTAACGTCACGTGTAATATTTGCACCAGTTTGTTCACTAGACTAAGCACTAACTTCTTCTGTAATAAACGTTTATTACCGTATGCCTTCTTCCCCCCCAGGGCTCAGGTTTCTGGCAATGGGATGAAGTGAAGTATAACGACCTGAGCATTTACCCCAAACCTATTTCCCGGCTCTTCACCGGCATTCCATCCAACCTGGACGCCACATTCACGTGGACCAACGGCAAGACGTACTTCTTCAAAGGGGATAAATACTGGCGCATAAATGAGCAGCTGAGGGTGGAACCAGGTTACCCGCTCAGCAAACGAGAGCGGTGGATGAGATGCAAGAAGTGAGAGTGTGGAGAGTTTGATGAAGGGCTAAAGAGGACTCTTAACACCTAAAGGGCCTAAATTGCAGCCAGGGGAGCCAGGGATATAAGCACTGCTGAGACACATGTTGTGTGATGTGTAACCATGCTTTTGAATAAGTTTTCAATAAGTTCACAGAGGGAAAGTGTGTCCACTTTTTTGTGTAAGCTCTTTGACTTTCTTGCAGTCTGATGACTAGAGAGTAAATAAGCACCTGTAATACATACTATTATAGTTCTAACATAATATTGTGTTTTTAAAAAAGTCACATTTCTCATATTCTAGAACTAATCTTTTGACATTCCAGTTGCAACAATGTCCATTTCTTAGTGTCTTCTGCTCCAGGAAGACACTTTTAAAACATGTCCGAATACGAAGAAAAACCTGCTGCTATTTACGTGATTATAGTGACCAGTGTTCACAATGTTGTTTAAATTAATAATTGTGTTATACATTATTACAATTTATTGGCACACATGTACTCAAGAGTTGTGGTAAGTGCTGTAGCAGTTCACCAGGATGGACAGTAACCTTTGTGCATCTATTTGTGTAAACAATAGCTATAATGAACTTTTATTTCAATGAGCAACTTTGATCAGTCAATGAGAGATTTCTACAGTCTAGGTCGTAGCAGTTGGCATAGAGGTGTTTAGCTTTCTACCTTCCCAAATTTGAAATTTGATAAATGACTATATTTATCCAAAAATTTTCTGAGTGATATAGAAAATATTGTTGTGGTGTTTGGTCTGGTGCTCGGATGAATGGGGGGACACATGTTGACCATTTCTTTATGTTCTTGCTTAAGACTTTTTTTAAAAAAAATTAATGAACATTTCAGTTGCAGGGGATTACTTGCTCAGACTCACTTTTGCTAACTGCAGGGACTGTACTGTACTGTCAATGCACTGAGACAGAGACAAACAGGTACAAGTATGCTTTACATTTACATGCCGTGAGGTCACGTGCTGTAGCAACACACATCTGAAATGGACAAATGGATATATTTTAAAGACTTTCATCAGCAACAGAGTGGGCCACCGAAGCCACTACTCCTGCTGCGCATACTTCTCAGGAGTAAGATGTCCGTATACAAGTATAGGCTATTTTTTCTTTCTTTTTTTAAAGTCTTGCCATCTGAGTCTGTAAAACTGTAAAATCTGTGACCTCTAACTGCTTAGAGAAACGTGGGCATTTTTTGAATTGGCAACAAATATACAGATTTTGTACAACTAGTGGATCTTGTACCTGGTGATGTTAAGCATTCTTTGTATCACTGTCTATGACACTTTGTTTAATAATGAGTTTTTTGTTGAAATCTTTTATAAACTTTGGTACAGTAATATATAATTTTCCTTATATTGTATTTGTGTGTGTGTGGTCGTGGTTGGAGAGCAAGCTTCGTCCCAGTTAATTTAGCATTTTTTAATTGGCTCTGAATTCATTGGACTGCATTTTATGCTAAATGTATACTTAAATTATTTTTGACTCTATACAGTGACAAATCTAAATTACTTCATGCTGCAGGTTTTGACTGAAGCAATACTTGATGTGCCAAAGATTGTGTAATAATCTCTCTCTGTTTTAGTTGACTAGTTCATAATTTCTACTGTTTTATCAGAATAAAATTTCTAAAAATGAAACAAGAAATACCATTTTCAGAAGAATCAGAAGGAATTTTCATTATTAAAAAAAAGTTTGCTTTTTAAAAGGTTAACTTCTCTTGAAAACACAGTCACATCAAAAACATACATTCTAAGATAGCCATCTCAAATATTTGAGGATTATTGAGCTTGTTTTGATGTTGAATTAAATAATACAAATACATGTCTAGTACAATTTGTTGTTGCCAGTTTTTCCTCTTAGTACAGTAAACAACTGATTATCTTATGTACAGATTATTTTTAATAGATGAAAAGGACATGTTCAGAGATACTGGACAGGTCTCACCTACGAAAGGCAACGCTGGAGTGACATCATTAAATGGTCACTTTCTAAAGGGAGTCACAAAAACATCTTACATTCAAGATGACCAAAATAAACAAAGCACATAGAATGGTCATTCAGCTTCATTCGACCTAAAGGCACTAATTGACACAGTTTGAGTTTAAGTGCAGAAACACACACCACCCACTAATAGTCTCTAAAGGCCCATCACATTTGTTGTTGTTTTTTTAAAGAAATTAGTATGACAACAGTTCTAGCATACTTTTACTGCAGATTTTCTTTGCATTTCTCTTGCACATGTCCAGACATTCCCATTAACACACAAATGCATTAAAATAATAAACCTGCTGATCGGTCAGCATTTTCACAGATCCACTACTGTGGAAAATATTACACACATGCATCACAGACACAAGTAAATCAGTAATACACTACTGTACAAACCCATAGTTTAAAACATATGGACACAGAATGGAGTCATTTAACAATGTTTTAACTGACAAAAAACTGCTCTGCTCTGTCTTTTCTCATGTTCACATCACTTTGTGCTACATTAAAATACATTTTAAAGGTAATACTATATTTTCCAGAATATAAGATGCCTCTCTAAACCATTAGTTGTTGTTTTGTTTTATCAAACAAGTTGAACTACAGTACCATACAATTGTAAGTTGCTTAAAACCTGCTCTTTTTTTTTTTTTGTAAATCATTGCGTGATTTCATTTAAGGCACAATGGAAACGACATCCACCATTTACATTAAGGCAAGTGATTGTCATTTTTTTGTAGTGTTCGCTGAAATGACATTAACGCACTAATAATCAGCACTTCACTAACGTTATATATCATCCATACAAAGAATGGAGTTTTTCATTTGGCTACAATTTGGCCAAATATCGGTGAAGACTGACTTCACATAAAATTTTTTTTTTTTTTAAAGAAGAAAAATGTAAAAAAAATTATAGCATCAGCTACAGAGATAAAAGAAGCATCTTATAGCCAGGAGAATACAGCCAAAGAAGATCTTGTTGCTGGTTAAAAGTGAACATTTTGAGGCTTATGGAAAAGACAGGGCAGGCAATTATAAGAATAAATACTGTTTAATTAGTTTGAAGGTTACTATCTGGTAACGGAAGAGCCAAATAATGTTAAAGGACTACCAAGTCTATTCACACCCATATATAGTAACCTACAGTACTGAAGTCCTAATGATTTGAACTAGACTATTCAGACAATCCAGAGCTCAAGTCCATCCAGAACCCTTTTCCCCAACAGGCTATAGAAGATTGTCAGAGACTTACAGAGTCCTATTTATTCCGATACTTTAATCATTTGAGGTTTTAGAGCCCTCTTTTGTCTGTTTGGTAAACTGCAACTGTTTATTTCCCCACTAGGAACATCATGCACTCAACTGTGATCACAGAAACATATGCCACACACAAAGGACACAGCTGAATAGTTCTGCTCTGGGTGAGGGTAGAGCCCATTTTCCATCTAGAGAAATGAATACATGCAGCTGTTTCACTCCATTTCAACTACTGATAATCACAGTGATTTTCTGAAGTTTTTAAGGGCTCTTCCTTTTTTACGTAAACATCATGTTGCAAGTTTAAAACTGGGATGGATCCAGTGTGTAGCTGTTTGAAAAATCCACTGTGTAACATTTTAACCTACATAAATGTTCTGTTCACACTCTTTATATTGATACATATTTTCTCCTTCAATGCTCATCAATCCTACTGCTAATAAGACTTTCATTGTCTAGTATTAGTGAATGATAGTGTCTTCATTTGAAACAAACATAGCTGTATTAAGGTTATAAAAATGATCAAATAACAGTTCTTTGCAGTGGACTTCAGCCCTGACCAAAGTCTCAGTCATACTCAGTCTTGCCTTTACTATAAAGTACCACACAATCTGGGTTTTTCCCTTATCAGGACAGTCAGTTCTTTAACCACTGGTCAACGCAGTAGCTCATATTCAGGTACGTGCTGCCGCTGCTGTGGTGTGTGTAAGTGGGACTGTAGATCCAGTATCATAATCCATATCCACCATAGTATGGTTGGCGGTACTCAGGCTGCTCAGAGATGTGCCTGTGCCCATCTGGCGCTCCCGGAGACTCTGTAGGTAACTCTAAAGGGGTGAACCAGACAGAGGCAAAGTAGAGTTAAAATTGGGGCAAAACACACAAACCTTTCTGTGTATGTTTGGTGTGTTACAGTAACAGATCTGCATGTGTGATTTCTAAGATTCTGGGGCACAATTATCTATAACACAAACCAAAACTGAAAAGTTAGGAGATTTAACCAAAGGGCAAATGTGTTAATAGCACGATTGTGCAGAATAACAGAACACAGATATGAGAGAGAAAAAAATCCATGTAATCCCCTGCCATATTAATGCACATATGCGAGCGGTTCACTTGTGCTTGGATACCATCAAGGTAGAAAGTTAGAACAGAAGCTGTGAGCCGTGAAACGAGCCATGAATGGACTCGAGTCATTGTCATGGCTGGAACGTTGGCCTCCCAGGAACTCATGTAATGACCCTTACCTTTAATGGCAAAAACAGCCTGGTTTGATCACTAAAGGCGTTGTTTTTGCAGGACAATGCACATCCTCATACTGCCCACTGCACGACATTACAGGAACTCGACTGGGAATCATCCCCGTACAGTCCTGACCTCGCTCTGAAAGTAATTTCAACAAGTCTAGGCCACTAAAGGAGATGTTTTTCTGCTCACCACAATTGTACAGAGTGGTTATCGGAGTTTCTGTATCCCTTGTGTCTGCTCAAACCAGTTTGGCCATTCTCTATTGACCTCTCTCATGCTGACAAGGAGTCTCTGCAGAACTGTCTGTTTTCTTTTTTTTCCTTCTATACAGTGGAACCTTGGATTAAGAGCATAATTCATTCCGGAAGCAGGCTCGTATTCCAAAACACCCATAAACCAAATTGGATTTTCCCATAAGAAATAATGGAAACGCAAATTATTCGTTCCACAGCCCAAAAGAATAAATACATAAAAATAATTAACACAATTACACAGGCACTGTGTGTGTGTGTGTCTCTGTCTGTGTGTGTGTGAGGCTAAAGTAAGGAGCTCCTCCCCCTCTCCCCCTTCTCGTCTTACACGGTTACCCCTCCGCCACCTTTTTATCGGAAAAATAAACAAGAAATCTCTCTAATGACACTCGATTGACCGACACACTAACTGAATCACTGCTGTAAAGTAAAAATAAAACAAATTAACCTGCACTTTACCTTTACCTCTCCTCTGTGTAGAGCAGTGAGAGTGTGCGTGTCTCTGTGAAGGCAAACGTAGGAGGGACCTGTGTGTGTGTGTGTGTGTGTGTGTGTGGGGCACGGTGTCCAATGATGCACGGCGCACACAGACAAAAAGAGCAGGCTGAGACTTGAGCTGAGAGAGAAAATGGTTTTTTAACCTCTCTAATGTGACTTGCTTTTGCTTTATTCATCACACGCACCACAAGCGCATAGAGACACAAAATAAAATATGTTTTACGCACACACGTGTGGTCACAGTGTTATAGTAAACAGTGCACGCGTGCACGGATGTTGATTATACCAGCAAAGACCCAGCAGGGGAGACGATTACCCACAATTCCGCAGCGCAAGAGACAGAAAAAACGGTGGCTCAGTTGTGATGACGTGACGCTCGGAGTCAAAACAAGAAGCGCATGGTGATACATGCTACTCGGTGCTCGTAAACCAAGACTTGCTCGTTTTCCAAGTCAAAATTGATTAAAAATCTTTGCTCGTCTTGCGGAACACCCGCAAACCTTACAATACTTACAATCCGAGGTTTCACTGTATTTTCTTTACGGCTGAAACTTTACCTACATCATAAGTGCAGGATCTCCTGATTGACTACTTGTGGCTCTTTTAATGATCTGATCTTCTGAATAATGCCAGTGTATAAATCTCTTCCCTCACCACTAAATCTCTGGTTAACTTACAAGCACACATTGTTTGGGTAGAAGATTTTGCATTGCTCAAACAAAAGTGCAAACGCTTACTTTTGCCCTCCTACTGGCTTGTGCCATATGAAAATTAATGTTATTGGAGTAGCAACAACTGGACAAACAGAAGTGAAAGCCAGTGTTTCAGTGCTAAATGCCGCCATGATGGTTGTGAGAAAGTCAACCACAGAAACATTCTGAATAGCCAGTTTGATTATCTACAATCCAACGTCTGGGAACTATTCACACATTCACATTGTGAAGAGAATAAATAAATCAGCGTGGTTCTATTGAAACTAACTGGAGCTAGAAGATCTCCAGCGTAGCGTTTTACAGGAGTTGGTTTACGGCGATACGTCCCCTCCTGACCTGGAGACAGCTGCAGCTTTTTCACATCTTTCTGTCTTATTCTCATCAGCTGCAATCGCTTCTGCCTTCTGCTGATGATCACTGAGAAGGAGAAAAAAAAAAGATTAAAATAATAAGTACATAAGTATGTGGTGACGACGAGCTGAAGAGATAAGGTCTTGGTATTTTGGTATATTATTTTCATGAAATAAATGTTGGTATAAACAGCACTTTGATGTACATTAATTATTCCGGAATAACAACAGTAACTATTCAGGAATATTAACCAACAATACATTAGAATTCATCATCACCATTATAATACCTTCAGTGTGTGAAAAACCTTCGGCTGTGAGCTTCCACTGCACTAATGCTCCCATGATGCTGAGGAAAGGCCAGATGGCCAGGATGACCCAGCTGTACCAGCAGAGCGGTGCGGGACCAGGGACAAGGCGTAGACAGTCGTAAATGTATGTGACCAGCACCAGTAACTCCACAAAGTAATCAGCACACACTGTCATGATGGCAGCCCCAAATACAGCTGTGGAGATGATGGTGAAAAACTTCTGCCACTGAAGGGTTAAGACAGCACACAGCATGCCAGTGCCAAGGAGGACACCTACAGGCACCTGCCACAGACACACACACACGCACATGAGATCTTTCTCATCTATTAACGCATTTTTAGCACATATGGTCCAATTCAGGTTCACAATGTGCAAAAACAGTAATCATGTTGAAGCATGTACAAAAGTGCGATGATAGAAAATGTAAACAAAGCCTTTTGCATGCACATATAGAAACATGTTTATATGAATGAATTAAAATCAACATATGTCTGGAATCAATAGGTCTAATTTGCCAAACTGGTTGTAAATTGATTTATTTAGAAATTGATTGTATAAGCATTTACAGTTCACATGAAACGTTCTGAAAAGATGGAATTTCACATCCTAATCATGCTCTTGAGTGAGTGTAAACTTGTGCACAAAAACATGTAAATAACGTAAAGTTTGCTAGATCGTCTTCAAATCGTGTAAATCACTGCATTTTCAAGGATACATTATCGTCAAGTTTAAATAGCTTAGGTATTTTATTACGCACACAAAATTTCATGAATATCCTCATTTCATACAGTATTAAAGACATTTCCTAAATATTAAGTATACGAAAACTTAAAGCTAACAAAAGTCTACAGAATATGACCTAACAGTTTATTTCATTAAGTTATAGTTCATGATTATTATAATTTATTATAAATAATTGCATTCTGGAAGTTTTCAAGCCTTTGTTACACTTCATGTCATCACTTTACCATAACAGAAACAAATTAAACCTGAATCTCGAATAATTCATATAAACTAAACACACTTACAGATGGGGAGAGTTGCCACCTCTTAGCTCTAGGGTCTTTGGCTTATTCTGAGCTCAGGTTACTGTCGGTGTGGTTTTGCACATATTCTCCCTGTATCTGTCAAGGTTTCATTTCACTATTTAAATCATGCTGGTAGGTGGATTGGCTGTACTAAATTGCCTGCAAGTGTGACGGAGTGTGTGAATGTGTGAGGGTGTAATTTTAGCTAAAAATATGATCTGCCGTAACATTTCGAGCAAGTTCACATACAGTATTTCAAGTTCACACAAGTATATTGTCTGTTCCCGCAGGGTGATGGGCGTGTTGAGCTGCTGAGATCCATTTAAGGTGGATTCATACTTGACAACACAAGCATGCAGTTCATATTTACTGTATATAGAGATAATATACGTTATTTATATCAACTGAAAAATATAATGATCAATTTACTGACCTGCATGTATACAATTCTTAGGTCAAAAATAGGCAACTCTACAGTACACACCCATCACCCTGTGGGTCCAAGCACTGTACTGTACACTTCCTGATATATGTGAAGGGTTGTTTGGTTTTGCACACACAATGCTATTTTATTTATTTTACTATACTATATAGAACATATAATAGAACAATATGTGCGTCTCCTTTAAAAACCTATACTGAAACAAACCTTCACACATTTCAGGAAGTGTACAGTTCTTGTACCCACAGGCTGATGGGTGTGTAGAGCTGCTGATGTGCACACAATACATATATTTTTTAAAGCTGAAAGCTATTCATTCAACAACTTTTGTTTATGTTCATGTATTTTAAGAAGTATAATGTGTATGTATACCCACAAAGTGCTGGGTGTGTAGTGCTGAGTGTCATTGAAGATGCAAAATATAGTAAAGCAAGCTATAGCTTGATGCTTGGCATGAATTTTGAAACTAAATCACCAAAGCGTAGTGTATTTCAGGACCACATAGTGCTGGGTGTACAGGCTGCTGAGTTTTCTTTCTTCTCGGCTGAAAATACCTCATGGAGCGTGTTGCCATATTTCAGGTGGTGTATTGTGTGCTTACCCACAGGGTGCTGGGTGCGTATAGCTGGTGCATGAGCAAAAGGCCGGCGATGGCCAGGAGCAGGCCGAGCAGGATGCCAGTCATAAAGAGGCCGACGCTGCGCACTAGCATGGTGACGAGGCCACACAGAAGGCCGATGCCAAGGCCGATCCCAGCGCTTGCCTCTATGCTCAGCTGTGTGTCTAACACCCGCTCCTTATAGCACAGCAGGAAGATAATCACCGAGCCGAACAACAGACCCGACAAGAACATGATGGCTTTGAAGCAGCGATAACCTGCAACAGAGATTTAATATTAATGTCTGGAACGAGTAGCTCAACTTCCATACAAGCACATGTATGTTTTAAAAACTGGCTCTCTTTCCAAATCCAGTAGCTGCGTATTCTGTACTTATTTTATATTAATTTGAGTGCTTCTAGTATAACAGCATGAATCATTACTTTCAAGCTGGAGAAGAACTGTGTACAGTACCTTAATGGCTGAAATGACCAACATGAACAAAGCACTGCATCATAATAGTAAAACAACATCTCATTTTCATCCAAGTGTTTAAATAAGTTGAGTTTTGGTTTGATGGTTCATGATTTGATGTTCTCCAGTTGCATGAGACTTTAACAACACACTCATCTAGGCAAAGTGTATGGGAGGGGCTGAGGTCAAACAAATGAAATAACTGCAGCAGTTCTCATAAAGCACAAAAACTCACACACCGTCAATATTTTAATGTAAAAATGAACATTAAAGTAAACAAAATTTCTAAATCTTATTTCAATGTTTAATGATAGACAGCACTATTTAAACATTCCTTATTCATGTATTTTTAGGACATAGACATGCACACAAAAACAAAGCAGCCCCAACATGGTAGAGTATGTGTTTGTAGAGTATGTGTTTGTGTATTTATTTTCATGTAATTTTATTCAGGAAATTAAATCTCCAATATCCCAAATGTACAGTTTGATATCTAAAGTATAAACATTTTTATTTTTGGTCATTGCTGTGTTTCCGCCATGGATCTATGCTGCTAGGCTGCTTCAGTTTTAAAGGTCAACAGAATATCCACTCAAATGACACTCATACCTCAATTTTGAACTTTAGGTATGACAAAAGTCCAACTTTCCTGAGCTGACAGTCAATCAAATGAGAGAGAGGAAGCATATGGTCAGGTAAACTGAAAGTTAGAGCCTCGCATATTACTAGAAATTGATGGCTTTATTTCAAGCTGTGACTGATAATGTTGACTGACTTATTTAAAGACACACTTTAAATTAAAATATAAAAAGATAAGCAATTGCTGAAAATTTATAAATTGTAGTTTGTTCAATTATATCTGATATTCATTTCTTACTGGAAAGTCGGAAAGCATTTTAACAGCTAAACAAGTGTGAAGTGGCAAGAAAACACACACAAAAAAAAAAAAAACCCAGCACAGCAAACATGGTCATAACATGTGGGTTTAAACCATGTTGCTAATACTAACCAGTAGAAATGTACATTTATAATAGAGATGAACCAGTTCTTTATAATCCTACAGGCGGTACACTCTGAACTATTTACACATTTTCATCCCGGATGTTAGAGGAGTAAATTATTTGCCAAGGTTGTATAGCATAAATAATAATAATAATGGCGGATGACAGATGGCAGAGTAGCTCTTTGCTTAATTAAATTTTAAGTTTAACATTAAAGTCTTGTATTTGAAGTTAGTTTCTTCAAATACAATCTTCTGCCTCGAACCTTCTTATAAATAATTTTAAAAGCTCGCGTTATGTTTTTCTCCAATTATTTGTTTGGCAAGACACAGCACACTTCCGGATGCAAGCCGCCAGTAAACACAGACGAAGAAGCAGCGCTTACTTCACCCACGGAGTGGAAGGAGGCGCAAACAGTTATCTGTGTATTAGGGCTGCAACAACTAATCGATAATTATCGATAATGAAATTGTCAACGAATGCCGTTATCGATTAGTTGGGCTGCTCACGTTACTGAGGAGCGCGACCACAAGATGCACAAATACACACAGTCGCTCGCGCACTGGATGTTACAGAAGCGTCAGTGAGAGAGTTCACACGGGCTTTGGTGACGTGCGTTTGTCCGGCTGCGCGGTTATACGGCGTAAAAAGAAAAGAAAAAAAAAAAAAAAGAAAAAAAAAAAAACACGTTGCATGCAGCTTTTTCTTGGCGTTCAAATCCCAATGAACACAAGGAAAACACTTCTAGTTCGTTTTCTTCGTGTTCATTTTATGCTTCGGAGGACCGGATATATCCCATGATTCTACACGCTGTACACAGGGAAATGCGGGAAAAAGGCAAAATAAAGAGTGAACACAGTAGCCGGGTTTTTTTTCTCTCCCTACGTCGCCATATTACGAGAATGAGATTAATGTCTAGTGTAGCAAAATGGTCATATATCTATATCTATATATATATATATATATATATATATATATATATATATATATATATATTCTTTTTTTTATTATTATTATTATTATTATTATTGAGACAAAAAAAAAAGATAAAATACACGAGAGGATCGAAATAATGTATAAACCGAAGTCTATAAGTCTATAAGTCTATAAGTCTATTATTCTTCTTATTAAGTTGAATTAATTTAAGAGAATTTAAAATTGAGGTCGTTCTTAATAACTGAAATTAGTCATTTTTTAAACTATACACTGTCAACTTGTCTGCAATGTTAAAAACAAAAATGTTGATTTACATAAAATAAGGTTTAAATGTCAAAATTAAAGATCATTAAACTCTATACAGTATGTGGCTTTTGCATTTTTTAAAGTTTACTTTTATACATAAATAAAACCCTGATTTATGGTTTTATATAGTTAAGCAAAACATCAAATCAAAGCGTTCAGTTTTATCCGATTAATCGATTAATCGGGGGGGGGGGGGGCATGGGGGGGTGACATGTCATTATATGTCACAATAATGACAATGTTTATTTTTGATAAAATGCTGTATGCATTTAAAAAATAAAAGTTGATTTTTCTAAAAAGAAAACCAATTAATCTTGGTTTCTCTTATATATTTTACATTGATGTTTAATTAAACAAAAGTACATTTTATCCGATTACTCGATTAATCAAGGATTCTGTGTCTTACCAGCACACTTCCATGTTATGGTACGAAATTAGGACCCAGGTCCCGTTTAAGCCACATAGATAACAGTAATATAAATATGAGGATATATATCCTCATGCACATTTTCAAAAACTATATTGCACATCTTGTACGTTGGACTTATAGGGTTATATATGTATTGCACCATAGGGTTATTTATTACACTAAAAATATAGAGATATATTGTAATCGATTCCATTTTTTTCCATTTAGAATACTCGATTAGTAAAATATTCGATAGCTACAGCCCTAGTTTAAATGCTACAATTGGCTTTTAAATGAGAAAACTAATGTTCTAAAGAATAAGTTACATTGAATTAGTCCAGAAACTTTTTTTTAAAAAGGTTTAACATTGTATAGAATCGATAGAATCGATAATAGAATCACAATATTAATTTAATCGATGATCTTATCATAGGTATTGTGATAATACTGTATCGGGAGGTGACTGGTAATTCTCATCCCTACTAACCAGCTAGTTACATGTTCACATAATAAGAGCTGGTTGATCGCTTTCTACTATGTCATGTTAGCCATTGAACAGTAGGTTATCTGTCAAGCCGAACTGAAAAGCCATCAACAATGCAATTTAAAAGCTAGGTTGTCCAAAATAACAGACTTTAAAAGCCAGTTGTATTTATGTTGCTTTTTCCAAGAGTGCAGAATGAATACTGGTTAACGTAAAATAGTGCTGGCAGTATGCAGAGTTTACTGTATAACCAGTTACCTGCACACCTTTCACTGTGAACACGACCATTTTAAACAGATTTCAGGAGTCTTCTTCTTTGTCTTTCGGCTGTTCCCTTTCAGGGGTCGCCACAGCGAATCATCTGCCTCCATCTAACCCTATCCTCTGCATCCTCTTCTCTCACACCAACTAACTTCATGTCCTCTCTCACTGCATCCATAAATCAAACTTAAAAATTAAAGTAAAGTTGGAATCGCAACTTACCGAAGAAGCAGTAGATAATCCCAAAGAGGCAGCATGTGGAAGAGATAACAGCAGGGACGATTTCGTACTTCCTGTCGATTTCCAGCAAACATGGATCCATCTCTCCTGTGCCTTTCAAAGTGTCATCAGACCCCAGCCTGGCCATGTCGGCCATTTTTACAGGAGAAGGGTGTCCAAAACTTTACCAGGAGATCAGTTATGGCCCTGAGGTCATCGGGACTGAAAGACAAAAAAGATTTTACAGTCACATACAGTCTGCTGTCAAAAGGAATGTCACTATTTAAAAAAACGTTTTGGATTGGATTACATTGCCTGATGTAAGAAAAGAAGATCGTTTAACCTTTTGTCACAAGAACAATTCCCCTGATATTTTCATGTTGCTAAAATGCTAAAAAATTGTAAACCCATTGGGTCAGATCCAAACAGTAGGACAAAGTAGAAAATCATATTAATCAAAATGATGAAGGGCGTAATCAAAAGTTTAGAACACCTGAAAAGTTCAGTTTGGAAAAATTTCAGCTGTTGTATAAACAGAACAATGGTGGTCTTTAGGACCTGGAATCACTCTGCCAAAAGCACTTTGAGGACAAACTTTCTGACCCTGCACTTTTCCAGCTACAGTTAGCTGACGAGTCAGAGCGGCCTGATAACGTTTTTTCTCTCCACAGTCAACACATAGAGACATCACCAATCTCAAGGACAAGTCCTCAATGGCCATATTACTGATTTAACTGAAATTCAAAATGACATCTACAAATGCAACTGCATTCCCAGATTTAAATTTAATAAACACGTAGTCTAATTCAAATTACAATGAAAATAAAAAGTGAAACAAGCTTTGCATTTAACCTGAAAAAATCTGTCCGGACTGAAAGTGTGAAATGCAAAAATCATCAACTCGGACAAAACAAGGGAACGTTTCAAGCCGAGTGTCCTCGACCTGGCAAGTGCAAGAATCCAAGAGATCAACTGAGTAAATGATATACATCACATCTCAAACGTTTACGTTTAGGGTTATACTACGGTATCTTCATGCGTACATAAGAACGTAGCCGCTCATGTCTTATACACAAAGAACTTGAATTTTTGCTTGTCTGGGGGAAGAAGTATGAAATGAATTCAAATTTGTACACCCAATTGGGTCCTGAATTTATAATCACTAAAACGTGTCGGGCCACCACAAGCTGCCAGAATAGCTTCTAAACACATTGGCACAGATTTTACCGCTTTCCAAATATACTCCTGGGATGAAAAACAAACATATCCAACACCTCATACAAGTGGTTCAATAGAGTTAAGATCCAGCAACTAAACTCACCATAGTTAATGATTCGCTATTCTCACTCGCAAACGCCTTCCACAGTATAAAAGTCAGTGAACCCCCACACTGTAACACTCAAGCATTCACGCCTGTATGATAACCTTCATTGCCACACATGCACTTGTTAAGAATAAGACGATGAACAACTACTGATCTAAACATATAACTCTTTTCTACACTTCTATAGACCAGTGGCTAGAAACGTACACAGCTGAAATCTCACACACGTCTTTTTAAACGAAAGGTTTGTGCACTGCAGCCCTACTATATTATCTGCCTCTATATAATTGTGGGTGGACTGTAACTGACAGTAAAGCCGTGTCCTGTATGGACAGTCTCATGAACAACTGCTTTTGGTTTGCCTTTTTATATGTCACACACGCAACACTAAAAGGATCGGTGCTGTAAATGTTTCACACAGGCAACCCACCGTGTGCAGTACTCTTCCATGGAAATGAACAGGTCCCCTTTTAGGGCAGTGGTGGCTCAATCGGTTAAGGCTGTGGGTTACTGAGTTACTGATCGGAAGGTCGGGGGTTCGAACCCCAGCATCGGCAAGTTGCCACTGTTGAGCCCTTGAGCAAGGCCCTTAACCCTATCTGCTCCAGGGGCGCTGTAAGCTGGCTGACCCTGCGCTCTGACCCCAGTTTCCTAATTGGGATACGCGAAGAGGAAATTTCGCTGTGCTGTAAAAAGTACATGTGACAATAATTGAATATTCTTCTTCTTCTTCTTCTTTTGTCCTCCAAGATCCTTATCTGACAGACCACTATTATTGGCATGGAAGTAAAAACACAAAGCTGCAGCAATTTTTTGGGTTGAGTCCCACAGGATCCCAATATCACTGCATAATTATCCTCTAAATGTTGACTGACTTGTTGCCGTGCTGTCTCAGTTGCTCTCGGCAAAATTCTCTCACACACACACACACACACACACACACACACAGTTATAATATGTTTGCCAGCTCTTGCTTATGGAGCTCTTGCTCAACCCTGTGAGCTGCAATCAATAAAATGAAAATGAAGGCTTGAGATATTTCACTTTACACGCAATGAATCTAGAATATCTGAGACGTTCACTTTATGGATTAAACTGCAAAAGAAAATTACCGTTTTCACAACATTCTAGTTTTTCTGTAAAGACTGTAAGGTTTGTCAGATTTACTACTTTGTCTGATTAAAAGTGCAAAAAGAAATTCAACAGCTTTAAATACACTTTATCCTGTTGACAATGATTAGAAACAGACAACACTTTCTATGTCATCAAAACTCCAACCAGAAAATATTCATGTGCATTTGCAGCACTAGGAAAATTAAACACCACTGAAACTCCCAAGCCACCCGCTGTATCGCTGAGTTAAACACCCACTATTGGTCTTGGTTTAGAAGTGGTGATGCTGACATGATGTTCTGAGCATCGTACGTTAAAAAATTACATTTCTACCACCATTATTTTCATACATATGAATATATTCAGTCACTGTTCGGAATCAATACTATTACTATATACTAATACTGGAAACGATTTGAAGTTTGCACATTTTGACACTTTCTCTATTGACATTGCCACACCAAGGAAAAACAAGTGAAGAGAAATAAAAACAGTGAGAAAATGCCCGGAGACAAACATACTATACAGCCTATAAGCAACCATTTTCTTACACACAGCGGCAGCAATGATTCTGAAAAAAAATGAAAGTAAGGGGTTGGGGTGGGGATATTTTTTGCCCAAAATTTGCCTGGAAAATTTGCAATGAAACAGTTTCACCATTGAATCAACCCATTTAGAAAAATGTGCACATTTTCAATTCAAACGCGAATGAATTATGTCTTTCAACCAATGAGGAATTAGGAGAGCTGGGCATTTTTTAAACATTGTGCGCTTGGCCAATCGTAATCATTCCTTAAACTTTCTCAACAGGCATCCAGCTTAACGAACTGACGAGGTCATAGGAGGAGATCAAAGCCTTTGTATCACCCTATAATGGCTTCATTCTCCTCCATATACAGAGAGAGAGAGAGAGAGAGAGAGAGAGAGAGAGAGAGAGACACACTGCTTGCTTTGTAAGGCAAGGCCATGGGGAAGAACTTGTCCAGGAGTCTGTGTGTGTGTTTTCTGCATTACACTGTTTAAAAAAAATAATAAAAAATGCTGATTCTGAAAACTGCTTATTTTGCATCCAAGCATGCAGCCACTGGCAGAGTCATGAAGCTCATATTAAACAATAAAGCTTACTTGAAAGTTCTGGGTACTTAGACTAAATCGTGGTCACTAAGAAGTACCCAGTTTTTTAGTGATAGCTTCATGGCAGCACCTTTGCTAGCAAAGGATAAAAACCATATGGTGGTAGAAAGAAAAAAAAAAAGAAAAATATTCAAGAGACTGAGAGATAGCACAGCCTGACTCAGAGATTCCCTCCATTTCCAGAAAAAAGGCTGTCGTTTTCCACCCTCATTCTTATACAAATCACGAACAGAGTGAACACAGAGAGAGAGAGAGAGAGAGAGAGAGAGAGAGAGAGAGAGAGAGAGAGAGAGAGAGTGAAAGGGAGCGAAATAGAGAGAATAGGAGATTAAAGCCAGGCGTTGGCCGTTCATTCTTTAAGGAAAACATGAATTTATTGTAATCGGATCATGACAGGATGAGATCATCGAGCCTTATGAAAAGAGCGAGGGAGCCCTTTTTAACCCCCTGCTTACTCGTAGTGTTTACATGGAACTTGATCCGTTGCACGTCTCGTTCAGCCGGTTTGGGATCTGGCTCTTGTGGCTTGTCAGATGTTCCGTTTGCACATGAGCTCGTTAAGGGCATTTTTTGGTGGAACGCTGGAAATTCTCTGACGCTAAGATAATGCCATCTGCTACCCGGGCTGCATGAAGAAACAGTGGAGTGGTACGCATCCATGTATTTAAAAATCAGGCTGTTTAGACTAGTCCTTTCGGGTGACGGTGACGGCCAACTATTTAACAGAACACACTTGACTAATTTACCAACAAATATATTTTACTTTGTTGTATTTTTATATCCATTACAAGTTTACACCCACAAAGACAAGTCTGACTGATCAAGCTCAACAAAACTTAACATGAATCTGTCCAAAATATTGCCATTAATTAGGAACAAAAGACATTTTGATGCAACCTTTTCATATATATGTGAAGATGTCGGGGCATGGCAGGGGGTTTAATGACAAGCATACAGTGTACAGACACCTGAGAATCATGATCAGAGCAACAGCTGGCTGACAGATTTCCCCGTCCTGTGGGAAGCTTGCTTTGGAGGCCATAGGGGAGCGGCTGAGTGTAGCCACATGTCGTTTTT
Organism: Channallabes apus; assembly: GCA_030522415.1. Taxonomy (NCBI): domain Eukaryota; kingdom Metazoa; phylum Chordata; class Actinopteri; order Siluriformes; family Clariidae; genus Channallabes; species Channallabes apus. The sequence goes on from CM060123.1 coordinate 8,282,983, forward strand.
AGTTGTTTCATCTCCATAGGCTTTAATTTTAAATCTGGTACGGCTTGTTTCCTAGAATGGCATGGTATAGACGGACTGTACAGCAACCTTCAAAGGAGGACTGACGTGCACTGGGGTATTGAAGGATAATATTTTCATACACTGTCCCACAAGTGTTACGACAGCTTGATGTTAAATATGTAGTTGGTTCAGATAAAATGGATTACTTTTGTAGATGCCTTATGCAACAGTGTATTGGAGTTTACTGGTTTCTGTGAAAGCTGAGAAAAAGAAGAATGTCTAAAAACAAGGCAACAATCGAAATAGTCCAATAACTGTAAATAGGGAGGGTGTCAATTTCACCCGCAATCTACCTAGAAACTGTTTGAAGGCTGTTTGGAATTTTGCAACGACTCTCAAAATTGCAAGAAATGTTTGGACAAAGCCACCCTGTAGTCTTTAAATTCCATGAAACAAACTCACGACATCACTCCAAGTCCTTCGCTACACTTCACTGACACTGATAAAAAACTGCCAGATTTAGCAAGATGAACCAGCTAACCAGCCAAAATTCAACACAAATTAACATTTCCATGTTAATGCTGTTACGTCACCCTATGATGTTGAAATCAGGGCAGGAAAAGTCTAAAAACGTTACATAACCAATGAGCATTTTCGTTCATCCTCTCTGACAATTAATCAGGAAGATAACTTCGATCGTGACCCATGACCCTCCTTTCCTGATCCCAGGATGCACTAAACAGGAAGCAGGCTAGCTCTGCTTAACCTTTCCCCTCACACACAGGAAGTTAAACAGGAAGAGAGGAACATGCAAGGGAAAAACTTCATACTCTGGAATCACCCACACACAGCTTTAGATAAGCACTAGCACAGCAACTTGTCCACAAAAGCTACAGAGGAAAGAAATCTTCACAGTCCTGGTGAAATGTCAGGTTTTTGTGATGTTACACTAAAAAATAAAAAATAACAATAATAAAATAAAAAAAAGAACCATCTTTATTGTGAAGCTACAACATACAGTATAAAAAGCCACAAACATCCAGAAATGTTGTGGTAAAGAAAAACAAAACAATAATAATAACACTTGCTTCCCCTAAGTGGAAATGTGGCAGTGATCAGAATCAACCAATCACAATCAAGCTCATGCACATACTAATTAGCTCACACCTGCAATCAATTAAAATGACTGATTAAACCCAAATAAAATCCAGCTCTATCCTGACATCCAACTGAAAAATGCAATGGGCCACAAAGAGCAAACAAGTAGGTATGAAAATTTAATTGTAGAAAAAATATCAACTCAATAGAGGGTTTAAAAAAAAAAATCCAAGACAATAATCAACAACGAGGGTTGAGATTGTTTTAAATCTGATTACAAAAACAGAAGAAAAATAGTCAGGGAGGCAGCCAAAAGGCCTACGGCAACATAAAATGCATCAATTTCTGGCAAGCACTGGTTGCTCCCTATATCAATGTCCCAAATTCCTGACATGGCTGCTCTACTGGCTAGGGTGGCAATACGGGAGCCTTTTATCCAAGCATTAAAAATCCAAGCCTGGCTAATGTTTGCAAAAATATGCATAAAATTTCACAAACATGTAATGTAAAATATGATGCTATTTGATGATAGCAAAGCTAATCTTTCTGGGCACAGTACCAAAACATTTGATTGGCAGGGAAAAGAAAAAAAGAAAAAAAAAAAAAACAGCACATCATTAAAAGAACGTTCCAATAGTGAAGCATGTAGGTGGCAGCATGAGTGAGGGACTAATGAATACCTTTAAATACCAGTCAAATTTAACTTGACCCTTAAGGTGTCTGCTAAAGGACAACGAAGTGGTGCGTCACTTAATTTAGCATTAGGACGGCTTGAAGCACATCAACCAAAAAACGAAGCAATGGCTTCACTAGAACAAAATCAAGGATTTGGAATCACCCAACCAGTGTTTAGATCCAAATACACATCATAGTGGTCTCAATACTGGTTTTTACAGATTTATGCTAAGCTATGTTCTTACTGGACATGAAGCCATGTTTAAACCTATTGTGCTTGACAATAGCCGGGAAAATAGCCGAGAATATCCCCATTAGTCAGGATCTGTTAATTGGTCAGCCCTTCTCTAGAGGACTTGGCTATAAAGACTTAACTAGAAAATGTAGCTGTTCAAGTAAATGCACATCATCGGTGATGATATGGGTGCGTCCTGGATTTGGCCTGGGTGGTGTGAAGTGAGATGTTTTTGAGAACATCCTCACAAGGTGTGTTTATTTGTGACTGAATCGTTACTATTGTTTGTCACAAAATGAATAAAGAAAACCTACTGAGGAGCTGGCATGCATTCCAACCGCCTCTTCCATCACTCATTCACAAGGAGAGAGAGAGAGAGAGAGAGAGAGAGAGAGAGAGATTGGCTCTGGTCATGATTACTGAAGCAACCTTTGAGAAGAAAGGAAGAGAGATGGTGATCTAGGGGGAGAGTGAAAGAAAGAAAGAACGAAAGAAAGAATGAATGTTTGGATCTGGCCATGATTACTAAACCCCTTCAGAAAAAAAGGAAAAGAAACAGAGAGAGAGAGCACACTCCACACTACTTGGACTGTGATCTAAGGACACTAAGAAACTGTTTTTAAAAAAAAAAAAAAAAAAAGAGGAGGAAAGAGAAAAAGATGCAGATGTAGAGACAGCAGAGAAGACAGCTATTCTTCAATGATTAATGACTGAAATAGCATGGGAACAATATTGTAAAATGAAACATAGTCCAGGGTGAACAAGATAACGCATGAGCAATTATTCTCATATCCATATTCTTTTGACCCTATCGTAAAATAAAATATTTATGACTTTCCTTTTGGCAACATTCCTGTGGCCTACACAAGTGTCCGGGGATATGACCCAAATATATTTCACATTTATTGGCATTTAGTCCGAAATACCTCACCCTGTATTTACTGTACAAAACTTATGCAAATAAGCCATACACAGTAAAGGGCACTGAATCTAACCGGACGCACCCCCCCCCCCCTTTCTCTCAAACAAACGCCCCTGATCCTCTCTGCAGCTAAAGCCGGTGAACAATAGCCGCCTTTCTGTGAAGAGACTGGAGAGCTTCTTACTGTGAATGAGAGGAAACAAAATGCGGCGCACAATAAAGGCCATTCTGTTCTTTACTCACATGTTCAAAACGCAAGCAGAATACTGAACTCAACTGTACCTTCAGGTGTTAAAGCTTAGCAATATGAAACACACCTGTAAGCAAGAGCACCGGCTCAAGCATGAACATGTGATTGAGTTACAGCAGTTATGGAGGAAATTAAAGGAGTCGAGGTGAAAAAAAGAAAAACAGAAATGCATCAACATGACTGCCAGCCACATTGAGCAGGTCATGAGTGTATAAAAACCTTTGACACACCCTTGTGAGCTATTATGCTTAAGATAAAGACCAGCGGAAATGTATACATCTGAATAAGTTAATAAAGAGACAAACAACCAAGGAAACCAAACACTGCCTGGCCACTTAAAAGTGTACTGTACATGCTAGGCGAGTTGGGACCGTGGACGGGTTGTAACGTTGTTTTGGTGGTCTTGCCTCACGCCATACACACCCTACAATCAATGCTGTCTGGGTGAAAAAGTTCAGCAAGGAAAGAGACACTACACTCTACTGAGTAATTACATGTAGCCCATTCCTATGGTGGTATTTAAACAATACAAAATAACTTAAGCTTAAAATAAGCTTAATAACTTACACATGAATACAGGTTTTAACTTAATATTAAATTTGGAAGAAAAAAAGAACTAGTTGTAATGAGTTGCATGTATGTTTAGAGTTACTGTAGAGACTACCATCTGTAGGGTTCTAAGCAAACTGCAATGTTTTATTGCTTCAGAAGTCTTAAAGCTCAACTTGAGAATGAGTGCAGGTTGAATAGGTGTGAGCACACGGCTTCTAACACGGGTGAGTTTCAAGACTAATTTTCCCTTCTTTTTCATCAGTTTTGAAACTGATGTAAACTTGTGTAATGAATGGGTTTGGAGATTAATTCACTAGCGAATTTGAAAAGAAAGACTGATTGGAGGTTTAACAACATGTGCCTTTAACATAGGCCACACCCCCTTTACTGGAATGATAGACCACGCCACCTTCTCTACGACCGTCACACCTATGCTCCCCTTTCATGACACACATTTAGTAACCAATGCCTGATACACACTGTTCTGAATCAGCACAACTATAAAACTCATCACACTGAATATTTAAAATCATGAAGATGGTAGAAACTTAGCTCTCATTCCTCTGACATTAGTCCAGATAACTGAATCTTATCTGATAATTATATTGCTAATTATAACCCAAAATACAGTACTTACTGTACAGTGGAACCTTGGATTATGAGCATCATTCGTTCCAGAAGCAGGCTCGTATTCCAAAACACTCATAAATCAAAGCAAATTTTCCCATTAGAAATAATGGAGACTCAAATTATTTGTTTCACTGGCCAAAAAAATTAATACATAAAAATAATTAATACAAAAAAAATAAAAATTAACCTGCACTTTACCTTTAAAAAAAGTAAAAATAAATCCCAACAGATACATGTTTCCGTTTATGTATGTGTATGAAGTAAGAGGAGAAATCAGCCCCTCCTGTCTCCCCCTTCTATTATACAGATCTTGCACAGTAAACCTCTCTCTCTAATTTGAATTTCACACAAACACGCCCACTAACAGACTTTTTTGCCATTAAAAAAAAAATGGCAAGGAACACTGTTAATGACTCGCGTGAGCGCATACTAACGGAATCACTGCTGTAAAGTAAAACAAAAACAAATGAACCTGCATTTTACCTTTGAAAAAAATCGTGACAGTAGTGTTTCTGTGTAGAGCAGGGAGAGAGAGACTCAGAGCGTGTGTGTGTGTGTGTGTGTGTGTGTGTGTGTGTGTGTGTGAGAGAAGCCGAGAGGCGGTGTGGTCACACCACGTGTGAGAGGTGTGGGGTATAAAGGCGAGTGTGTGTGTGAAGGTACATGATGTCGAATTACGCACGCACAAATACAATGACAGAGAGGAAGAAAATGGATCACACGTGGTCACAGTGTTATAGTAAACAGTACGCGCGTGCACGGATGTTGATTATACCAGTGAGAGTCGCGCACTAAGACCCAGCAGGGGAGACGATTGGCCACAATTCCGCAGCGCAAAAGAGAGAAAAATCATTGGCTCAGTTGTGATCTCAGGTTCCGAGAGGATAATTGGAGGTGAGCTTCCCTCCCTCCAGGACATCTACAGGAAGCAGTGCCTGAGGAAAGCGAGGAGGATCATCAAAGACTCCAGTCACCCTAGCAACAACTTATTTAAACTGCTCCCGTCAGGCAGGAGGTATGGCAGTATCCGGTCCCGAAAAAGCAGGCTGAGGGACAGCTTCTATCATCAGGCCATCAGACTGCTGAACACTGACCAATAGGTCTTCATAGACACTACACTGTCACTTTACACTGTCACTTTATAGTCACTAAGCCACTTTCCACTCCATACTGCACATAATTGCCTTTTTGCACAACATTCATTGAGGACATTCTTATACATTATACACAAGTAGACATACTCTCACAAACGTGTGTGTATGTGTGTATGCATATATGTGTATATGTAGATATATGTAGGTGTATATATTATACTTGCACTCACAATTTTTATATTTTTTTACTTATATTTTATTTTATACTATTCTTATACATACGTATTTATTCTTATAATTGTACACCACTATTGCTTGTGTAGCTTGCACATACAAATTTCACTCACGTGTACTGTACCAGTGTACCAGTAACGTGATGTGACAATAAAAGTGATTTGATTTGATCTTGTGACGCTCAACATCAAAACAATGATACTCGGCACTCCTAAACCAAGACTTGTTCGTTTTCAAAATCTAAATTTATTAAAAACCGATCTGCCCTTTCAAAAGTGTCAAATTATCGGCCTGAATCAAGCAAAGAATACAACTAAGGAAAAATGGGAGATACTAACTATCCAACAATTAAAATCTGTAAGGACAGTACTGAACAACGAAACATTAATGTAGATAAATTATATGCTTGATAAAATTGTATTGATTTGCCATTAAAAAAAGTGGAAATTATGGCTGTGTTTAAAAGTGAAAGCAAGACCATTTGCCCCCACACACAGTGTAATGAGGACTCACAGGATTAGGATTAAATATCCGTGTGACCAGAAGAAACCCACAAGCCACATGTTCTGCTGAGTTCAGACCGAGCCCATTTCAGAGCTATGGGAATGTCAGGGTAAGAAGGGTAACGCAGAAAGTGATGTACCCACCATGCATAGTAGAAATGGGGAAAAGTCATTTCAATTACATATTGCAATTATTTTGAGTGATAATTCATGATCACCACACTGACTCCAAAATCAACTTTTTAAAAAAATAAAATTCTCTTGTAAAAGACACATTTACACATTGAATTATTTGCTAAGGGTGTTTACAATTGTAACACCTAAAAAATGTAATACTAATCAGGATATTCATAAAATCCTGATATTTATACAAAGTGCAATAAAAATAAAATCAGGACCTAGGTATCTTGAAATCATATCGGCTAGTCCCATGTGATTCCCATCCCTAAGGCATAGTGGCCACTGAACAAGAGTTATGTTCTGATGTTGCTTTAATTGGCCACGTCTAGGCTTGTTAATTAATGTTAATTGGTAGTTAAGTCAGTTGACTACCTGAATGTACTGAAGCAGTGGTTCTGGGACCATGAGGAATCATTTTCACATGTGAATTGGCCACCACATTGTTATTAATCAAAGCTAAAGGCGGTTTATTGAACTCTTTGATTGTGTGACTTCCCCTCCCCCATGCAGTGTATATACGGGATATAAAAGTATGCATTCCTCAACCACTGTATAAGGAACATCTGCTCACCTGCACGTTTATGCAATTATTCAATCAGCCATGGCAGCAGCATAATGCGTAAAATGATGCAGAAACCATGACAAGATTTAGTTAATGTTCAGGAACTGTGGTAAAACATTTCATCCTTATGACTTTTATTTTATGACGATTATTGGTGCCAGACACATTTCAGAAACTGCTGAGCTCTGGGGATTTTCTAACATGTGGAAGGTTTACACAGGATAAGGGCTGCAACTAATAAATAAATTTGCACATTATAAATAGTTTATCTTAAGGTTGTTTTAAGCATGTGCTAATTAACAAAAGAAATCAACAATGGACAATCAACACTCATTGGATTTTTCTGCTAATATGAAGGAGAAATAAAAAAAATCTATATTGATTTAATTGTTCTACATCTAAAACCAAAAATAAAGTAGCAGCAATAAAAAATAAACTTTAAATCTATTCCTGATGCTACTGTAACTAAAATGCTAAGATGAGACGATCATCAAGAGATCTAGCGCGTCTTCTGATTAGATGCTCCAGTCAAGAAGTTATCTTTAACTTTAATGAACCACAGTGCTCAGACAAAATGAAAAGTTTAAAAATGGCATCTTATCTGTGTGACGTCTATTTTTCTTTTAAGCTATTACATTTTCCTCAGGCTTTAAACCCAGCTACAGAGCTTGTGTGTGTGATATAGGACCCACTTTAAAAACAAACAAGCTGCGGTTATACAATGCAGTTGTAGTGAATGGGGAAGGTCACAACATACAAGGTCAAAAACCTGGAAGACAGTTTTATTAGCTGCCCACTGATTGAGAGAGAGAGAGATTTGTGGTTATTGGGCATCCAGCAAGGAGACGAGGCTGATCCTGGTCAAAGATGGGGGGGGGGGATATTAATGATTCCTTATTATTTGACTGGGTAGTATTATCTCTGGCAGGTATGACTGCAAGAGAACATGGTAAATGTTTTGATTGTGGATTATGTGACTGCAAAAGCTCTATTGTTACAAAGTATAGACATCAACGAGGCTTTGGATCTGGTAGAAGTGTGACCTGCAGTTAGACCTGCACTCTGCGCTACAAGGAACACATCGTAAATCCGAAAGGTAACAGCATGTGATCTTAACTTCTTAACTTGAAGCGAATATTGATTTTAATGTTTCTGACAGAGAGAAATGGTCACTACTTTCAGATTTTCAAAATATTACAATTTTAAACTATTTCTTACAAACTGATTAGAAAGAGGCGATTTCAAATAAGCAGATTTTTACATCTATGTTGAGTTGATTCAATTCAACAGTTTATTATTTTACACATGGTGACACTGTCACTGGATGCTTCTTTAAACCCTTTATGTAGTATCAAGTCTTAGTTTTGCGCCATGCTATGTAATACCTTTCACCTACTGCCAACAGAGTGAAGTAGGTGAAAGATACTACATTTAGGGCTGCACGATATTAGGAAAATATGCGATATGTTGAATATTGCGATAACGATATTTCTTGCGATATAACATTTCCCTAGAGAAATGCATTTTTTATTATTATTATTGCCTATTTAAAAAAAATTTATGTAATAATCATACTAAAATAAACAGGTAATAGATATTCGTCTGATGTAATTAAATCTAATTCAGGCTAAAAAGAAACTATACGTCAAGGAAGTTGCAAATATTTAGACTTCAAAACACTATGAATGACTTAAAACCCTCAGCAGATATTCTGATTTCTGGTTTGCTGTTACTATAAACCTGCCAACACAATATGAATTACTTTCAAACATTACTTTTTATTCACATGTAACCTTACACTCATCAATAGTGTCTTAAAACAAGAGCATCTTTTAAACTAAATATTCTCTTTGGCTTGCCTGTTTTTTTTTTTTTTTTAAATAAAAATAATTAAACAAAAATTAAATTAAAAAAATATTATTTGTCTCACACACACTCGCTCCGCGACCGGCACTAGGACCCGGAAGTAATGCGGTCGCGAACCAGGAAGTATAAGTGGAGTAAACAAACCACCGCATAGAGCTTAGTCACCGAGTTCAAGCATGTCGGTTCAGATTGTTTACTTTCTGATTCGAGTGTGTGTTTATAGGACGCGGGTTAAATGTGTGTTTTTCACTTGCTCCGCTTCTGTGAGAGTCCTTAAACTAATTCGCGTGGTTATCCTGCCGACTTGCTTGCTTCCGCGTTTGGGTTTACCGTCCACACTACAAAAGGCTAACGGCTAATCGCTAAGTCTTCTGATCATCCCGGGATAGTTCGCGACAGAATTAAGTATAAAGATATAAATAAATAAATAAATAATATATATATATATATATATATATATATATATATATATATATATATATATATATATATATATATAAGCGGGTATAAACATAGTAAGGGACCATCTGATCAAATTTGGACACACAAATGCTTGGCACATAAATTATTTATCGCAACTCTTTGCGATATGGTTATCACGCATGCCATTATCGCGATAATATTTTTTCGATATATCGTGCAGGCCTAATAAACACCATGATTCCTACCATAAACAATATCAGAATATTTTCACTTATATTATAAACTCCTAATAATGAGATGGATATAATTACACACATTTTGAATGTATTACCCAGACACACAACCGGTCCCCCTTTTTCACATTATTAATACTGTTCCGTACCTTAGTACACTTGCATGTCTATACAATCCAATACAGTAGATGGCAGTGTGGCAGCTAGTGTACCCAAATACTATACACTGATCCATGGCCAGACACGGTACACAGTGTTCACACTAGTCATCCACACAGTACTGGACTGTGAGGTCAAGTGGTCTGTGCCTGAGTCCCAAAGGGGAAAAATGTCATAGTAGCACAATAGAATAAATTACATGTCTATAGGATCTAAGCCATGTGCTCCAAGCCAAATTGGTAAAAAAAAAAAAACTAAATGTGCATAGGATTTTGCATAACATCACATTTATAAACATTTAAACATTTAAAACTTTCACTAGTAATAGTCTTCATCTCCTGTGTGAGAAATGAAACAGAAGAACCGGTTGATGATAGCCTCACATTATGCAATGCTTTTCTTTCTTTATTTTATTTATTTTCATCAAATGTACTGTAATTACACTTAAAATCCAGACCAACATAAACAAAACAAAGCGCAATTTTATAAAATGTCATGGGGATAATGTACCCTGTAAATTTTGTTTGTGAACAAACATTTCAGACATGAAATGAACTTTGGTTCACCTTGTATGTAGTCGTTCATTCAAAACAGGTTTGGTTTCCTGGTTTTGCCTTAAGCTAATTTAACACTGTGTGAATTCTGCAGTCTTCTATATTTATTTGCCAAAACTGTACAGGATGATTCAAATAAAATCTTGGCCCAGTTCGATCACTGACTGTGTGATCGTGTTCTCCATGTCAGAAAATCCTAATGCAATAAAAGAAAATGGGATCATACAAACAGCACAATTCTTCAACGTGGTTAATGAGGTAGCAAGACCATTTTTCTGTCTGTTACCCTGTTTTTCTAAAAATTTCTCTGTACCCGTCTCATGTATTCGGTGTAAACCTGTTGGTGGCTTTTAAGTGAGCGTCACAGCAGCGCTCAGATTTTAATCAAAACTTTCTCACACTACCAGCATTTTTTCCTCCACACTCTTTGTTCGCAGTGCCATTAAATTGGCCACAAGTTAGCACGACACAGTGTGTGTTCAAAGGCCTCCAATTTCAACACATGACCAAGCAACTGTTTTATGACAAAAAAGTAAATATAAATAAAAAAAAATCCTCCATGGTAAATGGACTCACCTCAAAGTGAGTTCTCAAATATCCTGTTGAGTGTCTTCTGACACTGTACGCCACTAATTTATAACAGTGAATTAACATGTCGGAGTTGCATTTTATTCTGGGACTCTCAAGTGAATAAATACGCTTAACTTGTATTTAACATCATTCTGTAAGTTTCACCCAAAAACCCTTCAACTGCTTAAATTTAAAACATACAGATCATGAAAACTGATGTTCTAATAAAGCTAATATGTGGCCAAGTAAAAAATTATGTCCAATCAGCTGTCCAGGTGTGAGCGTGTTAAATCAGTTCATTATTTGTAACTGCGTTGTGGGCAAAAATGGATGCCCGACATATGATTTGCACAAAAGATACTCTAAGGAAGGTGAAAGTTTCTTAAAGAGAATCATTACTGGTGATGAAGCATGGATTCATCACTACACGCCTAAGAGAAAACTGCAGAGCATAGGACAGAAACATCCTTAATCGCCGACCAAGGAAAAAGTAAAAAAAGTTGATCATCAACTGGAAAATTTATGCTCATACTTTTTTGGGGTCCTCGAGAGCCAGTATTGGAACGTTATCAGGAAAAATATTCAACAATCAACAGTGCTCGTTACTGTGAGATGCTTATTGAAGAGCTGAAGCCTAAACTTTGGATTAACCACAGAGGACTGCTATCCACGTGTGTTGTCATCTTTCATCACACACTTCTGCCCACAAAAACTTAATTTTAAAGTGGTAAACATCCAGCGGACTTTCATCTGCTCGGTCCCCAGAAAGCAGCCCTACTTTACGAGGACAAAGATTCAGTTCTGTTGAAGAAGTGAAGACAGCGGTGCAGTCGTGGTTTGCAGCACAGCCTACAACATTTATAAATGAGGAAATGACAGATTTTCTGTTGACAGATGGACAAAGTGTAAGGAGATTACGTCAAAAAATGATGTCTATTCTAAAATGTCAGTAAAATAAATTATACAGCTAAGAGCGCTGATAATTTTTAAATCGCCCTCGTATTAAATTACTTAGCGGATCAAATATCATACATGAGGCGAGTGTGTGATTTCAGCAGTTATATGAGACAAACGAGGGTAGAACAAAAGGAGAATTTGGACAGGAAATATTCGAGATAAGGAGAAAATGTGAGCAAATTTGATTTGTAAGCAAAACATTTAAAGTGTCATTACTAAACAAAGAAAATTAACGAAAGGTCTGAGAAGGTGACAGCAACATCTGCTTCGGACTACAATTCCTCGCTGACCTCTCCCTCCTTCTCAAGCTAGGGACGAACTGTCTGCGTTTCTACTACAGTCTTCTAGTGAAGTCCATCTGCTCCAAGCCAACTGGTGAAAGCATCTGTGTGTGTGTGTGTGTGTGTGTGTGTGTGTGTGTGTGTGTAGGGTGGGGGGCTGTAATTGGAGATGCAATGTGACTTTAAGACAAAACCTCAAATTATCAAATTATCTGTGCACTAACACAACAGGGTATCCTGATACACACTTAGATGAACATGAATGACTAAAAATAAAATAAAAAACTGAAGTGTTATTACAATGCCAGGGGTGAAAACTTTAGGGTAGATGGTTTAAGACTGGAGTGACTCTCAACAAAATGATATACACGTGTTGAATCCCGTGAATGTCGTGACTCATCTAAACACAGCTGAGAGAGCAGACAAGCTGGGTAAAGGGTGAACCCACATAATACACTGGTGTTGCCAAAAAGACCAAAAAGAAAATAATAAGAACAATTATTCTAAAACAATTCTAAAAAGAACAATAATAATCGTCCTGGCAACAAGAGATTGATTGCTTCGTGAGAGGAAAAAAAATATAAAGAACTATATAAATAACCGTTACGGTATTTGAATCAACAAACATATTTAAATGAATAAATAGAACTAACGTACGTTAGCTACCGTTAAACGTATATTTAACGTCTCTCTGTACCTCGGTGCAACACCCAATCAGAATTAAATCCTCATTGTCAAACCAAAGTGTTTTGCAACCGTTCGAATAGTTTAAAATAATGTCGGTTGAAGCCGAATAGTTTGAGTTCCAGCCTTATGTGAGTTAAACTTACCGACGTGGAGCTTCGAGAAGCCAGAGGAGGAAAACGCCGAAAAGCTCGTTTGAAGCCCGAAAATATCGAGCTAAAAGACTAAAAACACAGTTAAAAGACCAAAAGGAGACACAGAACGACTTTAAAATTCGACATATTGAGCTTTTCGTTTCTTCTCCACGTCTGCCGGAGGAAAAAAAGTTTGACAGACTTCCACTTCGGCGTCTCCACTTCGGGTTTGAAAGGATGCAGCGCTGCGGCTAAGCTAATCACACGCAGGGTTGCCAGATTGACCAGTGTCACATCGATTCCCAAGAAATGTTTGAAATTTGACCCTACTGTAAATGTCTTCAATATTGGGTGGTTTAGTCACTAAACCACTAACTAAACTTTAGTGGTTAGCATTGTCGCTTTGCACCTCCATGGTCCAAGTTCGAGTCACGTTTTAGGTCTGTTTGCATGTTCTCCCTGTGCTTGGTGGGTTTCCTCTGGGAAGACTGGTTTCCTCCCATAGTCCCAAAACATGCAGTTTAGGCGTTCAAAATCAATTTGCCTGGTGTGTGTGTGTGTGTGCGCGCGCCCTACAATGGATTATGCCTTGTACCCTAAGCCCCCCGCAACCCTGTATACAGGATAAAGGAGTATAGATGATGTGTTCAACATTATTAAAAATTTTATAGTCAAATATTGTTAAATCCAGGTTTGATTCCAGCCTGGAGTTTCCTGTTCTCCCCATGCTTGATGGGTTTCCTCTGGGTGCTCTGGTTTCCTCCCACTGTCCAAAGACATTCAGATTATGCTAATTGGTGTTCCCAAATTCCCCATAGTGTATAATGTTGATGGGAGGTTCTACCATGGCAATAAAAATGGGAATAAATACACAGTGGTCCCTAGTTAGACAAAAGAGGTTCCTAGATGTATTGCCTACACATTGTTTTTTTAATGGAAAAGCAGTTAGCTTGTTTAAAAAAGTCATGTGACATACTGATTCTTGGACCCAAAAGTGTTCAACATACTTGGAATTTTTAATGTGGAATATATTTGGTTCCACACTAAAAATGTTTGATTATTTATAACAGTAAAGATAACCGGGTTAATGGTGAGCAGTATTGCTACCATTTTTTTTTCAGGGTAAAGCAGCTAGCTTCTTTAAAAAAAAAAAAAAAAAGTCGTTAGAAATCACCATGTGACTTCACAGCCTGATCTTTTGCCTATCAAAACATATTACACTTAAGTCAAAGTGAGTTGGAAGCCCTCCAGGATTTTGTTTAGCCAACCTATGTAAATTAGAGAGGGCTAAAAACAATTCTCGTACATGTGCCATGATGGACAGCAGAAATCAAGCTTGTGGTCATTGCATCCGAGAAATAGTAAGGGCCATTCAATTTCAAAAAATGGCTCATTTGTATATTCCTTGGAATCATCCAGTGAATGTGCAATTAAGTCCAAATGTGCTGGAACAATCCAGAAGAATTCCAGCATTCTCAGTACAACTGCAGTAAAATATTTTTCACGAACATCACAAACACCACCTGCACATTGAACACCACGTCACATCCTAATCTGGAGAAGTTACAAATGAGTTTTCTGCTTGAAAATGTGGATTTTAGGAACCAACATTGTAGTCACAAAAATAGATAAAACTGCCAAATGCATAAAATACAGCACCAATCATAATAACGAAGCACAAAGCATTTTAATATAATATAACTAAAGTAATCTTAACATGGTGGGTTGGTTGAAACACATTTGTTTTTGGGTGTGGCATGCTCAGATGAACACAAATGAGTGAAGCCATGGAGTTACACTAGCCAGGTAGGGGTTTTTTAAGGGAAAGAGTTTTCATTTTAATAATCAAATCTATGTAAATATTAGAGAAACAGTCAGAAACAACAAGCAGAGGGAGATTATATAGCAGTACATGATGAAATGTACTACCAGTGATGGCAAAAGTAAATTTTCATTTGAAAACAATGAAGCTTTTCTTCCAATTATATCTTAGAAATAACACATGGTGGCTTAGTGATTAAGGCTAATGTAAGAGCCATATCGTACTTGTTATGAATTTGTTGTTGTTTTTATTTCATGTTATTTTACCTTATTCTATTCATTAGTAAAGCATTAAGCATTAAGTTTATTATATAAGCCATAAGCTTTAAATTTGTTAGTTAAGCATCCATTTTGACAATCGTAAGTTGGTCTGTGATGTCATTCCACTATGTCATGTATTTGTATGACTATCGCATGATAGAAAAGTTCAGTTTAGATGCGGAAGGCTACGGAAACACAAGCTTTTGACTGTAAGATACCCGTAAGCAGATATACAACAAAAGTGTTGTTATATGCGTAAGCTAATCGTAATCCAAGATCTTAGTAAGATACAGCAAATAGGTTGTTGTAAAAGCTAGAAATTTACAAGATACAGCAACTGGTGTTGTAACCACAGTGGATTTACTCAAGACGACTGTATGAAGTATTGATTCTGTGATGCTGACAAAATAAACTACAAGAGACAAAGAGATCATCGGACTTCTGTTGTGTGAGTGAAACCTCAAATTAAAGATACGCGTCAAAACTAATGGAATAACATGTCCGCATCTACACTAAGGTTTATTGATTCTAAGGATGTCAATTCAAATCCCAGCACTAAATCAAATTACCAGCTGCATCTTTGCACAAGACCCTTAACCTTTAGTTATATCTTGTTTTTAGTAGGTCGATTCAGATAATTGCATCAACAGCATAAAGCAAATGAAAAAAACAGTTTGGCAACAATGTGCAGAATTTACTACATTCTAATGGATACAGTAAAACTGTGTTGCAGAGATTTATACACCTATAGAAGATACACGGTATGGTCAGTTTTGAAACATCTGTCCGTTCCATTCCAGAGTCCGTCCCAGTTTGCATGTATAATAATTTCCATATTCTCCGAAGGCTTTCCACTAATTTTTGGGTCGTGTGAATTAAGTCACAGGAGCATTGATGACTCCAATTAATCTCAAAAGTGTTCAAAAGTGTTGACAACCGTGGCAAATGTTTTCATGGACCTTGTTTTGTGCACAGGCCCTCTTAGCTGTGGTTAAAGTAAGTTTAAATGCTAGAGGAAAATATTAACAGTGCACAATAGCATGCTTCTAACTTTATGGCAAACGTTTGGGGAAGGCACACATTGGATAAAGTTCATAAACTTTTAGCCATATATTTTAACTAGGAATATGCTTCAGTAATAACTAAGATTAAAACAACAAAGTACTAATAGAATATTTACACAATTAACATAATTTGTTGATAGCGATTGTATTCAAATTCAAATTGTATTTGTCACATACAAAGTCATACATAGTACGATATGCAGTGAAATGCTTAGACAACTGCTTGTGACCTTAAAAAAACTATGAAGAGGAAATAAATATGAAAAAGAAAATTTAACTAAGAAAGAATAAAATAACTGTACAGTACAAAATACACAATATAAGAAAATATATGAAAAACAGCTGTACAAAGTAGAAATATAGATTTTATGGAATTTTTGTGTGGAATGAAGTTGGATATAAATGGAAATAAAAATGGAAATGTCTAGAGGCTGTGCAATCCACATACTGTATTTAAAATGTCTTGTGCGTCAGGGTAACATCAGGGTAACATCAGGGTATAATTGACTTATAATCATTGTACTGACTTCATTTATTACGCAATAAGCAAGTCTCATTGTTATCTACGCTATAAATTAAGTGTCAATCTTTATTAAAATGTATTATATATATACTTATATAGATATATAGATGGATTGGCACCCCAACCAGGGTGTACCCAGCCTCGTGTCCCAAGTCCCCTGGGATAGGCTCCAGGCCTCCTATGACCCTGAACAGCATACTGTAGAAGTTGCAGGGAATGAGTTAGGGTGTCATAATACAATTATCGCTATCTTTATTCTTCACACCTCATACACATATTCTGCAGAAATGAAAGTTTTGGTTTCAGGCTCTGACTATCTTGTCGAAGCAGTCTCAGCTTAGAATAGACTAAGAAGAAGGGAGGTGGTTTCTTCTAATAAAAAGCAGGAAGTTACAGGGTGGTGGGTTGCTGCAACAGGTACAGTAGTGCTGCTGCCTCGCAGGTCCAGGGACGAAGGGTCTCAGGAGTTGTTCCTGTGCATGTTCTCCTCATGCACTGTAAGTTGTTTTTTTGGAATCTCTGGTTTATTCCCGCCTCCGAAAAAAATGCCAGTAAGTAAACTGACTAAGTTAAATTGCCCCTAGGTTTGAAAGAATGCGTGTACATGGTGTCCTGGGATAGACCGGCATTCCTGCTTCAAGCCCATAGTTCCTGGTGTGTGGGCTCGAAGCAGGAACGCACGCCTGTGTGGATCGACTTTTCATAAAGCCTGTTGTTACAGTAGAACTACAGTAGATCGTACTGCTGTTAAACCCAAGAGAAGAGGCAAAATAAGGAATTACAGACTGTTCAAGTTTAATTCTGATCATTCATAATAGCTGTTAATATTTAATAAGATTCCAGTTTGCTATGCAGGTCAGAAATATTACATTTTGAACATGACTTAACTGATATTCGAAACCCAGAATCATGTACCTACATCATTTTATGTTCAGTGATTAACTGTTATTTTTACTTAACTGAAACATTTTTTTTCTTATTAAAATAAAATAATTCCTATCAAAAACCTAAGATAGCAGACAGGGGCAGAGAACTTTTTCCACTTTTCCCAAATTTTGTATCAAAGTAAATACTGCCCACTTAGGAGGACTTTTGCTCTATCAGGCAACAATGACTGAGCTGAAAGGGAATTCTCCTCCCTCCTCATTTCCATTGCATTTGTTGAACCCTGCCTTTCCCCAATGTCTCAAAGGTAAACGTGTCAGAGTGATGTAACCCATACATTCTACACACTCGAACACTACAAACTAATTTTATATTGTGTGGTCGAGCAATAGAATCAAATTGTGAGTAAAAAAAAAAAAATCAGCAGCTTAAAAATCTTTATTTAAAGAAACCAGTGCTTAAATAAATGAGTATTTTCCATATAACATTTTTTTTTCAAGTGTTATATCTATCTAAAATGTGTAGTGTTTTTGTTATCAGCATGCTGTATTTTATTAAAAACTTTTTGGAAAACATATTACGTACTCCAGGGTTTTCCACCGCTTTATCCCGTATACAGGGTCACGGGGGCCCCGGAGCACATCCCTGGAGACATTAATCTGTTTGTCTGCGGGAGGAAACCGGAGTTCCCGGAAGAAACTCAACCCGAGAAGGGAAGCGAACCCTCAACCCAGGAGGTGCGAGGCCACAGCGATAACTACAATGCCACCATGCCTCCCTATGTACTTATAATTTAAATAAAAATTTTACATGGAAAAGGAAAAAAAGATCAAATATAACCAAAAGCCTATCCCAGGAGACTTAGGGCACAAGCGGGGTACATCCTGGACGAGGTGCCAAACCATCGCAGGGCATGAAAATACACTGATCAATGTAATTAAAAATAGAAACTCATTTCCTGTTACAGAACTAAGACACCATGGTGCCTTCCTCCAGTATTCTCGGGGCAGGGAGGAACAGAGAGAGAGAGAGACTGACCCGACGTTGGAAAAGCCTGTAAGCACATAAAACAGATAAAACAAAACAGATATGATACACGTGCTTTACCTATTTAATGAAACCACCAGCCATCCCTGGTCTCTAAACTAGTAATCACGAAAGATGATGTATGAGGGTTCATAGAATATTGATACCAGCCTTTTGCAGTTATCATATACACATTGTCTATACCATTTTATCCCAGTTCACATCCCAGGAAACTTGGGGCACGAGGGGGGGTATACCCCAGACGGGGTGGCAGTCTACCGCAGGGCACATACAGAAATTCACACACACACTACTGCTTATTTGGGAAATCAACTTGCCTAATCTGCATGTCTTTGGAGTCAGTGAGAGAAAACTCCAGGCACACAGACTCCAGACGGGACTCGAACCCGGACTCTGGAGGTGCAAGGCGACAGTAAGCTACCGTGCTACCCTGCATAATTTACAATAATAAAATAGAACAATGAATACAAAAATAATTACCCTCTTTAAAATATAACTTACAGCATGTTATTCTTTTTTTAAATTATATATATATATATATATATACTGTATTACTAATTTCCCTAATGAAGGATGTCAATTCTGTATATACATTATTTTAAAATAAAATGTAACTTAATTTGAAGCAACCATGTGAAAAACAACACAGTTAATGCAAGTAATCCACCAGAATAGTACAAATACAACATACAAGAGCCAAGCTGCTCAGGTCCACATGAGTCATGATTGTGGTATGTCTTCAAAAAGTGTTGCCGTCCCGTTTTTCCTTGTGCACATAGCAACAGGCAAAACAACTCAGTGGAAGTCTTTCCCAGGGCTTGGGGCTCCCTCACAGAGCCACTCACACATGTGTTTAAGAGAGACTTCCCTCTGTAGAGCGTCACACACCCACTCGTGGATGCATCACAGCGCAATCGTGGGATGAAAGTCTAACCGGATGTGTATGTGTACTACGTATTTAACTGGATCCAGATGTGGAGAATGAGACTCGGCCCACCACAGCGGCAGAGCCAGCAGGAGACCCTCACCTCCCCCCCCCCCTCTGATATTACAGAACTCTCTCCATCGACACAATGCGTTGCTTTACTGTAAACTCGATATTCTAATAACAGGATACAAATCTTTTCTTTTTTTACATGTAGTGGCATGAAGTATGCGAGTGACGGAGACTTTTGCTGGGATTGACAGATTGAGTCTTGTCAATGACCTGTGGAGATATTTTTAATTAAACTGATTTCTATTTTGAATTATTGTGTAATTAAGTAAAAAAAAAAAAAAAAAAAAGTTAAAACTTTATAACAATAAAAGATAATATACAAATGCAAAATTAGATCAGTCAAAATAACCAGTTAATTCCTCATTATTCAATAATAGAATATTAAAGTCAAAATGATATCTGCATTTTGCCTGAATAATTATCTTGCAATACATAAGGTAAGCAAAAAAATTATTAATATTAAATCAAAACACACTGGCTGACCGAAAAACAGCAAGTTGACATTTTTGCTCTGCATAAAGGCCAGACACCTAGAGATCTGAAATAACTGAAATCGGGTTAAAAACTGTGCAGCACGTTTTTAAAACCTGCAAGAAATACAGTCATGTGTAAAACATTGTACCCTCTCCTTTAATAATGGATTTTTTTCCTACTCTGATGACTCAGGCTTTATTCCAGGAATGGTTCTGGAAGCATGAATAAACATTTTTCACAAAATAAAGCAGATGTATACACACATGCATATACATATCTATATATACAGTATACAACAAAACTATACTAAAACATATAATGTATAATATAACTAATAATGACTAGCAATGCAACACATACCAATCAATAATGTCCTTCAATTTTTCTATACAAGGTCATCTCAAATACTTACTGATATCACTTTTTATTGCTCGTCATGCATGATGTTTTACATGTGCCTTATTCTTAAGGAAAAATGTGGACAAACGGGTCACAAAACCAGCAAATCAGAGTCTAAAGGAAGTTAAATTCTGATTAGCTGTCTCCCTTCCAATCTGAAACACTCAGAGTATACATTCTGCCATTTTTGCTATGCTGTGCCAAGTTGAGCAAGTACTGTACAAGGCTGATATGTTAAGAGCCCCCAAGAGAAAGTGTGTGTGGGGGGGGGGGGGGGGGAAGTAAACTAACAACCATACTATTTATGTTGGAGATTTAATTAAACTTCACTTTGGTCTATAAAAAAGGGTATTATTGGTAGGTTTATAAGTTGTACAAATCAAGTTTAGATTTGTGTGATGTGCATTCGTCACAGAAAATAAAAAAAAATTGTATACAAGTAGACAAGTTTGATGAAGTATCTTGGTAACCTCAGAAAACCAGAAAAAGAAAAAAAAAATAAAAAATCAGGGAAAAATCATTTCATTACACTATTATAAATTGCGACATAGAAATATGACGACTACGGACAGTTTGTAAATATTATTTAATCAACACTTTATTCAACGAATGTGAACCTTCGCATAATCTATCCCACAGTGACAGAACAACATCTGAAAACAAGAGTACTAAAAGGTATGATCTCTAATACTACAAACATTTTTATAGCCAGCACCAAACAAGGGAAAACTGTTTCTTTTTTTTTTTAACTTAGAACGATAATTATTAAGGCAAAACAAGGATGTGCAATCAAGTCAAGGAAAACTGAAGAGATGTAGAAAACAGCTATTTGAATGAGATGCATTAAGATATTCAATTTCACACTTCTAGGAGTCCTGTTAGGACATGTGCGTGCAAATGCATTCTGAAGCACAGCTGAGTGAAGGGTGGAGCTCAAATGTGGGCCACAAATATTTCAGAAGTCCGAAAGTAAACACCATCAAGAAACCTGAATCCTAAATTACTATAGTTGTAAAAACTATTTTAAATGTACAAAACGTCTGAAATACAAAACTGCACTTCCAAAGAACAACTAAAAAGCTCCTTATTGTTGTTTCTATACAAAGGACTATCAAGCTGTTTGCATCTGCAGTATCAGGAACACGTTTATGCTTTAACCCAACTGCAGCTCACATAATAGTGTCAAATTGTTCAAATGTGGACTTTATTTTGAAATGGTAGAAAGGCATCACTGATTGTTTTTCTGGAGTGACAGGAGTGGCTGGTCCAAAGTCACAGCATCTAGTCGTCTTCCTCGTCGTCACTGAGTACACGATGGCGCCTTCGCTTGGCAGGAGCAGAGCGAGTTTCCTCGTCCGAGTCATCGTCTCCTTCAGGTTCAACAATCATTCTAGAAGGAGGAGCCTCGTCTGCAAATTAGCAAAAGAATAACATGTATATAATCGGGGCAACTTTCACAATATGGGATGGAACCAACAATTATTTATTAATTTTTTTTCAAAGTAAAAAAAACTGATTTCTAATGGAACCACACTCACTTTATACTGTATTTACATATAGTATGGCCAAAAGTATGTGGAATCCTATCCCAATTACTTTAGGTATTTCTGCCACACCCGTTGCATAAAACCAAGCACAGACATTTAAACTCTATGGACTGCAGAGTGTCAGAGAGTCTGCAGAATGGGTCACGGTGACTTTAAACCTATTCGAGGCAGGTTGCTGAGTGCTTAACACCTGTCACAAACAACAATTTACATCAGAGTATTCTTGAGATCAATATGAAGTCATGTGTCCAACAGTTTAAGCCGTGAGCAACAGGACAATGATTCCACATGGTAATATGATACACTGTGGTGATTAATGTGATGGATATAGTCATGTTTGATAGATCCACACTGACGAGAGTCGACATGTAGCGACAATAAAGATGTCAGAAGAGTTGCCACAGTTTTTGTGTGGGGAGCTAATTATGTAGAAAATTAAGGTTGTTCTGCAAAAAAGGGAGAATTATAAGGTGGAAAAAAGTCAGAATTCTGAGATTAAAGGCAGAGATAATGGTGAAACTAATTCTAGTTAATATTTTTAAAACAATGTACATGTACACATTTTCTTCCATGGCCTTACAATTTGTGCAGGGAAATGGGTTTTCTGGGTTTAATTTAATCACTGGCAATATGTGTATCATTTCCTCAACTTGTTCTTTATGTGGCAAATTTGGTTTCTACTTTTCTGTAAGGCAGTACAGTCACAATTTCCCACAACTTCTTAAATTTAGACTTTAATTTGAAATAGTTTCATTATGTTTGAATATTAAGTGACATTCACTTAAAATAGTCAAGCAACTATAAAATGAGTCTTCTTTTATCGTCGTTTTTTTTTTGTCTTTCCGAACCACTTGAACATTGTAACGAAACGTGACTTTAATGGTTATGTATATATTTTAAGATGCAATACACAATCTGTACAAATATTTACAGATCCTTTCAAGATTTTGTGAACACCTGACCATCACACCCATATGTTGGCTTCTCCCACTCCGTTGTCAACAATTTTGAAAAACACAATTGTATAGAATCCTTTACTGTAGCATTATCTTTTCCCTTTGATGGGACTAAGGGGCCCAAACCTGTTCCAGTACGACAATGCTCCTGTTCACGAGGAAATGCCAATAAAGACAAAGCTAGTGACGAAGAACTCGAGTGACTTGCATAGAGATCTGAACGTTTGGCCATATAGTGTGTCAGATAATTTTTTTAAAATCAGGTTTGCATAGTCAATCAAAACTAAAAAAAACAACATTTTAATTAAGCAAAGCTATAAAGGGGGGCAAAAAAGGAAAAGCTCTGAATAGGGTTTTAGAGATATTTTTACCCTGAAATATAGATTTTCTGGTGTCATATTATAAAAATTATGCAAGTTTGTGAGCTATAGATTGAAAGGTAACGGAAAGTCGTATTTTTAAAAACTATTTTACATTACCTCCTTCATCATCGTCGTCGTCACTGTCCAACACACGACTCCTCTTAACTGAAGTTTTACCTTGAGCAGCAGCAGCATCAGCAGCACTAGAACACAGAAAGCACTTGTTATCCAGACTGTATGTGTAACGTGAGCTAAAGAATGCAGAAAACCCATAGTGGTGCTTTGACGTTTTTTTTTTTCTTTAAGGTAAAAATTGACACATTACAAAAACAAAGACAATCATTTAAAAAGTCAGAGTGAACCAGACCATTTAGGTGGGGAATGAGAAAACTGAGAGACTGAATAAATAAGAGGCCTTATATAGCTTAAATATTCAGACAATAAAGGTATTAAGGTTCCTAAGATCAAAGTCTTCAACAATGAAGAAGGGACCTGTCTAATGTATTTGTTATAAACTATTTTGCTTGTCACTCTTGTCTATCGAATATATTCAAAACCATGAACAGACAAAACAAGTCATAGCAAAATCTGCATGTAGCTAAGGAACCAGCAAATATTTTTTGACATCGCTGTATTACTCATTGTACAGTCATCTGGGTTTCTACAATGATGATATACATGCGGTGAGTAGTGCAAACAAATCAGATTTGTCCAATTTGCAATGCAGACGCACAAATCAGATTTGTCCTGGTATTTACAAAAGGTATTGTCCTCTTAACCAAGCTTGAGAGAACAAACCAAGTGCATTGTATATGAACAGCTGGTCATTTTTTGAGATATAGGATATAATTTACACCATATATAGCTGTGCATTCTTGTAGATACAGCTTAAGGGCTTAAGTTAATGTTCAACATCAGGTATAGGATATTAGAATTATTTAATGGTGTGACATTTTTCGTAGCATGGAAATTGTCTATAAAAGAGGACGGAGGAAAATGTCTGTATTGGTTCGAGTTGCCACAAGGACACCTCTTAATTTCCCAAACTGTCCTTTTTTTATGATAAGTGGTGTGTATGATTTCGTCCGATTCTTGTTGTTTGGATCCATGGAACTCTTAAGATCATATCTTCCCCATTCTAATGTTTACTGGGGTCACAAACCAAAGCTCTAGAACTGGATATGCATGAGATTTTGTATTGTGCTTCGTCACATGACTGGCTGATTAGATAATCCCATTAATGTGCAGATTCCGAATAAAGTAAACTCTCTTTACAGAGTGACTTTGAGAAAGTGTCTCATTTCCTATAACTATGTGAAAGAATTCTGATTGTATACAGGGCAGCACTTATTATGCTAAAAAAGTACTTCAATAAAATAAAGCCAGGCTTTTTTTTTTTTTTTTTTTTTTTGGAGATTTATTAAAACGATGCTGAAAACTGACAGTATTTATTAAGGGACACAAAAGGACCTACCTTTGTGCTCCGCTTTCAGACGTGACATCAGATAAATCATCTTTAAAAAAAATTATATATATTATTAATAATGATAACAAACAAAAAAACAATCACAATGAAATCTCATTTGTATATATATATAAAATAAACTTCAAAAATCTAAAAAGCCATGCCTTACTTTTGGTGTTTTCAGACGAACGCTTCCTCTGGCGAGCCAGCAGTAAAGCTCGGAGTGCCTGAGTCCTGAGCTCCTGAGAGTCATGGCCCTCATCATCGTTCTGCACCAATTCTGGGTTTACAGTCACCTCTGCATCAGGTTGCTCTTGAGCTTTGGCCTCGCTCTCATCTACTTGGTCGAGAGATGCTGCAATTGACCGTAGCTGATAGATGCTCATTGTTGCTGAGATCCTCCAGAAAGACTCCTGTTCATTGAAGGACACAAGGCAGTTGCCATCAAGAAAATAGCTGGTATACACAGAATAATAACTGGACTGAGGAGTTACATCATAATTTACAACAATAAGTATTAAAAACACAAGAAATTAACACAATCTACAAAATATGGAAGATATGTCACAAAGAGACAAAGTGAGTAGAACAGCACTTGTGCAAAATAGCTTCAATAGTTGATTTCTTAAACAGCAAGCGTTCATTAACTATTAGCAGATAAATTTGTTTCAAAAGCCCATCGCAAAACTATCAAAGCAGACACGAAGCATTATTTGGTCATTCGTCAACAACTAATGTTTGCATGTGTGTACAATATACTTTATTTTTCACAAGATTGGTTGATTTCTGAAAATACTGAGCATCAATGCCTATCCTCGGGTTGTTGCTATACACTAATGACATGTGGGTTTGAGGTCAAAAGATCAATCAGGCAATGGATCAAAACATAAGATTTCATTGTTTTACTGTTATTTACACCTAGACGTGTTAAACAACTTGGACCATGACATCACTCAGAACATCAAAGCCCAAACACCTCCACAATGCTCAAATCAATTCACTTTGAATCATTAGCAGATCCTTTAAAAAAAAAAAAAAATCACTTTTTTTTTGTTTGATGTCTTGTGTTAGTACATAAGTGGTTTCTTTATTTTTCTGGGTTGTTGTTTTGTCTATGCCCAAAGCTTTTTTTTTTTTTTTTACAAAGTCTAAATATATCAGGAAATTAAAATAGAAATTCTAATCTAGTGTCTCATTCATCTTTTGATCTCAACCCAAACAAAAACCAGGCCTTTTGCATTTCCAATAGTTTTAGATGAGACTTTAATCTTCTTGAATTGAAACGAGAGAGAGAGAGAGAGAGAGAGAGAGAGAGAGAGAGAAGCCAAAATAGGCTATAAAACTCAACAATCTTCCTCTTTAATGTTTCGGACTGGGAGCTAGCAGCCAAATCCTAATTAAGATCCTGTGTAACCTGTTCATCAGCTGGAGCACGGATGCCAACTTTACGAAGTAACCTTTGGAATTTTTGGTTCTCCATGGCGTCTTCATTCTCCTCCGTCAAAGGAACCAGTGCCACAGGGTGAGAAACGCCTGCAGAAATCAACAAGTCACTCAAGTCAATGATGAAAATAATTACATTTTATATATAATTAAATCATTCTCGCATGGATTAAGTTTTCTGGCAAGAGTACTAAAGAAAATGACAAACAAATGGGACTGAGAAACATTTAGTAAATCATCCGGGATAATTACCATCTTCTTCCCGATCGTCTGCTGCTCTGTTCAGGCAGTTCTGAAGCCACAGGATCGGTCCGGACATGCCTGTTTACAGCGAAAAACCCCAGAGTGTAAATCAGACCTTGTTGTGATGACCAAATTTACCCATTACAGTTTCCTATTCCATACTGTATTCACCTTCTGCTCGTAAGCTTTGTGCCAGAGATCCCACATTGATGTTTTTGTCCACAACACTTTCTCGCCTCCTGACTTTCCTTTCTCGGACAGGTCTAATCTCTTCTTTTTCTCCTTCATTATCCTCCTCATCCTCTTTTTCTTCCTCTAATTCCTCATCTTCTTCCTCATCCCCGTCAATCATGTCTTCTCTGGGTTCTCCACTCAAGTCAGCAAGAAAATCCTCCTCAGTCTGTGATAATAGTAATGATAATAATAATACATTAAACAAAGATCAGGGATTCAGTTGGATGCGGAAAAACATTAATCAATCTGAAAATTGTTTGGATTTTACCATTCCCCGACTTTTTCCGGTGGTATTGCGTCGTCGTTTCTTATACAGCTCTTTGCGCTCGGAAACCAGACCCATGCTAATGATTTTATCCACGACTCGTGCTCTGGAGCGTTTAGCAGTCAGGCGCTTCAATATATTTCCCAAAACATCTACAGAAAACAAAAAGTGAGTCAAAGCAAGTCTAGGTACCAAAACAAATCTTTTTGACAAAGACCTTTATTCCAATGGTCCCCTTGAATTATATTTATGCCAAAGCTATGCTTGGTGGTGGTGGTGTTTTTATTTAGTTTTATGAATATGCTTTACCTTTTTTTTTTTTTTTTTTTTTTTACACTTGTTTAATGTTTTAGTTTTTACAGACTGCACTGTCACAAGGTTAGAAGCCACAATCAAGTCAGTTATTAAACAAACAAACAAAAAGAGGCTTGAGGGTCAGTGGTAGTTCATCTGATTATGTCTACAGGTTACTGATAAGAAGGTCGGCAGTTCAAGCTGCAGCTTAACCAAACTGCCACTGTTGGGCCTTTGGGCAAGGCTCATAACCTTCTCCATTCCAAGGGCACCGTATCATGTCTGACCCTGCACTCTGACCCCAGCTTTCTAACAAGCTGAGATATGCAAAGGAAAGAATTGCACTGTGAAGTAATATACAGTACCGTTCAAAAGTTTGGGGTCACTTGCAAATTTCTTTGTTTTTGTTTAGTGATTTATTTTCTACATTCTACAACAATACTGGAGATTTCATAACACATATGGAATTAGGTAATTACGTAACAACAAAAACAACAGTTAGCTGTTATTTTAAGACACAGAGGTCGGCCTTTCTGTAATAGTTCTTGCAAGAACAGTATTGTCAAGTGCATTTGCAAAATCCGTCAAGCACCATAATGAAACTGGCTCTCATGAAGGCCGTCCCAGGAGGACGAGACCAAAACCTACCTCTGCTGCAGACGAGAAGTTCATTTAGAGTTATCAGCCTGAAAAATGACCAATTAACAGCACCTCAGATTAGAGGCGTTATGAAGTCTTTACAGAGCAGAAGTAGCAGAAACATCTCAATATCAACTGTTCAAAGGAGATTCATGCATTTTTCCTTTACGATGTAGAAAGAAATAAAAATCAGGAACCATCATGGAGTTAGAAAGTGACCCCAAACTTTTGAACGGTAGTGTACAGTATATGTAACGAGCGCTAAAAGGGTACCTGAAACACTCAGTTTTAAATTGTAATTTTCAATTAAAATTTTAAAAATCTACTGATTAATATGGGTTAATTGATTTATCTTAGGAGGAACAGTAAGAGAATTTATAACTTACCATCAGAGTCTTTATATTCCTCAAAGAGCATCTGCAGCTCCTGTTCCTGTTCCTCAGTCCAGAGAACAATTTGAGTACCCTTTCTTTAAATAAGACAGACGGAAAGAAACAATGAATTACAAGTTTTTAATAAATAAATAAATAAAATAGAAAAAATGTGCACTGCCTCTAGAAAAGTCTAAACTCAATTCATGACCAAGTCACACACAAGCATGCTCAGTAAAAATACTACTTAAACCACATCAACCGCACTATAACTGAACAGGTGTCGATCATGTCCATCACATAACCTGGGTTTTCTGTGGTGATTTGTTCAAATGACACATAATTCATTTAATCGGAATAAGCAAACACCTGTCTTTTTTCAGGTCCTTTACACTGTCCACCAAACCCATAGACACCATTTGGATCACAACTTGTCGTCTGGTGCGTTCTGTGCTGAGCAGTGGCAGGATGGTCTCCACGATGTCAGGAACTAAGGGTTAAACAAGGAGACAAAAATGACAGGTACTCATTTTAAGTTGATGCAAAGTATTAAAAATAAAACAGACAGCATGTGTTCAGTACGCTATCTTACCAGGAAACACATTAAAACAAGCCACAGGGATTAAAGTGAAAAAAAATCTTCTGACTGAACTTTTTTCAGGCCAAGCTATACAGGCCAAGATATAAGTGGGTATAAACATAGTAAGGCCCCATCTGATTGGTCAAATTTGGACACACAAATGCTTGGCAAATAAAGTATTTATCGCAACTCCTTGCGATATGGTTATCGCGCATGCCATTATCGCGATAACGATATTTTTTCGATATATCGTGCAGCCCTAAATGGCATCATATGAGATCTGCTCCCCTATTGCATGATTTATGCTTATGACAGCGAGGCCAGTGAGACGTTCCTGAGACATGGTTGACCTCAGGTATGTCTTGATTAACCTGAGTTTGGAAAAGCTCCTCTCTGCTTGAGCTACAGTCACTGGCAGTGTAAGTGCAATCCTGAGAGCAGTCCAAAAGTTGGGGTAGATCTCAGATAGATCCTTATCGTGCAGAAAAGTGAGAAGCTCAAAGAGGCTCATGGTTTTTGATGGCAGTCATTAGACACTTTATTAATCTAATCTAATCTAATCTAATCTAATCTAATCTAAGGGAGGAACAATTAGCTCTTTGGTTAATTTACTGCCTCAAATGATATGCTTTGTCACGTAACAGAGTTATAGCAAATGGAAAATGTCTTTTAAACTATCTACACATATGTAAATTAAACTGGCTATTTACAGTATACTGTAAATATATCGTAAATATATTGGTTATAGCCAACATTAACATAATAAACAATGGAAATAAATAACTGTACTTGCTGCAGTCTTGCTGCAAAGCATAATTTTGTGGTTACATTTTGTGGTATTTAATAGAAACCATTAGAATTTCTGTGATGGTTTGTAAACTAGGCTTTTATTGTGTGTGTGTGTGTGTGTGTGTGTGTGTGTGTGTGTGTGCAGCAAGGTAAGCATAGCAAGCATCATAAGCAAGAAGGCTAACAAACCTAAGAGTTAATGTTATACCACTAATTAACATGATGACATGAATACCTTAATCATACAGAGAGAACATTGTTATATTCCTTTATCTTTTATACGTTTCTCCTCATCTTCTTTTCTTTTGTTTCTAAATTGGACCCCTGACAGCTTTGGCCTTTTTCTCTCCATCGCTGTGTTTATACTTTATAATCGACGATTCGACAATCAGCAGATTTCCCCCCAACGCTGTCACTCACGACCAGAAGTCAAGACTAAACCAATTCACCTCCACATCATCATCGCTTTTATTATCTATTGTTATTAGCCATTTCACACAAATAAATAAATGAAAAAAGTGCAAATTACTGGTGTGTGTTTATAATATTTTGAATGAAATGTGCGTTATTTGTAAGAAAGTCAGGTAGACATAATTTAGCCCCCTTCTTGTCCGCTTCATTTGGGAGAGGTGAACTGTACTCTGCGCTCCCCCCCACCCCCGCCATCCACTCTCCTCTCCGCCAAACCCCCCCCCCCCTCCACTTGCTCAGCTTCTGTGCGGCTCATTCAGGGGCGGCGCGAGCGCAGGTATCACAGATAATAGAAAACCGCTTAGCGGCACAGATTATTATTTTTTACTCCAGGTTCGTGTGCAGCCCCCCACGTGACATAAAAAAACGGCTACCCACTTCGCCCTACCCTAAAACCTCCACTGACTGTGAGCGACAGGTCATGCTCCGCTATGAAAGAACATAGAACATTTACATCGCGCACACGGTCGGCCACAGATGTGTGAATCTCCGTTGTGGTTCTTGTCGCAGCAGACAGGGAGCATGTGTACTGTTAGAGCACGAACCGCAGCATTGTGACGAGCTGCTGACTGATGGCGAGCTCGCACTTTGTTTTGTCATTATTGCCATATTGAAGTTTCCTGTGGCATACTGTGCAGAGACACCTACCTGGATGTTTGATTTGTTTAGTCCACGAACTAAAAGGCTTGCCATTCTCCCCAATTTCGCTAAGCCAAGCCCATCTCCATTTATTATTTTTTTTTACACTTTTATCAATATCCGAAACATCGGAGCCTTCCTGCATTAAGTGTGTCCATGCTATCTTAAATATAGTTATACCTCAGCCTGACATGTAGTTCTTCAAAACTAAACCAAAACCCGGAGTGGATCCATACCGGAGTGATAACAAAACGCTTAGAGTGGAGAGAGGAACGTGCAGTCGCTCCACTCCAGGCTTTGATCACATCCTCCTCAGCAGGCTGAATACACCGTCTTTCCTTAATTTAACACCCATGTAAGCCTATATATACACAGCATTAAAATTATGAAAAGTGAATTTTAAACATTAAGGACAGGCGGAACAGTGTGATTGACGGAAATCCGTCGTAACGACGGAGAACTTTAATCCCTGAAGCCAACATTATTAATTATTATAGCATGCCCAACAAAATACCTTCCATGAGAGATCAGTAGCCTCTTGCTGCTTATGGTATGTTTATGTAAAATAGTGTCACGGAGCTTGAGATAAGCATGGTTGCTGATTTATCAGTGTGATTCCTGTTTTTCAACAACTCAACCAACAACATTCCCACTAAATCAAAAATATTGGCCGAACCCTTATAAACGCAGAGCTGGGCTGGGCTTGGCTTACGGCCTGGGCTTGTCTTATGTGGTCAGGTCTATAAAATGAAGTGAGTTGATGACCTGAATTATCTGAATGATCACATATAAATGGAGTTTTTTTTTTCCCTCCCCTGATTGCACAGGCATACTTCAAATTACAAAAATTGTGGATAAGTGGTTCTGTGAGCATAAGGAATCATTTTCACAGATGAACTGACCACCGCATAGTGTTCTGTAATCAAAGCGAACGACAACTGAATAAAATTTTAGAGCGTGTGTCCTTTATTTTGTGCATATAATTCACAATAAATCATAAATAATCAAAAGGAGTCTTACCTCCAGAATCCTTGTGTTCTTCATACAAACGCCGAAGCTCCTCTTCCTCCTCCGGTGTCCAGTTGGCTTTTTTGTTAGAGCCACCACTGATTTAAAGAAGGGAAAGATAACAGATACAGTAGCATTACTTAAATTACTACAGAGTTGCACAAAGGAAAACAAAGGCAAAAAGGTTAGACAACTTAACAATCCAAGGCATACGCATTCTACAAAATGCTCTACAAACACCCCCTCCGCCTCATAAAATATAATTTGCAAACACTATCCAAAGAAATTAGCACGAACACTTTGAGAATTAATTTGCAAAGACCCTTCCTTTGTCTTGTTAAATTATGATAAGCAACAAAGTATTCATATTGCTCAACAGAAATGACTGCCAGCTGGTTTGGTAATTCTTAATCCTCTTAGTTCACCAAGTAAAAATTTATGGCTGTTCTGTTCCCATGTCGACACACTCACTCATCTGCACTGTAGCCCTCAGTCATCTGTCTCACAATGCCAACGTTCTTCCAGAAAAGTAGTTCGATGTAGGCTTTGCTGTTCTGGGCAGCAAGAGAGAAGAATCGGTTCATGACATACTTGGCAAAAGTAACCAGCTCCTGTCAGAACAAAGCAGAGAGACAGAGAAAGACACTTCTTATTACGATTATTTCACAAAGGAGACTAAGCTAAATCATTTACTTTGACTATAGAATTAAAATTATACAGTATATGTTTTAGGCTAATTTTAATATACCTTTCTTCGGCAATAGGATCAGCTTTGTGTCACACAAAGAAAACTGACCAACACAACCCTTATAGCAGATGGCTGATTTTTTTTTACCCTGTATATCAGACTAAACAATATTTAAGAAAAAAAAATATTGTAGTTTATACATTTTGAATATTGATTGAGTTTTGCTAGGTATACAGCACCTCAGTGGTTAGGGCATTAGACCACTGATTAGCCCTATGGACCTCTGATGAAGATCCTTATCCTTCAACTGATTATTTCAGTTGTAAGTTTCTTTGCATAGACCCAAACATTTATTACATGTTGTACAAATGCAAAATATGATAATGTGTAAGAGTTTAAAAAGTGGATTTTGGTAAACCACCTTGTATGCTGAGGCAGCAGGGTCAGTGAAGATTTTGTTGAAAAGGTGGAAGACAGAAAGCTGAAAAAGCAACGCGTCCATCTTCAGGTCCACAGCAACACGGTAAAGCATGCGGGCAATGCAGTGGTTGGTATGAGGTGTGTTTGTTGAGTACGTGCGCAGCAACACCAAATACGGTCGAACAATGTTTGCGTTGGCAAACCTGGTGAAAGAGGTGGGGGGGGGGGGGGAGATCAGTCCTTTCTAAATTCAAATTATAAACATATGAGCAAATGTAGACGTATCGCAATAATGTATGTTTATACTGTGTAAAGTGAATGAAGAGGGAAATATTAAATCTGCCTATTACTCATATATGGGAAACAGTACTTAACACTACAGTATGTAGGACATTATGGAAGTCTAACAAGCTTTCTTTTGTTAAAGCTAAACAAACCAAAAATGCACAAATTCACCTCAAGAGCAGAAATTAGTTTTCCTTACACAAATAAAACATTAATTATGAACCTCTGGACTCACCTTTTGATAAAATCCAAAAAGTTGAACTCGGTTTCAGACACACGGACAGTCTCCAGCTCTTCTTCCTCGTCTAGTTCTGCCCCTTCCTCATCTTCATCCATAGTAGGTTCTGTCTGAGCTGGTCCTGAATAACACAACAGGAACAAACATTTGACAAGCGAAGCATAGTTATTTAGGAATAATTTTTATTATTTCTAAGATTAAAACAATAACTGTTTATATACTATATGTCCCACATCAAGTAAATAAATTATTAAGTTATTAATTTTTACAATCTACATATGTATCTACACAAGCTTTTCAGGAACCTTTTACTAGAACATTCTGTGTATTCTTCTGGTGTTACCTGGCTTGTAAGTGTTTAGAGACAAACTTACTGGGAAGTTCAGCGAAGAGAATCTGCTTTAGAAGATCGAGTTCATCTTCCGGTTCTACCTCAGCAGAGCCAAACACGTCACCGTCTGGCCACACCTCGCTGATAACGGGGAGTAAAGGGGTAAAGGAGTTATTAATAGGGCTATATACAACCGCCTGCTGCACTTTTAATAATGCATCAACTTTGGAGCATATTTTAAGTTATTATTTTTGCATGACAAGAAATATTACAGAACTAGAACTTCTAAAAAATTTTTTTTATAGAAAACAACAAACAGAAGAATCACTGAACGGGACAATTTCTGAGTAAATGCCACTATGAAATATTTTCTTAGCTATTTTGATTGCCAAATGTTCCTAGGGTTGCATTTACTGTAGCCAACATAACACAATGGGACAGGCATCATATGCCAGGCAATAGAACACGAATAAAAGCATAAAAGCTCATCTAATTTCATAGCTCATAGCCAAAAAAATCTCAAGCTCAATCATTTAATTTAGATAGTGGCATGCTTTACCGTGCTGCTCGCAGTAACCCGAGTGCTTCCGGCCCAGTGCGAGCAAGCAGAGCGTCTTGAATACGGATCATGGCTTCAGTCTGCTGCTCAGTAACAGGAATCTCAGAAGCAGCATCAAAGGGCACAGCAGACTCTCGCAGAGCTTCTGATAACTGCAATTGTTGTATAGGTTAATTTTTTAATTACAAAACTGAGTACAAGTTTGAGCATTGTATGGGGCCATCCATAGCCAGGAATCTAGGGAGCAGACTGAGCATGCTTTCAGGGATGAGCAGTGGCATACTTGCACTCCCTCAGCCAGCGACATTAATTAACCAGTCCCCTCATGTGAATAGCGATTCCTCCTGCCACCTAACTCATTGTGGGCAGATCGAAAATATGCTGTCAGCTGTCTCGGAAGAACAATAGATAGATTTTGCTTTACTACCATCGAGTATCAGAGAGAAAGAGAGGGGAAAAAACGTTCCTTTTCGTACTAAAGTTCATACCTACAGAGTTGGTTTAATCTACCTCAGCGAGCAAGTAAGGAGTGCGGAATGCAGCGCTTGGTGTGTTGCATTTTGAAAAGCTTGTACATCATATTGTTGTAAAAAGCTTTACACTATCAAAAGTATAACTCCACGAGCGATAGAACATATACAAAAGGTGCATCCCTGTCCAGACAGACAATACGATGACCTTAATAAAACACCTGACTGTCTTTTGAAAACATTTGAGAGCAATAAGTTGCGCGCAAACCACAGCCATCTTCATCTGATCATTCAAGTTTATAATACTTTTTTTTTTTTCTTTCCAAAATCACCATCAACAGATTCCTCCCTCCCATATCAAGTTGTGCTGCTGATGACTTGAACGGGGAGCCTCAAGCAACTTTACACATTGTTTGAGTGTAGCTTTAGCTTACGGCCAGCAAAATCAAAGCTGTATACAGTTAGAGCTTCATGACCTGTAGCAGCCATCTGGTAATACGAAGGTTCCCAATTCGATTCTGTCTTTTATAAACTTTTATTAAAATAGATAGAAATCACATATTAGCCACTATTTAATACCAAAACATCATAAGAACCGTATAATACAGTTATATGCCATTTATTAATTACTGATTGGATATTAGCATTAGATATGATGTAAAAGTCACATCTCTGTGGGACTGTTTGTGACATGGATGTTGTCTATAAAAGGGGACAAAGGAAAATGCCCAAATTCATTGAATTTGCCATGCAAGACATTTTACAGTCTTAAACGGTCCTTTTTTACGTGTCATTTATAAAATTCTTGCTCTTTGGATTCATAAAACTCTTGAGATTAAATTCTTCCCCATTTTGAGGTTTAATGTGAACACAAACTAAAGGTCTTCACCTGGATATATTGTTAATGCCACATGACCAGCTGATTAGACTGATGTACAGTATACAGTACATCAGTTACATTACATTTAACGAGGTTACATTTGAGGTGGTAAAATGTTGCCATTCCTCTATACTACGTGTTCTAAACTGTTCACAGACTGGCAGGCAGCACTGTTTACTAAGTTTGTTTAGAATTATAACAAATCTGGAAAAAATTTATCTGGAATAAATAAAATCATTATACCACTGGGATATTTTTTAAAAACATGATACTTAAAGATTCGAATTGGCACCTAGAGATCGTGATAATATCGTATCAGACAGTTCCTGGTGATTCCCATCCCTACAGTGTCACAATTTTTAAAAAAAGTTAAGCTGAAGAGCCTCAATAGCAGTCTAGGACGGTGGGTTGTACAAGTCATTGCAACACTTAAAGTTTAGATTATTAGCACATACAGTCATACAAGTTTATAATTCTTATATGCATGGTAAAATAGGACAGTGATTGCTGTGTGTTTTTTCTTTGTGGCATTAATTTAAATACAAACATGTACACCGTACTTTAACAATTAGAAAAGAAGCAAAGATATACCTGAAAGCCAGAGGATTTAAGCTCTTCAGACACGATTTGCCACGTTTCTTCCAGTGCTTCTGGGGTATTCTCCATCTGCGCTGCTGAATTATTTTTCTTCTTTCTCTTTTTTGTCTTCTTTTTCTAAAAGAGAGAGAAAGCGGGCGGAAGAGTTACTGCAACAAGTTGTTGTTTTTTTTTTTTACTCGGGATGTAGCGATACATTGTGACAACACATCACTGCAAAAACGTTACGAAGTTGTGATGATTGTGGAAACGTGTATGTCTAGTTTAATGCAACAATTATTATTTATGTATGTAATGCAGTTGAACTGTTTGACCACCAGAGGACCCAATTTCCTCAGAAAAAAAAATACTGTACAAGTTATCCCAACAAGGGACAAATAAACTATGGGTGTACTCAATGCATCTCAAAATTTGATGTGGATTTTATTTTTTTCCATAATAAAAAAAAAACCTAGATTTATTATAGTGAAACAAAGTAAAATATTTAAAATTATTTTTCTTTTTATTATGGGGAAAAATCTACAATATTAAATTTTTTTAGATGTAGTATGGTTTTATTTATATATACACATTACATGGATTGTGGGAGGAAACCAGAGTACGGGGAGAACATAAAATCAATGCGCACAGACCTGAGGCGGGAATGGAACCCTCGACCTTGAAGGTGCGAGGCGACAGTGCTAACCACTAAGCCACCATCCCATCTAGTAGTGAAGATCTATCATTAATTAATTACCAGGAGATTAGATTAGATTTTCCTTCAGATGCCAAAGGACAATCAGTTTTCCACTGAGATTTCCCCAGAATTTATATAATTCACGGTGCTCACCTGCACAATCAGATTGTTTCGGCCCTTGCAGAAACGTTCCAGCATTCGTAGGAACAGATGCGTGGATTCTACAAGATCACGCAGAAATGATCGTGGCTGCATTCTCTCATCAAACTTCCGCAAGAGTGTGAGGAAAATCTCTCTGAACTCCATCAAATAGAAGATATTACCTGTAAACAATGAAGGTAGGATTATTAGAGCTTAAAAAAAATAAATAAATAAATTAAATGAAATGTACTTTGTAGTAACACATGCACCATACTCCTCTTCCTGAACTGCTGACAAAGCAAACTAAAAAAAAAAAATCTTTGGAAGATGGTAAGACACACAGCGCTGGATAGACGGGTGCATTGTCTTTTAAAATTAATTATGTTTTGTAAGTATTAGTACAGTGAAACCTCGGATTGCGAGTAACGCGGTTTGCTAGTGTTCCGCAAGACAAGCAAAGATTTTTAAATTAATTTTGACTTGGAAAATGAACAAGTCTTGGTTTACGAGTACCGAGTATCATGCATCACGCATGCGCTTCTTGTTTTGGCGCAGAGTGTCACGTGATCACAACTGAGTCAACGTTTTCTCTCTCTCTTGCGCTGCAAAATTGTAGGTAATCGTCTCCCCTGCTGGGTCTTAGTGCGGCGTCTCTCACTGGTATAACCAGCATCCGTGCACGTGTGTACTGTTTACTAGAACACTGTGACCACGTGTGCTCGCGTAAAACTGTTTTTATTTTGTGTCTGTATGCGTGTGTGTACAGAGCGTGTGATGAATAAAGCAAAAGCAAGTCACATTAGAGAGGGTAAAGATGCATTTTCACTCAAGGCTCAGCCTGCTCTTTGCCTCCTCTGTGTGTCTGTGTGCGCGTGCATCATTCAAAAAGTTATTAAAATGTTGCATTTTTGTGACATTAAAATGGCTTACTCTTGATAACATTTGCACTCTGACGGATGTTCTCATCTTTGGAGTGATCCATTTCATTTACAGTCATCAAGAGTTCTTGGTAGGCCTTCAAAGCCAAATGCATCCTGAAAGATAAAAAGGATATTAACAGTTAGTTCTGACCACATTCAAAACCATTCATCAAAACACTTTCAGCAAGGATACACATCTGACAACGTTATGTCATCTTAAACAACACTATTTTTACATGCATAACTGCTTCCAAGTTCCTGATCACCTTGGAACTATTCATACTAGCTCCAGACAAATAGTTTAATGCCAAGTTGCTCTCCAACCCCTCATCAAGGGTACTACTCTGTGTGTAAGACAAGCGATTGAACACAATAGCACACTATCTTTCCATTTACTGCTATCTGGGGTTCAACCCCAGACCCCTGAAAGTTGCCAGAGAGTTCTAAAGTGAATATAAAGACAAACTTCGTAATTTTACAGCACTATCCACTACTACAGAGTATCAGTAACAATATGAAACTATTTTCATCCCTGTTAATTAAACTAACTTTTTGGTGCCAGTCGTGTTTAATTAGTTCGTCCAGCAGAAGGATAAGTGATGACGAAGCAAAAATAACTGGTTAAATAAATAAACAAATCACAATCTGTTCATAATAAATGATGTTTGTGGAACTGTTGTACCATAAGGAATATCACATTTACACAGCACAGTTGTGATGCGGTCACAGGCTTGAGGGCACAGCCCGAGTGCTGATATTCATCACAACAGCACTCCTTCTTTTGTGATAAATAAAATTCACCTGATTTGTTTAAATAAAAATAAATAAATAAATAAAAAAGTGAAGTAGCAGCAACAGAGTATTTAATCTGACCTGCGAGACCATGATGTAGCCTCTTTTCTGTCAGTGAGCATCATCTCATAGTAGTTAGTGATGTTCTTCTCTATGAAGTGGAAGGCACGAATAGAAAGGGTCTCAGAGACGAGCTCGGCTCTGCAGCCATTGCCACGATTAAAGGCCATGAAGAAGCTCAGACTCCATAGATAGTAAGTCTCATCATGCTGCTGGCCCTGTTCACGAATTAATGACTCCTAAAGAAAGATCAACCAAACAGAAGAGAAACCAGTCAAAATCAAAAGTGTCATGGAGAAATGTCCTACTATATCCATTGACGGTAAATGGATCAATGGATCCATTGATCAAATAAATCTGTTTATGTGGCGGCAAAATGGCGGAAAAAATTAGCTCCAAAATAAATAAATTACATGGTACAATAATAAAAAAGGGAACATGATATATGTTTGCATAACTATATAGTCAAAAAGTCCTATAACTAGGAACATTAGTCCTTAAATACATGGACTAAGTTTAGTTTAAACCCTTCCGGCACAGGGATCTTTGATTAAGGAAAATGAGTGGGACCCAAGAGGAACGGTGAGGCTACAGGGAGCAGAGGTAAAGAAGGTGCAGGATTTTAAGTACTTAGGGTCAATGGTCGAGAGCAACGGAGAGTGTTCAAAGGAGGTGAAGAGACGAGTACAGGCAGGTTGGAATGGGTGGAGAAAAGTGTCAGGTGTGTTGTGCGATAAAAGAGCATCAGCGAGAGTGAAAGGAAAGGTGTACAGGACAGTGGTGAGACCAGCGATGCTCTTCGGCTTAGAGACAGTGGCACTGAAGAAAAGACAGGAGGCAGAGCTAGAGGTAGCAGAGCTGAAGATGTTGAGGTTCTCTTTGGGAGTGACAAGGATGGATAGGATCAAGAATCAGTTCATCAGAGGGACAACCCATGTGAGATGTTTTGGAGATAAAGTCAGAGAGGCCAGATTGAGGTGGTTTGGACATGTTCAGAGGAGAGATTGTGAATATATCGGTAGAAGGATGCTGAGGTTGGAACTGCTAGGCAGGAGGTCTAGAGGAAGACCAAAGAGGAGATTCATGGATGCAGTGAGAGAGGACATGAAGTTAGTTGGTGTGAGAGAAGAGGATGCAGAGGATGGGGTTAGATGGAGGCAGATGATTCGCTGTGGCGACCCCTGAAAGGGAACAGCCGAAAGACAAAGAAGAAGAAGAGTCATGTTATACACTCCCTCTATGAGATGATCCAAGATTTCGGGAAACTGGGCTCTGAAGTATTTAGTCACATTTTTACCCTAGTCTATAATGCTTAATTTTTAATTAATCTTTTATTCACTCTTTTTGTCCTTCAGTACTTCACTGCAAAACAAAAACATCACATTTTATCTGGATGGAAATGATAACCACCTTGACGAGGTACATGAGCCTATTGTAGCAGTTCTCCAGGAAGTCTACGCAGAATCCACGTAGAAAGATCCGCACGTTCAGGACGGACCGGCGCTGGGTCTCAGTGTCCCGGGCTGCCTGTTTACGCT
Source organism: Channallabes apus (assembly GCA_030522415.1). Lineage (NCBI taxonomy): Eukaryota > Metazoa > Chordata > Actinopteri > Siluriformes > Clariidae > Channallabes > Channallabes apus. The sequence continues at coordinate 8,323,151 of CM060123.1, forward strand.
TGGGCACACGCCTCACGGCCTTCCCGGAATCATGAGAGTAGTTCCTAAACTGAGAGAGGAAAAAGAAAAAAATTATAAAAGAAATTATAGCCGAAGCCCATGCAACGTCCCTGTCAGATACAGACGAGTATTAGTTCACATGAAAGGCACTATTTACAAAAATAATATAATTCTGGCAAACTTTAATTTGTTCTATATGTGGTCATGGATGCTGTCTTATTCTACATTTGTTTATTTGTTTCAGAAAGGCAGAAATTAATCAGTTGAACGAAAGAAAGTGAAATATATTATAAGAACAAGACTTTTTTATAATTCAAAAATAGCTCATCTGTCAAATTTACGTCTTCACGCACTTCATTATACAGAAGCCGCATGTGGCGTGAGGAACAAACACAATGTGCCCACCTAAGTAGTGGCAAAATTTTTTTTTTTGCCAATGTGGCTAGTGGATTTCCGGAGTCACTCGCCATTCAGCCTTTTTATTAGCCACAATTTTGTTACCAGAAAATTGCAGTTTTTTTTCTTCACCATGATACGTTAATATTTGTTATATCTAGATTTACTTATAAATGACAGCATACACTGTATCACTATAGTAGTAGTCAAGTATTCAGTACTGTTAAGATAGCTCCCAATATAAAAACATGCAAACATGAACAGTATATTCTGCTTATTGAACTTAAATTCAAGCCTCTTACCACATGAAATTGAAAAATAACAACTGAACTCATTCTGATATTAAAAATACAGCAACTCAGAACATTTATCATTTTAGTGTGTTGTGTCTATTACCAGGTATTATTATTCATTATGTATTATTATATCAGAATTCTGAGTTAGGACAATGGACTCTGGATAAGCTCACACTATAAAGAGGCAACACAACAAGATAGACCAATCAATTGATGAATTTTCTATCATTCAACATGAAATCTAAATAGATTTTAATATATATATATTTATATATAAATAAAATCAGTAAATAACCTATGCGAAAGGGGCAAACATTATCATCCTGTTGAGAAGTAATAGCCCTTTAAGGAAATGATAGACACACACCAAACAGGAAGTAAAAGTGTGCGTGTGTGCGTGCGTGTGCGCAATGCATGTGTGAACATGTGTAGAGAGAGGTATTAAATGTCCTCATTACATTCACGCGCGTTTTATGCGGGTAATATTAATGCATTTATTATATCGGATGACTTTAGAGAAAACTACAACAAAAATATATTGTCATACCAAAGAATAAACTACCCGCCAAAGTGGCTAGTGAGACTAAAGGTATTACCCGCCACAGCCGAATTTTACCCGCATTTGGCGGGTGCCAATGTCAAACCCTGAGATATATATTAGGGATGTAACGGTATCAAAACTTCACGGTATAGTAATACCTCAGTATGAATGGCACGGTACGGTATTTATTGAGTCGTTTACAGGAAAAACAAAACTAATGAAGGGACTCGAAAAAAGTGCCAGAAGTGTTTAATAAACAGTAACAGTGAACATATTGTTGGCATACAAATTAGCCATCTATCTGTAAACTTTGAAACAGAAACTTACATTTTTCAATTTTAATAACAAAAAAATTATTAGTAAAAAAATAAAGTTTCAATTTAGTATTCTTGAAAACTCTTAAAATTTTTTTTGAAAAAATGAAAAATAGCAGCCTACTTATTGCAGCTATATATATATATATATATATATATATATATATATATATATATATATATATATATATATATATATATATATATATATATATATATATATATATATATATGGTCAAGCTACTTGTTTATATTTACTGACGTTTACTCACGTTGTGAAGTCCTTGGTGGAAAATTACATCTTTCTCACCAATAGACTTTAATCCCTGGACTACATATGAGCCTCGAAAACGTGAGTGTCTGAAACAGAGAGAACATAATCCTTCATGAGTTTTACATATAAAAAAACAAACAAACAAAAAAAAAAAAACAACAACAACTCATCACTGCACTAAGTGTGTCATCAGATAAGCAGAAGAGCACAGAAGTTTATGGGAGCAAAATGTAATCTCTGTGCATGTTTATCACCACACTATAAATGTTCATCATCAACCCTTCATGGGAAAACTGCTGCCTTTGTTATATGCTGCATAAATTATTTTTCAAATTAAGTTTCAAAAACTTTAGATTCAGAATTAACCATAAGGTAAATTTGTTACTATAAAAATAAAGTTTGTAGACGCATGTCAGACAAGATCATCAACATTAAAACACTTATGTTTTCTGTTCTGACTGAACACAAATTTCCTAAAGCATCAATCTTCGGTTCAAGGAAACATTTCGTATTTCTTGCAATTCACAGCCTATGATTCGGGGAAATATCAACAGACTAATGGTGTATTCGATCAATAATTGTTTTACAATGTCAAGAAGATGATAGAACTGCTTCCCAGAAGATTACCTCCCAAAGTACTTACAGCTTGAACATAAGTTCCACAGTCAGGAGAATCTATTACTGTAAAGTGCTTACATGGTGCAAAATATAATTTCAGTCAAAACTAACATGCTAACATACCTGGTTCCTCTCTGTAGCGTGCGGGTCCGTTTCTCGGCTATCTCTTTCTGTCTCAGAGTTTCTAGTTCCTTTGTGTCTTTCTGTTTCTCCTGTGTTGAACGACTCTGTCCTGCACTTACCAGCAGCTCAGGAGTCTGTTAAGAGCAAAGTAAATGCACAAACCGCATTAAACTGTTTACTAGTATATGCAGTATAGGAAAACGTTAGTTCGGTAAAACTAAACATTCAACAATGTCTTGAAATGAAACACAAAGATGCCGCACGACATCAATAAACATACCTGATCTCTAAACATGAGGGAGATGATCTCCAGCACGTGCATGCTCCATTGCTGCTCACTTTGAGCACTGGCCAGGAACTTCAGCAAGTCATCCATCCCACTCATGTGGATCGCCCACAGCAGCTTATCGTGTACGCTGGCATCGTCATCTACATTCTGCACGGGGTGGTAATTAAGCAAGGAAATCAATCTTCACGCTATGCCTAATATTATTACACCCTACCACGCTCGGGACCTCCTTTCCCAGAGGACTCGTGTTCTCACTGGTCAAAATAAACCAGACTTCGGTATTGTTTCCGGGAACGCTTGATCCGAGATTCCTAGCTCACTTTGTTCACAGAAGGATTGTCATGCTGAAGCATTTAGGGGGACCGAACTCCAGTGAAAGGAAACCGTAATGCTAGGAAGAGATTCAGGACCAGAGGCAATAGAGGGGAGGGTTCACACACAGGTGTTCTGGTCAGATGTCTACAGAATGTTGGACTAATTGTGTATACACAGCATTATATACACATCTAGATGTTTAAAAAACAAGCCAAAATAAATAAACTCTGACCTTCTCCTCATTGGGGTCAGCAGGGATGTGAAGCACATTCCTTACAAGCAGCAAAATCCTTTCAATCAGCAAATTATCCTCCTCCTGCCTCTGTTCCCAATCCTGATAAAGCAGGAAACAAGAGCAAAGAAATTAAATAAAATACACCAAGAAATGCATCACTACAGGTGTTTTTCTCTTAAGCATTTTAAAAAACAAAACGTTTTCCTTTTTGCCCCCACCAAAAAAAAAAACAACAACAATGCTTTACAATCATTCTACAACAATTATATTTACTTAATAAAACATTTATGATGCCCTTGACCGTGTGAAGAGACACTCACGAGTTGCAGCAGGTTGTACAGCGTCTCACTCAGGACCGTAAAAACTTTTTCATTAGCAAAGGCCTAGAAGCAGAACAGATAAATAAATATAAATGACTACTAAAATGATCACACTCCAATTTAGAAGTTTTTACTAAGATAAATTACCTCCTTATATCCTTGTAGATACGTCACCAGTTGGAGGAAATGGTGTCGGAAAACAGCGTCATTTGGGATTTTTCCAAAGCAGAGAAGTGCAGGCTGAGTCAGGTTCACCATGAGCCTGCAATGGTGCAAATGTACAGCAGGTCAAATGTAAGCATGTTTACATTAAAACTTACTCAGCAGTCTGATGTAGTGCCATGCTTGAGACCCTGTTTTACTCTGAGCTCCATGAAGAAATGAAGAAAAGAGAAATTGGATACATAGAGTATATACCTGATGCAGGCATCAAACAGAGGCTTGTCCTGTCCATGCTGGGTTATGATGGGTAAAAGGTCATTTTGGAGGATCTGGCCTGCTCCCAGCTGCTGTCTGACGTCCCTCGTCTCATCCTCATGCCTCAGGTAGCGAATCAGATCTTTTACACTCTCTAAGGAAGAGGTCACACGATTTGGAGTAAATACATAAATTTTGAAATAAATTTAAGAAATAAATTCTGGTGTTCAAAAACATTTCACATATAAATGTGAACAGTGACATTACAGTACATTTTATATTCAACACACACCATGAATAAAATGTTACTCTTTTTATTGTACCTGTCATTAATAGATAGTTTATATTATTCATTCATTCATTTTCTGTACCGCTTAATCCTGTGTTCAGGGTCGCGGGGGACCTGGAGCCTATCCCAGGAGACTTCGGGCACTAGGCGGGGTACACCCTGGACAGGGTGCCAATCCATCGCAGGGCACACACACATACACACACTCACACACCCATTCACACACTACGGGCAATTTAGGAACGCCAATTAGCCTAACCTGCATATCTTTGGACTGTGGGAGGAAACCGGAGTACCCGGAGGAAACCCATCAAGCACGGGGAGAACATGCAAACTCCATGCACACAGAGACGGGAATCGAGCCTGGCTGGGGAATCGAACCCAGACCCTGGAGGTGCAAGGCGACAGTGCTAACCACTACACCACCGTGCCGCCCTAGTTTATATTAATAGTAAACAAATATGTTTTAACATTAAATAATAAATCAGAGGGGGTGCAGGTGGCTCGGCAGCAGGGTGTTTTTAGGTATTTATCTTGCATTGTTTAAATGCTGCAGTTGTTATATAATAGAGCTGAGGTTTTTATTCTTCCTAGTCACTTTCCAGAACTTCGTCTACTTACACAAGCAAACAGGATTCATTTTACCTTGTCTTTAATTTTTTTAATTATTATTATTGTTATTGAGAAAGATTAATTCATTTAAGGGATCTAAAGGTCTAATAACTATTGTGTTTTATCAGACTTCTATTGAATCTACAGATAAGACATACAGATAAACTTAGATTTTATTTCTCTTATTCAAGAAGCTAAATTTGGTAATACAGTGGTACTTCGGCATACAAACGTGCTACCTTGAGAATTTTCGACTAAGCAAGACATTTCCCTCGGCATACGAAGCATTTAAGCATAAGATCGACCGAGCTTGCACAGTCTTCTTGTTACACGTTCTTCCGGTAGCTGATCAAAATTTCTTTGCATCAGTGGTAAGCCAAGCGAATTCCCTTTTTTTTTTTTTTTTTTGCATCTTGTGCAAGATTTAGTAAAAACATAGCACCAAGGGACCCAAGAATGTTATCAAGGAGCACAGGGAGAAAAGGGAGGCAAGGTGAATTCAAGATAAATCATAAACTAAGGATAAGTGAGGTTTAATCTTCATTTATTTCAGATTTTACTTTATGTACATGTCTTTCCAGCCACCTTTTTTTTGGTGGCTGGAATGGATTATTAGCATTTACATTATTTCCTATGAGTGAAAAGCATTTCGCAATACAAAGTTTAATTCGTACGCAGAGGTACCACTGTATAGGATTTGTATTTTTGTATAGCTTCATTCATTCATTTTCTATACCGCTTAATCCTGTGTTCAGGGTCGCGGGGGACCTGGAGCCTATCCCAGGAGACTTCGGGCACTAGGCGGGGTACACCCTGGACAGGGTGCCAATCCATCGCAGGGCACACACACATACACACACTCACACACACAATCACACACTACGGGCAATTTAGGAACGCCAATTAGCCTAACCTGCATATCTTTGGACTGTGGGAGGAAACCGGAGTACCCGGAGGAAACCCACCAAGCACGGGGAGAACATGCAAACTCCATGCACACAGAGACGGGAATCGAGCCTGGCCGGGGAATCGAACCCAGACCCTGGAGGTGCAAGGCGACAGTGCTAACCACTACACCACCGCGCCGCCTTGTATAGCTTCACTCTTTGATTATATTACTTTTCTATTGTGTGTGTGTGTGTTTTTGTATTGTAGTTTGTGCATTTATTAATTGTCAGCAAGTTTATGTAACGCCTGGCGGTAAACAATATTCAACCCCTCAAAGTCTGCTCTATTTATATAGCAAATAACACTGAATTTCGTTCAGGTCTCTGTGCCTGTGATGTGAATTTCTGCTCCAGACTGTGACTTACCCAAGCAGTCAGGCTCTTTGTGGTAGTTATCAGCCTCCAAATAGCCGAGAGCGCTACATGTGGCCAACAGCTCACACTGCATCCTGTACAGATCCACACAGATCTCCCTGCACTGCACCCGGGAGATTCAGCCTCAAACTGCAGGGCAAGAACACACTACAACACACACAGTAACAGTCCATAACCTCAAAAACATGACTGTTTATTAAATAAAATCATAATTATAAGCGCAATTTCTGATAATACATAACTGCATAGAGGCTTCATGGAAACTTACCCGAAACGACGGCGTCAGTAAAACGAATTAACACTTTTTAACACCATATATACTTTTAAAAAACAGGCTTAATATTTTCTTTAGAATACCGTTTATTTCTGAGATAATGCCTCAGATTTTAACGACAATCACTGTTTGACAGTTAATCCGCGACTTAGCTGGCTTGCAAAATATCTCGCGCGCAAAACTGTATATTTCAGAAGCGCGCGCGTTCTACGTGCTACCCGGAAGTCTACGTCAGTTCGAGTGACGCAGATTTAAAGGGACCGTCATACATTAATATCTATCTTTCTGTCTATCTAGTATTTATCTCACGCGCTCACTTATCGTCTATATACCGCTTTATCTTTTATACAGGGTCGGGTTCAGCCTGTCACAGAGGACTTCGCACAAACACCCACACAGACATGCTCGTTCACACTAGGGACAATTTGGGAACCGCACTTAGCTTGAATGTCTTAGGACTGTGGAAGGAAACCAGAGTACCCGGAGGAAACCCACTAAGCACAGGGAGAACATGCAAACTCCATGCACATAGATCCCGAGGCGGGAATCGAACCCGGACCCTGGAGGCGCAAGGCAACAGTTAACCACTAAGCCACTGTGCCGCCATATTCAAATTCATGCTTTAATATGTAATGTATTTACAATACAATACATAAGGTTTGACCCCCCCCCCCCAACAATGACAATTGTTAAAAGCGCTATATGAATAAAAATTTTATTGAAAATTCTAATTTAATTTGTCACATACACAGTCATACACAGTGCGATATGCAGTGAAATGCTTAGACGACCGCCCATGACGACTGCCTTAAAATAAAAGACTATTAATAGGAAATAAATATGAAAAAGAAAAATATAAAGTAAATTGAACTAAGAAGGAATAAAATATCTGTACAACACAAAACATACAATATAAGAAAAATAATAGAAACAGCTGTACAATATAGAAAATATAGAATTTATGGAGTTTTTTGTGTGAGAATGAACATGAATAGAAATGTCCAGAGGGTGTGTAAATATGCCTGAAAGTGTGTGTATATATATATATATATATATATATATATATATATATATATATATATATATATATATATATACATATACACTTTCAGGCATATTTATATATACACACGCAATATATAAAAACGTAATGGTTGAAACCATTAACATTAAAACAAGGACACAAGATGAGGTACACCCTGGACTATACACCCACACACTCACTCACACAGTGGCTTAATGTACCTCCACAGTCCGAGTTTGATTCCCGCCTTGGGTCTGTGTGCTAGGAGTTTGCTGTGTTCTCCATGTGGAAACCTCTTTCCTCTTGGTACACTGGTTTCCTTACACAATCCAAAGACATGAAGCTTAGGGTAATTGCCATTCCTGAATGAGCATCTGAGAATGTTTGTTTGTGTGTGCCCTGTGATGGATTGGCACCCCATCAAGGGCGTACCCTGCCTCGTGGCCTAAGTCTTCCGGGATAGGCTCCAGGCACATGCATTCTTTTAACAGATGACATTAGAAAAGTGCTATAAAAAAAAACTCTTTCTTCGAATGATCTATTAACAACAGCACAGTTTATTATAAGTGATGACACATTTTAATGTGGACATATTTTTGATTGGCAAACTGTCCAGGAGCTATTTTAGAAATTAAATCAAAGCTGGAGCAATTTTAAGGACGTTTGTAAAAAGGTTCCTAAGTTGAACACTGGGTGTCGCTATCACATAAAAATCAATCTTTTGATTACAGTACTGTGTATGACTGTGTATGTGACAAATACAATTTGAATTTGGCTCTCTGGAAGCAAAGTATTAAGAAATGGGGGGTGGGTCAAACCTTATGCATTGTATTGTAAATAGAAACTGCAATTTTAATAGTTCTAAAAGTTTGAATTCACTATGAAGCATATAATGAGACATTATGTCAGCTCTAGGCCTGAGAAATAGTTTCAGGTATCTTGCATATTCTTAATTATTCCGTTCAGTTATGGTTTTAGCAAATGTGCTATGCTCTATAATATTAACATTTCAGAAGCAATGCTTAATTAGCCACTGAAGCACAGGAAAGTGTTCAGCGTGGCAGGAATTCAAGAAGGTTTGCAGTGATTGGATGCTGATTTCCAAATGATAAATGCTTTAAAAGCTTTAATGTTCCACTTTACCTGATGCCCCACTTTAACTCACCCTAATTGCATTAACAGAAACAGTATTAATGTATATTGTGCGTGTGTGAAATAAACAAGCCTTTTTTTTTCTTTTACTTGGCTTTATTCTTGTCCACATTCCCATCAACGTTGCTTGTTTTCATTCTCAGTAAGGCTGCTATAATCATGGTCAATTGCTCCGATGGAAAGACATGGGGTTCAGATATTTGGATTTGTCCTAAGTCACATTCTATTTGAAGCTGCCCGGTGAGGCCACAGTACTTACATTACAGGACTAATACTATCAATTTATGACTATTGATAATGTTACATTATAGAGGCAAATGAGCAGAAGATTAAATTCAGATAAAGCAGAATAAATGGATATCAATGACCTTGCTATGGGTGCAGTTTTCACATGCATGAAAGATAAACTAGAAATGTTTTGCTGTGAATAAAGGCCACCGTTGGTGTTTAAAAGGTGACTGGTTGACTTTGTTCGGTCTAAAACCATGTTTTTGTAATCACATGACACTTATTGACAGGTTATACATTAAATTGTGTAAATGATGATGATGATATATAAAGCATACATGACAGTTTGCTTGAAGGTTATGGTTAAGGCTATGTTGTTAGCACCATTGCGCAGTGATAGTACACACCCCAATCAGGATCACAGTATCGAGACAAAATGAATGGCAACATAATTTTTTCATCAGTAGTGAATACGAGGTTGAAGGCTGAAACATTAAATCTTCTTCGTCTTTTTTCCCCGATCTTGTTGAATCCTGTACTCCAGCTTGTCTGCTCTTGTCTCCTTAATTCTAGACCATCTCAGATAGATTCCTAGGCATCTTTTGGGGTATCTTTCTCCTTCCTGGACTCCTTCACCACCTGAATAGGAAACAGGATAATGCTGTAAGTGCTGAACAAAAATCACTCACTTTCTCACTCGTCATCATTCCCGCCTAATTCTGTATTCAGGGTCGCCGGGGGGCCTGGAACCTATTCCAGGAGACTTAGGGCACAAGGCGGGATACATCCTGGACAGGGCGCCAATCCATCGCAGGGCACACATACACACACTCACACTCATTCACACACTACAGCCAATTTGAGAACACAGACTAACCTAACCTACATGTCTTTGGACTATGGGTGGAAGTACCGGAGTACCCGGAGGAAACCCACCAAGTACGGGGAGAACATGCGAACTCCATGCACACAGAGACGGCTGAACAAAACAATAATAACAAAATGTAAAATTCTAAAGATTTCACTTCTTATATTTTCTTTCACATTAAAATGTAATTAGATAATAATATAAACATCCATCTTGGTCTGTCACTTTCTACATTCCTTTGTCCTTCTCCTTTCTGTGAACTTTTGCTTTTCCTGTTCTTCACTTGTTCACATTCTCAGTCTGCCTCTTATGTCTTTCAAACATTTAGGCCTTCCAAGACAGACCTTATTCACATATACAAGTACAATTAAATGATTTTCTTTAAGTCCTTAATGAAACATTGCACCAACATTGCAATCCATAACCTCTTAAAAACTGGGTAAAAATTCACAACAATGTGTCTTACCTCTCCATCACGAGTCTCAACGGTTTTGATCACAACTTTTTTGCCATGTCCAATATCAGTGGGCAGATCATACTCTACACAATCAGAAATATAGAGGCATAGAGTTCAGATATGAGAATAAAATAGCTGCTGCATTTAAATGAGTTTTGGTGTATGTGTCTAAGTATTTTAGAAAGACAATAGAAAATAATAAAAAAAAAATGTAATTACCGCCATTGCGCATACTGAATGATGCTATGTTCATGACAGGAACAGCAATTCTGAAAAAAAAAAACACAACACTCCTTAGGCACACAGATAACATTATATGGTCTACAAAAAATATGCCATGTTTGTTGTATGACAAGTAAGAGGATTTTTTTTTCTTGATAAATAGGTGATGAACTCCTAAAAGACACACGCCAAATGTATCATATCAATTTAATTACAGAATTATCTGTAATATGCCACATATTTGTAGATTTATTGCTTGAATAATTCAGTCAGAGGTATTTGTAAGTTTGAGATCTATATCATTTGAAAAGAATTACTGAATAGACAGTACCAATGTAGCAATATAACAGAAAACTATAACCATTATTTATTTATTGGTCTAATGTAGAAATATTTGGATAGAAATGGCATACGGAATATTGGGGAACGATGTTCTATCGTGTCTGCGTCATTTAACAGTTTTTTTGTCTTTTTTTTCAGCAAAAGTTCAGTTTGCCCTAGTTTATATTACATAATCTTGAATTTTAAATTTGAATAAATTTATGCATAATACATTTTTCATTTCATCTCAGTAAACAGAATATATAAAATTCTGGTTTGTCTTAATTGTCCATATACTACATGTGCAGTAGGGGAGAACAAGTTGAAAAAGTAAGTATGTATGTATGTGTGTGTGTGTGTGTGTGTGTATGTGTGTGTTTAGGTGTATGTGTATGTGTGTGTGTGTGTATGTATGCAGTGGTGTCAAAAGTATTCACATTCATTACTTGAGTAGAAGTATAGATACTAGGGTTCAAAAATACTTCTTTAGAAGTTGAAGTATCAACCCAAGCTTTTTACTTAAGTAAAAGTTTAAAAGTACTGGTTTCAAAACTTCTTAAAGTATAAAAGTAAAAGTACCGTGAGGGGCGACAAAAGCATTAGGGTCTCGCTTTCTGATCATGCAACGGAGGGGGGGGGGCGTTGTGCGTGTTCTGATCATGTGACAAGGGGGGGGGGCGTTGTGCGTGTTCTGATCATGTGACGGTGGGGGGCGTTGTGCGCGTTCTGATCATGTGACGGGGGGGCGTTGTGCACGTTCTGATCATGTGACGGGGGGCGTTGTGCACGTTCTGATCATGTGACCGGGGGGGGGGGGGCGTTGTGCGCGTTCTTATCATGCGACCCGGGGGGGTTGCGCGTTCTGATCATAAAAATAGAGTAACGAGGCTGTTTTTAAAAAGTAAGGAGTAGAAAGTACAGATAATTGCTTAAAAATGTAAGGAGTAGAAGTAAAAAGTCGACTGAAAAATAATTACTCCAGTAAAGTATAGATACCCAAAATTTCTACTTAAGTAAGGTAACGAAGTATTTGTATTTCGTTACTGGACACCTCTGTGTGTATGTATGTATGTATGTATGTACTATATGTACTGTATGTATGTATTTACTTTTTTTTTTTTTTAAACTGCCTAATGAGAAGCTGTTGGTTACCAGGACCAAACCTAATTATTAAAACATTTAATTATTAGAAAATCTTGTTGTAACATATTGTCAACAGCTAGAAATTGGAGTTTCAATATGCACATTACTGCACAAGACCTAGTATTTAGGATTCATCCATTAGTTATCCAAAAGTTCAAAAGTGCTCTTTTTACTCTGGTGATGCTGATCAATATTTCTACCAAACCAGCTTCCCTTCTGCTAATATAAAGTTCACTCAGTTCATTCAAACCAATTACCTGCTTTCCTCTCCCTCTAGTAATTTCCTGTAAGTGGCAATCTCAATGTCTAGAGCCATCTTGACATTAAGCAAGTCCTGATATTCCCTCAGGTGACGGGCCATTTCGTCCTTCAGGTGGCGGATCTCTTCCTCTAGACGGGTGATGTTGTCCTGGTAATTTCCAGCCTCCAATCCAAACTGATCCTCCATTTCCCTCATCTGCCTCAGCAGAGCCTCATTCTGTGTCATACAAGTGGACAATATTAAATGCCATAATGCAAAAGTGTCTTATCTCTAGGCAGAATCTTTAAACACCTTTGAATAATTGTTTACAGATGGAAATGCTCATTTTAAATGCAAATCAAATGACATAGTCTCTTTAGTCTATTATAAGCAATAAGGCAAAAAAGAAAAAAAAATCATCTAAATCCTTTTCAGAAAATATCCCAAAGTAGAAGAAACCCAAAGTAGATTTGCATTGTTGCAGGCTATCTACTGCAAGGTTCACTATTTCGTGCACACTGGGATGCTTTTCTGCTAAAAAGTGAGTATTTAGGTAATTTATTGTTATATTATTATTATTATTATTATTATTATTATATTATTATTATTATTATTATTATTATTATTATTATTATTATTTATTATCTGTACTGGAAGCTTGAACCTGGCTATTTCCCCTTTGATTTCTATTATTAAGACTATGTTTCCACCCACAGAATGTTTTCACAGCATTTTGTGTAAACTCTACGGATACATAACACTTTTTCCGTATTTCTTTGATGTATGTGAACATTAACTGAATATCTTGACCATTCTTTGCACATAATATGTAGTTTGCTGATTAAATAACTGCATGAGGTTAATGGCAGTCATGCTCCGTTGAAGTTAATGTACTGTAAGTAGCGTCTACAGGTTACACTATATGATGTTGCAAAAAATATTTTAGAATATCTACTAGAGTAAATATTATGTGCAAATCTTTTTCAGAAATTGCTAGAGTGGGGCACACAAAGTAAGGAAAATCACTGCAACCGAGAGGAAATTAAAATGATCTCAGCTCACCGTGCTCTTAAGGCCATCGATCTCACAGTTGAGGCTCTGAATCTGCCTCCTGAACTCATTGGCCTCCTGCTTGGCCTGTCTCATGAGATCAGCATTGCGCTTGGCAGAGTCGGTCAGGTCAGTAAACTGCAGGGCAAGAACAAGAACAGTTGATTTGCTGATCTTAGCATGTATGATGTGCTGGTTATGTATTCAAGCATCCAAGGCATTTTCTAACTGTCTAACATCAACATATTGTATTAAAGTGTCTTGAGTTATAAGAAGACTTTATAAAACCTGTCAAATTCGAAACCATGACTAGCGTTCACTTACATCGTCTTATTTCTAAAAGACAGGCATCTGTTCAGAAAATATTATCGACCTTTTATAAAATTATAAAATGGACCTTCATTTATTAAAATATTGTTACATTTATAAGTATTGTTACTTTTTCTAACGTGTATTTGAATGGCGCAAGAAAAGGCATGGAAGACGTATTTAGATGTTATGTTTTCATAAATGACAGGTAAATATATTGTGTGATTGCATTGTATGTATTTAAGTGTGTTTTTCAGAATTAGAAAAATATATTGTACATGAATCGTTATGAGCACGTGAGAGCTTTTTGCTTTTATGTGATTGGTGAGAGCACTGTGTGTGTGTACTGTGAAAGATTTAGACATATATGTGTATTATGTATTATACATATATGTATTCTCGATAAACAATGAGTAACTGCTTCAGTGTTGAAGCCTGCCATGGTGTATGTTGGCCTTCTTCTCCCCCTCACCTTGGATTTGTACCATTCCTCAGACTCCTGCATGTTCTTGGTTGCGATGTTTTCATATTGAGCCCTGATGTCTCTCAGAGCCGCGGTCAGGTCGGGACGGGCAGTGGCCTCGACGTCCATCTTCATCTGATGGGTTTCATAGCTCACTTGCACATCTTGAATTTCCTATGGATGGAGGAAACAGAAATAAAAGCATTCTTCATCTAACACTTTAAATAAATAAAAAGATTTGCCTTGATTATGATGCTTCCAGTATGTGATTGTTGATCATTTCATCTGTTCTCCATCTTGAAAAAAACTTAATTTTTCCTTGGTTGTTCAACGTTTCCAGGAATAAATTTTTTTCAGTTTGGTTATATTCAAACCTTACCTCATCATGTATCTTCTTGAGAAATTCAATCTCATCCATCAGAGACTCAATTTTCCTCTCCAGCTCCAAACGGGAAAGAGTGGCATCATCCACATCCTGCAAGTATGCACAAATATGATGATATACATTTAAGACAAATAAATTCACAATTCTTTACAATTCAATTAGCACACCACTAAAATAAATAAATAAATAAATAAATATATATAAAACATATCTAATGGTTTTGACCTTTTATAAATTTAAGGTTATATTTGTGTAGAATATCAGTGAATAGTCCTTAAAATATAGTAAGATAAATGTGTGTGATCATCACCTTACGGAACAGGACCAGTTGGTTCTCAGCATCTTGTCTTTTCTGAGTCTCGTCATCCAACCTGCATCACAGAAAGGAAGTAAATCTGTGCATGCTCCTTATCTGTTATCAGCTGTATATACACTATGGGGAAATCAATTCAATTACATATAATGTATTGCACGCACTCCAAAATATATATATTTAAAATTTCTTGTTAATTTAGTTTTCATTTAAAAATGTTAATTTAGTTTAATTTAGCATTTAATGACTTGATGTGATTAAATCTATTCCTCTATAATTCCTCTATAATCATACAGTATAGCTGACACTCTCTGATACTCAGAGGTGGAAAGTAATGAATTACATTTACTCACATTACTGTAGTTGAGTAGATTTTTTGTGTACTTCTACTTTTTAAAGTATGTTTTTAAAATCTGTAATTTTACTTTTACTTAAGTATGTTTTGTTTAAAGTATTGTACTTCAATAAATTTTAAATCATATTCGCTACTGAGTAAAAAATAAATGAATGAAAATGAAAAATAATAAAAATAATACAACGAGGAAGTAAAGAAATTGCACCCCGGAAACCACTGCACTGATTGATGGAGACGGACAGAACAGATGCCAGTGATGCAGACACAGCTGAAAGTGAAACGCCAACAAATTCTTATGAAGTAAACCCCTGGTCATGTTTAAGCGACCACTTTGATTTCAAGCACAACAAAGGGAACAGATTTATTATGTAAGGGTGTTCCATCCCCCATCTCACCCCTGCTGTTAAAAATAAAAAACAGTAACTCAGTAACTGAGTAAATCTTTAATGAGCTACTTTTTACTTTTACTTGAGTAGATTTTTATAAGGGTAACTTTACTTGTACTTCAGTAAAAGTTCACTAAAGGAACAGTACTTTTACTTAAGTACAAAATTTTATTACTCTTTCCACCTCTGCTGATACTTACAGTATCGCAATACAAATTTGATCAGCACCTAGGTATTGTGATAATATCATCTCCGTGATTTCTATCCCTAATATATTAAATGCATTAGATTATTTGTAGGCTGCCATAAACCGGTACTAGTAGTTCTACATCCTAATATCGCATTCTACCATATCTGATATTTACCGTCACTATAAATTATTGTTGTTTCTGATTTTTAGATACTTAGCTTTTAATATTTATTTTTTAATGAATTGAAACAAAAACTCTGTGATGAATGTGTTTGCCAAAAATAAATATATTAGATCATCTGTCTGGAGGAAAAACTAAATATGTCATGTCTAATCGTCTACAACCCTGTCCAGGGTGTACCCCGCCTAGTGCCCGAAGTCTCCTGGGATAGGCTCCAGGTCCCCCGCGACCCTGAACACAGGATTAAGCGGTATAGAAAATGAATGAATGAAGGATAATCGTCTACAATTGTGGTAAGGTAGTAAATTTTGTACATCAAAGGTTTTTGATTGGCATAACATACAAAATTCTGACAAACTAATAACACAATGAACATAAACTATTAATTACAATTATTATAAAAAATATTATTTTTTATCCTTTAAAAATCTTTGTCATTGTTGTGAAATGAGACACTTTATCATCACAAGAATATTGCTAAGTACATTGATCTTGAAATCAGTATGCATAATCTTATCTTGTATTTTCAGTCTTGTCAATTAAATAGAAAAATAACATATTTCCAAAATCAGTGTTTTCAGAAGATAACTTTATATCTTTATGCTGTCATTCAAATAAGAATCGCTTGGGAGCATATATACTTCATCCTCCTTTCAGAAGAGATAAGAACATTTTAAAGCAGGCGTGAACAAAGTGTTTGTGGAATACTGCATTCTATAACACAATACTGCTAACTTTTGTAACGGTGAAGATTAGTTTCCTGTAACACGTAATTATGCTAAAACATAATTTGTTAAACGCACATACTCTTATCAAGTTATTGTTTCTATAGTAAAAGCCTACACAGGGATTTCCATAGCAGGACAGGATAGCAGTTGGTGATGTTGTCTTGTTAAGCATTTACATAATGAGTCTCCTGTGTCAGTGCACAGTCACGGTCAGAGATACAATTGTTCCTTTGTCTTTTTCCTGACATAGGAAAGTTTGTAGGACACAGGACACATACTTGTAACATGACCAGCTGTGCTTTGCCCAATGTTGTGCCCACATGAGGGGACATCAAACAAGCTGTTCAGAAGTAAAGCCAGAATTTCACTGAGGCCCTCTAGTGGTTCACAGGAGTAAAACTTTTACCCCACCTATTCCACAGACCTTTTTTCTCCATAAATAATTTTCAGCTGATATCTCTTGATATCGCCCCCAATATTTTTCATTATATTCAAATTATAGGAGTATTTTAACTATAAATAAAAAGGGCGTGGTTGATGAGGTGCTTGAAAGGGTTGTGCATGACTGCCTAGCCTCATCATTTTGCACACACTTTTACAACAGTGTTTAACGTAATGTGTAATGTCCTCATGTGAGGACCATGGAGTCCCATGAGGTTAAGGGTGGGGTAGACAAGTAATTGTTCCATATTTAGGCACACATAAAATCTGTGTGTGCAAACAAAGAGTGTTTTTTTTTATTAGCTACCTACACAGTTATATGTCTATATCCTAAACTTTTTTCCCTATAACTGCTGTCACAAGTTGTCCCAGACTCTGCAGAGGCTTAAGTCTTCACTGATGGAACAGTATATGCTGTAATTCTGGAGTATTGCTCAAACCGCACACAATCATAACTTAATGTCCTTCCTGGTAATAAATGTCTGGTCCCAGGTTGGTTGTTTTTCAGACTTTAATAGAACTGTCATCTCACATCTGTCTTCCTGTCCCTGTCCTGAATAAACGAGGTCCCAGCTGGCCAAGAGCCAGATGATCAATTAGCTAATGCCGGAGCCACTAAATGGATTTGCTCCTGGAGAGAAAATGGGGGTCGAGCCACCCACTGAACAAATTCACTAAATCAGGAATGCTGTGGACGTGACGCGCGTTAAAGTGAATTTAGCTATTTAATCAAGGTGAGTTAACAGCACTAAAAGCTTGGCTAGACAGCATGAGGCATACACTGGACAAATATAACAGGAAATAGAATTAGCTACGACATAGCTATTAATTCTGTCTTTAAACTTTTCTAATATAAAGTTATTGGTTTTCTTTCTATGTTTTTAACTTGAACAAATGATTGCATTCCTCTTCTTCTTTCTTAGCAATAATAATAATAATAATAATAATAATAATAATAATGTTATTATTAGTGTTCGTGCTATTTTTAGATCAGACCGAGTCATCCTATGAAACCTGAGAGGGGGAACGGGTGTGGTCTGTGTCTGTGTGAGTTTGTGTCTGGACTGTGGTTGACCTTTTTTTTTTATTTTGTTGCAAGAATATTATGTCACTTTGTTCATTTCAGAACCTGACAGCAGCCCATAAGCCCAGGATCCCCAGTATCTACAATGGCGCCTGGTATATTGAACCACATTGATTTTTCCTTTGGTTATTTTTTCTTTGTCTCCATCACACTCCCTTTCTATTTCCACACCCTAAATGCCCTCTCCGACCCCTGCTGGTCCTGCTTAATGGAATACATTGTTCTAGGTCAGTTTGTACCTGAAAGCCTGAAGACTGTAGATATACTGTAGGATCTTATCTTATCCTTGTTTGACCTACTTTCAATCACAATAAATAGTTGTTGTTGTTATTATTCTTATAATTTTTTATAATATTGTAATATACTAAAATATCATTTTATGTAATATATTTACAATACATACAGTTATACTTATCGCTCTGTTTAGTACTTAAAATGAAGTAAAATAGCAAATCGTATTGGTTGCCACTTAACGCTGATTCCTTATCATGTTAGTGTACCATAATGTATGCGTGTTTAAGCACATATTCTAAAAAGAAGATTCGTAAAAAGCCCGACCACACTCCCAAAGCAGCCATAAAGTGCAACTGATCCCTTTGTCTCACCGCCGTTGTCTCACTCACCCTGTGCCACGCCCATGGTCTGATTTTGCGACGGCCAAAATGATTAGTCTTCTGAGACATATAATGTTGCCAAGGGTTACTTCGTGTGTGTGCGAGCATCAGTAAATGCGATGGGAGCCTACCAGTGATGTGAGTTGCAGATATCAGAAGCATCTAGAATTCCCACAACCCCGCCCAAACACACTCATCCGCTCTCCTGCAGGAAACGCCTCTCCTCTTGTTGCTTCTCATCATTTTTTGTGCTTATTTATTATAGTTTCATAGCAGAAAAACCAAATGTACTTGGTTGGTAACACTTGACTATAAGTTGTATAATTAGAAAAGTATAATTATGTATCGCTTCAAAATATAAGAACATTTGATTGATAGCATTATACATTGTTTTTCTCCTAAACGGAGTAACTACCTTTCAGTTTTCCATTTCAATATTACTGTACGTTTAATATCTGGTCAAACCTTTTAGTTAAGTAAGTTACATAAAAATGTTTCTACATTTACTTTAAGACATATTTCTAATTTAGTAACTCAGTATAAGTTTTAATGTTGCAAAACACTATAATTTTAACTCTATTTCTTAATCACTGTCCAACATTTTTAAATATGTTGTACTTGTTTATATCTTTAGCTATTAAATGATGCTATTCTCATTAACTTCCCAAAAGCTTTCCAAATCTATTAAACAACTTTCTAATAGAAAGATCTCTCTCTCTCTCTCACCTCTGCTTGAGCAGGGCCAGATCTTCAGCCATGTTATCTCTGTCCACCTGGATCTGATCTCGCTCCTTTCCAATGAGATCAACCTGTCTGCGCAGCTCCCTCATCTCCTGCTGGCAGAGTTGGCTGGCACGGTTTGGCTGCCCTTGCTGCTGTCTGCCCTTATACTGGTTGAGCTCGAGGGTGAGCGTGGCGTTCTGCTGCTCCAGGTAGCGCACTTTCTCGATGAAGCTTGCGAAGCGGTCGTTCAGTTCCTGCAGCTCCTGCTTCTCATTGCTGCGCGTACTGAGGAACTCCTGGTTGATGCTATCAGCCAAGGAGAAGTCCACTTTGTCATAGGAGAGGCGAGGGACCGATGGAGCCGGAGCACTGGAGCGGACCCGGTAAGGCCGTGTGGATACAGCGGCCGGAGCCGGGCCCAGGTAACGGGATGAGTACGAGGTGTAGGAGGGGATGGGGGACATGGTGGTAGGGCCACCAAATGTACGGCGGTAGGAAGTGCGGACAGTCGAATGACTCATGATGGCTTTTTTTTCTTCTTCTTCAAACTTCTTGTTCTCCTTCTCAAGGATCTTTTTAGGAATCTGCGAGGACGTCTGGCAGTGGATGAAGCTGGGCAGCAGCAGCACTAGGACATCCAAGTGAGAAGCACACAGGCTTTTATACCTCTGAGTGAGTCATCTCTCCTCCCCCGACCTTCCAATCCTCACGATCTCTCCATCCATTGTCCATCCATCTTTCTTCCACATGGTCTCGGCCACTCCCTTCGCTCCTTCATCTCTCTTTGCAGCACTCCTCCTCACTCCGCTCTCTCTTTTTCTCTCTCCTTCCTCAATCAACCCCCTCCCTTTTGTCCTGCACAACTGGCACGAGTCCCAAACATCTTCTAGATTAAGACATCATCTGAACCCATTGCCCCACCCTGCCGGCTTAGACAGCATCTGCAACCACAGAATCAACAAAAATCACTTCTAAATTGTAACGCTGAATAACATACATGTGCTGTATAGGAATAGTGTTAAATTAATTCATTACACAACTGTTTAATTCAGCTCCGTTCGGCTCTTTTTGTCCTTTTTTCTTTTCCCTTTGTGTGAAAGCAAAAAAAGTATTGACATTCCCAGAGCGCAGCATAAGGCATGACTCTGCAATCCTACTCCTGAGCAGCAGATTGCAAAGTGCTATATCACATTTCTTTCCTGGTCACAAAAACCGATGTCGAGCAGCTGTACCGATAAAGAACACAAGCAAATAATGAAAATTAAGATGACACTGATTTATGACACTGAGTGCTACAGTAGTTTAAACACCAGTTCCAAAGAAATATTAATAATGCATGATATATTGCAAATATACTGTATAAATAAGGTGTATTTACACTTATCCCATAGTTGTGTACTTTGTTACTTTGTTTCATTAATTAACTTTAATATGATTAAAAATTCAGGTATGCTGTAGCATTTTTTTTTTTCAGATTTCTTTTTTCTAAAGATCAATTAATTAGACCTATTAGAATTGTCCTGTTGAGGTGGGGTAGGAGATACAGCTAGGAAGGGTTCGTAATGCCAAAAGCTAGGAGCTTATTTTTGAACATTGTTATACAGACTATTCTTTTGTTTGTTGGCCACGATATAAATATGAGCGGCAGGAGTGGCTCAAACGGTTAAGGCTTACAAGGGTTACTGATCGGAAGGTCGGGGGTTGGGGCTCCAGCACCACCAAGATGCCGCTGTTGATCCCTTGAGCAAGGCTCTTAACCCTATCGGCTCTAAGGGCTCTGTAACCTGGCTTACTCAGCACACTGACCTCAGCTTCCTCTGGGATATGTGAAAAAAATCATTTCACTGTGCTGTAAAGTACACTGAATAATAATAATAATAATAATCATCATCATCATCATCATCATCATAATAACAATTATTATTATTATTATTATTATTATTATTATTATTATTAATAATAATAAGCATTATCCATTTAAATGAAGCTACCAACTGTTATTAAGTAAAAAAAAAAAACAATGCCATACATGTTCTCATTTTATAAACGTGAAGCATGGAATTGTAAAAATATTAGTTACTGTTAATGGACAACAAGTCATATATAATGATGAACCAAACAAGACACATAATAATATTCTTAAAAGAGAAACTGAATTGGAGTAAAGATGATGCATAACAGAGATCAGAACAGGTTTTCTTATGTACCAGCACACAGTGACATTGTGAACTCCTTGTCTTTCGGCTGTTCCCTTTCAGGGGTCGCCACAGCCAATCATCTGCCTCCATCTAATCCTATCCTCTGCATCCTCTTCTCTCACACCAACCAACCTCATGTCCTCTCTCACAGCATCCACAACAGTGAACTAAGTGTTTTTGCATAATGACCTTATCGTGAATTAATTTGCAGTCGAAAATCACATCATCCGTAGAAGAAAGTCCAGGATTAAATTGGTCATTTTTATTTCTTTAATTCATTCATTCATTCATTCATTCATTTTCTATACCGCTTAATCCTGTGTTCAGGGTCGCGGGGGACCTGGAGCCTATCCCAGGAGACTTCGGGCACTAGGCGGGGTACACCTTGGACAGGGTGCCAATCCATCGCAGGGCACACACACACATACACACACTCACACACCCAATCACACACTACGGGCAATTTAGGAACGCCAATTAGCCTAACCTGCATATCTTTGGACTGTGGGAGGAAACCGGAGTACCCGGAGGAAACCCACCAAGCACGGGGAGAACATGCAAACTCCATGCACACAGACGGGAGACGGGAATCGAGCCTGGCCGGGGAATCGAACCCAGACCCTGGAGGTGCAAGGCGACTGTGCTAACCACTACACCACCGCGCCGCCTTATTTCTTTAATGAATGCCTCAATGTAAATATGAAAGCAGTAAACATCCTGATCTTAATTAAGTTACTCTAAGCTTTTAATAGAAAAAGTCTACAGGAAGATGTCAAGCATACCTACTACTAATGTATTGTTTGTACCATTACATCATCACTGTTGTCATGTTGCTATGGCTGTGCTGAAGATGACACGACAGGCTGACATGCTGACTTGTGCGTGTGGTTAAATCATTGTATTTATATACTGTATTTACCTAGCAACCTTGTATACACAGAGATGGATAGTGTATGGACATTATCCTTATATCTATACACTTGGCTTTTATACTTATTTGTGTACATAAGCCACAGGTGCAAAAAAAGATACAGTACTGTGCAAAAGACTTGAGCCACCCAAAGTGCCAGACCTTCTTGTATTTTTAATCCAGTCTTGAATAATAGCTTCTCCAGGAGATTTTTTTTTGGCTCTCATTTTCGGTCCAGTCCCTGTAACTGAGCAGTTTTAGAGTTTTTTATTTTATTTTATTTTTTATAAACCTCACAATGACATATGAATCATTCTACAACAAAAAAAAAAACGTAAGGCATGAACTAGGTGCAGATGATGACAGATGATCAGGCTGGTGATTAGTACAGTATACTGGAGATGTTGAATGCCAGAACAGATGAGAGGGGAAATGAGGTTGCTGCTACTGTAAAGTGGTTACATAAACAAGCACTTTTTAAATTGTATCTTTAGGCACTTTGCAGCCTGTCACAGTAAAACATTTGCTCCTATTTCTTTAATTCAATCTACATTATTTAATTGAAATTACTGTTATATACTTTTGCATAGTATGCATATATGCTAAGCAAAAAAAAAAATAGTGAAAGTCTTATATTCTGGCAAGGCCTTAGTGCTAGAAGACATTTCTACATGAAAAAAGAACAATCACTATAAAATGCCTTATTGAAGACGTGCCAAACAATTGCAGTGGCTGTAAAAAAAAAAAAAAAAAAAAAAGAATTGCTTATGTCTTTCAAAATAAGAGAATTTTTGCCGTAGTAACGGTGCAATGTGGAACAAAGCCAACTATCTATCTCTCGCTTCTTCCTTCTCTTTTTTCACTTCTCATGTTACTATATATAAGCTCATACTTCTTGCTGCCGTCTACCCTGATGAGTAACGGCATAATACCGCCCACACTGTTCGAGTTCATCTGGTTCACATATGGCCATGGATGAATATGCAATGATGAATATGTAGAATATAATAAGCTTATTAAGCCTGCATGCATAAACCAAGGCTACATTTAGACCAAATTTAAAATCACTGGTAGTACCATTTTAGCCAAAACGTCCACTAACCTGAGGGGGTGCGGGGGTGGGGGGGGGGGGACATCTTAATTTACATTTACATTTAGGCATTTGGCAGACGCTCTTATCCAGAGCGACTTACATTTTTATATCATTATACATCTGAGCAGTTGAGGGTTAAGGGCCTTGCTCAAGGGCCCAACAGTGGCAACTTGGTGGTTGTGGGGTTTGAACCTGGGATCTTCCGAACCGTAGTCCAATGCCTTAACCACTGAGCTACCCCTGGCCTGAGTCTGCTTACTGCTGCCTGACTTTGGAGGATGGTACACTAGACATTGCTAAAACTACTATTGACCCTAAACTGTTCAAAACTTGCGTGTCTAAATAGAACACTAATACATGCGTTTAATTTTTCTGTCTGTTCATTCTTATACTTCGGCTGCATTACTTTCTGTCAGTCTCAGTTCCATTTATAGCTGTGCTTTTTCTGCTGCTGATCACGTTATGCTGTGTGGTATAATTGATTTCCTGGGTTCAGCCTTGTGCTATAATCTAATCAACCTGCTCTACCGAAAATGAGCTTCTTCTGCTCCATTGCTCCTCCTTTCTACGCATTTCCTGCTAGATTGTGATGGACATCTTTTTCCACATGCAGTGCCGATGGAAAATTTTTAGACCTTTTTAAGTTTTCTACATGTTCTTATGTTTCGTAATCTTTAATAGATTTTTAAAAATACTCATCATTCTATACAAAATAAAAATAGATGTTGGGAGTGGTTTGTTAATTTATTACCACTAAAAAAGAAATATCTCAAATATCTCAAATATCCCATGTACTGTACGTACGTATTCGGACCTTTTGTTATGTCACTTGCAATTGAGCTTTGGTGCATCCTGCTCCTATCAGTGGCCCTGTAGATGCTTCTACAGCTTGACTGGCGGCCATCTGTTTCTAATTGACTTTGCTGGACATAAATAGAAAAGGCACGCACCTGTCTCATAGTCTCATAAGGTCTCATAGTAGATTGTGTATGTCAGAGTGAAAACAAAGTCATGAGTTCAAGAGAATTATCTGTACACCCACAAGACAGGATTGTGTCATCACACATGGGGAAGGATACGAGAATCTCTCTAGAGCATTGAAGGCGCCCAAGAGCACGATAGCTTCAACCATTCTCAACAGAAAAAGAGTTGGAACAATCAAGAGTCTACACAGATATGGCCACCCAACCAAACTGAGTAATCAATGGGCCTTGAGCAGAGGTAACCAAGAATCTAAAGGGCACAGTAAATGAGATCCTGAGCTCCCTTCAGGAATCAATCAGGCGTTTACGATACAGTGGCCAGACAGAAACTACACCTCACTAAAAGCCACATGACAACACCCAGCTCTTAGTTTGCCAAAGAAGTCTAAGACCATGAGAAACAAAATCCTCTGGTCTAATGGCACAAAGATTTAATTATTTGCAATCAGGAATTTGGGTGTTGCACATCACCTAATTAAAACCCTCCCTACAGTCGGACACGGTGGTGGCAGCACTGTGCTATGGGAATATTTTTCTACACCTTTGGCTGAAAGATTAGATCAAAATAGATAGAAAAATTATGCAGAGAAAATGATGAGCTATCCCGTGAGCTCAGGATCTCTATCTTGGATGAAGTTTTACAGCTCAACAGCACCATGACCCAAAGCATAACGCTTCAGAATGTCCATGAATGTCATGTAGTGGCCCAGCCAGAGTCCTGACCTGAACCCAATAGAGCATCTCTGGAGAGACTGGAAATTGGCTTTGACTAATATGCATGTCTTTGGACTGTGGGAGGAAACCAGAGTACTTGGAGAAAACCCACCAAGCACAAGGAGTCATGTACACTTCTGTAGGTGTGAGGTACTGATGGGTCATTCAAGAACGATTCGTTCTTTTTGAATGAGTCTTTAAAAAGAACGAATAGTTTCATGGAGTGATTCGTTCATTTTCTATTGGGAGCGCATGCGCAAAGCATCACAAAACCTCCGTAGGTTATGAGCAGTAAACAGAAATGATTAGTTACCTTTGAGTCTACATGACTCCCATAAACACTATGCAGTGCATTACGCAGGAAACAGAATTCACTGACTCTCCTAATGAATCTTTTAGGTTGAGTCGATAAATCAAAATAATACTAGTATACAAATAAAACCGATAAGGGAAATCTTCTCCAAAACCAATCTATATCCTTAGGTCACACATACAGTAAGTACTACTCAACTACTACTTAATCTAGACTAAAAGTTAATCTATTGGATGTAATTCTGATAACAACATACAACAATAAAAGTAGCTGGGTTACTGATGAGATGGTTGGGGTTCAAGCCCCTATAACACCTACTTGCCACTGTTTGGCCCTTGGGCAAGGCCCTTAACACTCTGTGTTTTGTATTATAGTATAGCTGACCATGTGCTCTGAACTCCTAACAAGCTGCAGTGTACATGTGACAAATAATGGCTTCCTCTTCCTCTTGGTGCCTTTCATCCAAGCCGCCTGCTTCATAACACTATATGTTTAGCTATAAAGTGAAGGTTTGTCCATGTATAAGGTTATGGGTGAGTTTATAGGTTAATATTATAATAGAAATTTTTTGGGGGATTTTCCATTACTTAACAATTATGTTTTCACTGGATAACTCCAGAAAACATAAGACTCAAAACAAATTTTGGGTGATTTAAATATTGAACAAGTCTAGGCTGATTTAAAACGACATTGCGTAAGTTCATCATCATTTCATGAACTTTCAAGCATTTAAGGCTGTTCAACACATTCCGTTTTCATCACATTCTATCTGCCTGAACTCTCTTGAAAGAAGAACAAAATTGCAAAATACAAGATGCAAAGTTGATCTCTTTGAAAATGCACATGGACTGTTTACTATTATTATTATTATTATTATTATTATTATTATATATTTTTGTTTATGTTGAACCTACACCATTTTTCACTTGAAACCCACCTCTTCTTTCTAGGAATGTGATGAACCCTGGTGAGTTTTTTTCCAATCCATTTCATTTAGCAAGAATATATATGACATACATGTTGCAAACTTTTAGTGAAATGGCCATTGAGACTATTAATTGCCTGTAGGCTTACAGTACTAACAGTAAAGTGCAGCATGCTCAGCAGTTACGGCTTGCCACATCAATAATTCAGGCAGAGGCTCCTGTTTCTTCCTGTGCAGACAAAGATCAATAAAGCAATCTCAGTTATATGGGTAGTGCTTTTACTACTTCATACATTCATGTGTTTTATATCAGATGAAGTATTCTCCCAGACAATACACTTATCCAACAGATAATTATTCCTGTATGTAAATTAATTTCTTTCTCTAGCACAATGTTGTACTAAATACAGACATCACACCATGATTATGCATCTTGCAATATTAGTTCCTGAATAAGGTTAATTATGTTATAGGATATACCACATTATTACCGCGCTATTTTAGATATAAAAAAATCAATCGGACATACCAGAATACTGTACCTGTAGTAACTCTGGAGAGACTTTCTACTTCATCATGTGCAGCAGGAAAAGACTTTGGTGTGAATATAGACTCCAATGTTTCATTCATATTCAAGTAGATTATACTTGCTATAATACATCATAATACAGTATTAAAAAAAAAACATACAGATGTGTTTTTTTTTTTTTATTCCCCCAGGTTGTGGTCTACAACCAGAGAATATATAACCACATTAATCATATCTTGCCCATGCTTCACTGACTCCCAAAAAAATTTGCATTGATGCTGATAAACAGTTATTAGCCTGTGAAGCGTCTCATCCTTTATGAGCTGCCTTGGCAATTTAACTTTGACACATTTATTTAGGTTTGTTAACGGGTTGTTGACGGATGTGCCTTTATGTTCCAGAGTGCCTTCATGTCTGTGTTACCTTCTAGCCCTCCCTTTGATTTATGCTGTAATAACTAGTCTTGCTGGTGTCCCGTCTTACACTCCATACACAATGCGCAATTCCTTTACCTATTGCATGACACGGCCACACCCAATAATCTGTACTTCTGTCTCTGCCCTCGAACTACACATGCTACTCCCAAAACATCCATGATATTGACTCTGTCTGCTCTTTACACCTGTCTGATGCATCATGAAGCGCTACTCGTTTAAAATATATATCCATAATTTTATTATTTCTGTAAAGCTGTTCTTTGACAATGTCTATTTTTAGAAGCACTATACAAATAAAATTATAAAGTTATATTGAAGCTTTGAAGCATCACATTTACAGGTAGGACTGGGATTATCCCCTGTCTAATCCTAAACACTCACCAGCTTTTTTTTATTCTAATAAAGGTTAAGCTTAATTGTTTATAGGAATATGATTATATTGTAGGAGGAATAACCCATGATCTAATCTAAATTATGAAAATACAAGATAACATACTAATTAGATCAATAAGTAGCTAATTTTAAGTTTCACCAACATGCTGCCTTCTCAATGGGACAATTGGACAATTGTCCTACCCATCTGGTCATTCAATTCCCAAATGGAACACAGTGGTAGTGATGGATATCAGTATATAATAATAAGTAATAAAAATGTCTAGTTATTATTATAAGCTGGAATCTTTTTACAATAAAAGGAAAGTTGGTTATCTTTCATGATGGGTGGCCTTCTGTTATTCTTTTAACTCATATACACATGGAGCATAAACAACAAAGGTTTAAGCTTGAGACATTATCTACTGTAGCTAATGAAGTTTATTAATGATGAACTAATGCATTACTATAGACTTTTGGCTCATTCTTATTTAAAACATTGCTTCAGTTCATTGAGGTTTTTGGAAAATTTGCTCCTGCACAGCTCTCTTAAGGTCCCACCACAGCATTTGAATTTTGTTGAGATCTTGGGTTTGACTAGGCCATTCCAAATCCTTTCTTTGATTTGTTTAGCCATTATGATGTAGATGTGATGTAGGTGTACTTTGACCTTGTAGGTGAATCTACTCGGACGTCCACTCCTGGGAGATCGGTGACTGTCTCGAATGCTTTCCACTAGTGAATAATTATTTACAGTGTAAAATGTTGGACTCCAAATTGAGCAGAAATTGTTTTATAACACATTCCAGATTTATATGCAGCATCAATTACTATTTTGAGACCATTGCTTGTGTCTTTTGCTTGTGGCATTATGTTAACAGACACCTGAATTCTCCAGACCAGCAAACTGCCAAAACTTCAGCATTTATAGTATAGTGGTCTACACACCTGTTAATGTCAAGTTAATCATGGGTTGATGATTAGCAGCACTTGGCTGCAACTTACACGCTTGTATCCTGTGGAAGCAGTAAAGGGGTACTTAGTACTGTATTTCCCCCATTTTTCTTTTTGCCTTCATTTTTGTTAAATAAATAATTGCACTGTGAAATAAGTTATATGTTGTTGTTGTTCATCTGGGGTTGCATTTTTCTAATAGTAATATAACCTAGAAGACCTGTGATATTTCTAAATAAAGTGTTCAGTTAACATTATTAACATCATTAACGCCCTCTTTCGTTGTCGTTTGAAAGGAAATTTAAAACAATGTGAGCAAACTGAAGTAGGTCACAATTCATTCTGGGTACATTCTGAGTCTAAAGCTAGGGTTAGGTCAGTCATCGTTTTTTATGTACCTGAGACAAACAACCAATGGGAAATGTCAAGGGAAAATATTCAAACCATTTGTAACACATGAAAGAAAGACTATTGAGGCTCCACACACTTCTGGCCCTTCCTTTATCATTAGTTGTTAGAGTAGTTGATTTTACTAGGAGGGCACAGATTGTGGTGCACTAAAGCAGCCAGATATGCTATTCTGCATTACAATAAAACAGAACTTAGAATCATGTTTTTTCCTGACAAAGGATAAAACGAGGTAGGATTAATAACATTTAAACAAAGATCACAAGATCTTTTTATACTATAGGTCATGATGAGAATATAATAATCTCCATGAAAAAAAAGCAATTATGACAATGAGAACAGTACAAAATTAGAAAAATACAATGTATGATGAATTATTTCGAAAGGTTTATTGGGTTTTCACAGCAAACACTGATTACACAAAGGCGACACAACCTTCATTGACATACAGTTTAAGGTATTCTGGGCTACAGAGAACCTAACACAAGCTGTAGTGTTAATACTTTTTCGGGTATCACATCATACTGCTAGCAAAAGATGGTCTAACATGGAAAAGCATAGCGTAGTAAACCTATAAAATCTAATATTCTTCACCCTCCTCCTCTCCTTCTCCATCAACGGAATCAACACCAACTTCCTCATAATCCTTCTCCAGGGCAGCCATGTCCTCTCTGGCCTCAGAGAACTCTCCCTCCTCCATACCCTCTCCGACATACCAGTGTACAAAGGCACGCTTGGCGTACATCAGGTCAAACTTGTGGTCGAGTCTAGCCCAAGCCTCTGCAATAGCTGTGGTGTTGCTAAGCATGCACACAGCCCTCTGGACCTTGGCAAGGTCTCCACCGGGCACCACAGTGGGTGGCTGGTAGTTGATACCAACTTTGAAACCGGTTGGGCACCAGTCCACAAACTGGATGGTACGCTTGGTCTTAATGGTGGCAATGGCAGCGTTGACGTCTTTAGGTACAACGTCACCACGGTACAGCAAGCAGCAGGCCATGTACTTGCCGTGACGTGGGTCACATTTGACCATCTGATTTGCTGGCTCAAAGCAAGCATTGGTGATCTCAGCCACTGAAAGCTGCTCGTGGTAAGCTTTCTCAGCTGAGATTACTGGGGCGTAGGTGGCCAGAGGGAAGTGAATACGAGGGTAGGGCACCAAGTTGGTCTGGAACTCGGTCAGATCAACATTCAGTGCACCATCGAATCGGAGGGAGGCGGTGATTGAGGACACAATCTGACCAATTAACCTGTTAAGGTTGGTGTAGGTAGGACGTTCAATATCAAGGTTTCTACGGCAGATGTCATAGATGGCCTCATTATCGACCATGAAAGCACAGTCAGAGTGCTCAAGAGTGGTGTGTGTGGTCAGGATGGAGTTGTAGGGCTCCACCACTGCGGTGGACACCTGT
This sequence comes from Channallabes apus, assembly GCA_030522415.1. Lineage (NCBI taxonomy): Eukaryota > Metazoa > Chordata > Actinopteri > Siluriformes > Clariidae > Channallabes > Channallabes apus. The sequence goes on from CM060123.1 coordinate 8,353,912, forward strand.
GGAGCTGGGTAGATGGAGAACTCCAGCTTAGACTTCTTCCCATAGTCAACAGAAAGACGCTCCATCAGCAAGGAGGTGAAACCAGATCCAGTTCCACCTCCAAAGCTGTGGAAGACCAGGAAGCCTTGGAGACCAGTGCACTGATCAGCCTGTAGAAAGAGACAACAAACAAATGATGATTAAAACAAATCACATAATGTGCAAGTCTAAAAAAGTTCCAGCTTCTCACCAGTTTGCGGATTCTGTCAAGCACCAGGTCAATGATCTCCTTGCCGATGGTGTAATGTCCACGGGCGTAGTTGTTGGCTGCATCCTCCTTTCCAGTGATCAGCTGCTCGGGGTGGAAGAGCTGGCGGTAAGTGCCAGTACGAACCTCATCTGAACAAAAAATATAAAGATGATGATGAACTTTCAATTGTGATTCTCAACTAAAAGACTAATAAAGAATGCAGTCACAATCCTTTTCCTTACCGATCACAGTGGGCTCCAGATCCACAAACACTGCCCTGGGGACGTGCTTGCCAGCTCCTGTCTCACTGAAGAAGGTGTTGAAGGAATCGTCACCTCCACCAATGGTCTTGTCGCTAGGCATCTGTCCATCAGGCTGAATACCGTGCTCAAGGCAGTACAGCTCCCAGCAGGCATTTCCAATCTGGACACCAGCCTGGCCGACGTGGATGGAGATACACTCACGCTGTGGGTAGAAAGCAAGCGATTTAAATACATTTGATGTAAAAGGGATGTTTAAAAGGGATTGGTTAAAATGTTGCAAAAACGTCTGACAAAACAAAGGGCCTCAATAAATGGTTCATATACGAAATAAATCAGATGCAGCTATTAGATACTTATTATTATTTACTATTATAATTTTTATTAATATTATAATATTAATATTAATAATAGTAATAATAATAATTTAAAAATAATAATAATAATAATAATAATAATAATAATATTAATAATAATAATAATAATAAACAATGCATGTGATAGACCAGTCCCTATTCATAAACATTCCAATGCCACCTGCAATCTTTCTGATATTAGGATATTATCAATATTTTGACATGATCATGAATAAACTGCATGAACTTTTTGAACCATTTTCCAGGGTTGAAATATAGACAGCCTATTTCCACGGTTCTATACTGACGTGTTAATTATTCTGCTGAACTCCTTTGTCTGTAAGAACAATAAAGATTTTTGACCCCGCCCTGCTGCGCGAGCATGATATTACTAAAGCTCTCCATCCTTCATTTAGGAACGCACATTTTCTCCAGATTAAAACAAAAATAGAAAAAGCACTGTTTATTCATACACAACAACCAAAAAAGGAGGAGACTCACCATGTTGCTGTCTTTCGGCAGATGCTCTTGGCGCTGAAGAGTGACGGACACTGGACTCGCCTCCGCTGGACAACGGCGTGCAGCGCCAAGTGTCACGCTCCGTAATGCGCATGCGTGGAAATGCGGAGTCGGATGCTGCGGGAAGAGATGGAAGCGTGCATGCGCACTAAGGTGCAGGAGGAGACGTGTCTGATGTGGTTGGAATAAAAAAAAAGTGTTTATTTAATTTCCGTGATTTAAACCTTTCCTGGTGTAAAAGTTCCTGGATGTATGAAAATAAAACATGATGGAAATGTCAACCAAAGCTAAGAATACAACTGTACATTTTCTCCACATGCACTTTAGTTGCAAAATTGAATATTATAAACCGTATAGTATTATATATTATATACCATTATAGAATATAAATAGACAGACATATAGATAGATAGATAGATAGAATGTCTATTTCTTTGTGTATTGCATACTCTTCTCTATACATATGCCATACAGTAAGGTTATTTTTATATAGTTTCATATGTTAAATTCTTAGCGATTATAAAGTAGCTGTTTAAGCTGCTGGACAAATTAATATATTACTAATGAACACATTGTGTGTCGGTATGAGCTTGTGTGTTAGAGGGAGAGTAAGAACATTTTGTACAATTCATCAGTTCAAATACAACAGCAGCTTATTAAGCCTTACACATTGCCTCTATATATAAAACAGGCATTATTGTACAACAAACCTCCTTCGAATCAGATTAACACTCAGGTATGTGTGTCTTAATGTTCTGAACCATGTCATGTCGGTCAGCTCTGACCGCCACCGCCCTTCTTCGTCTGAGATTTTGCTGCAGCGCGCTGACGTCAACTAGCTGCAGTGGGTCACGTGATCGGCTCACCAGCTTCTAATGAACACGCCTAAGCCTTCTTTTTTTAAAACACAATGAATGTAATAATTTAATGAAAACCAAGGCTTTTCCAAAAGAATGGCAATGATCCTAATTATTAAACAATCTCTCATACAGTATTAAGATTAACCTTGTATTTGAAAGTTTTGAAGATTACACTAATGAATAGTTAATGATTAGCCTATAGAGAAATAATCAAGTACAATGTCAGAAAAACAGTGTTTGTAAAAATCTGTATAAAAACATATTTTTGCCTTGATCAGACTATACATTTATTATTAAGAAAGATAATGAATTGTTTTTTGATTGTGAATGATTGTGTTCAAATGATTTCTGCATATTTATTTATTTATTTATTTATTTATTTGAAGTGATAGAATAATTTTCAGTGCATTAGAGTGAAAAAATATGATGATTTTTTTTAAACAATTAAGCTGATATTATTTTACTTCACAGCACTGCTTTACAAGACACTGGTCCTAGGGTTGCCTAGTGCTTCTTTCCAACCACATCTCATGACAGGTGCTATCTACATGGTGCTCGGTTTTACACTGAGCTCCTATTTATTGTCGCATAATAATAAAAACAATCTTGGTTGAATTAGAGTATAAGAGACTACATGAGAAATGTTATATGCATGTCAGTTTCTATTATGATCTTTTAAGAATAAATTAGGGATCAAATAAAATTTCTTCTCCATCCACCTAGGAGGCTCTGAAATCTAACTAGGGACCATGGAGGCTAATGGTGACTATTGTATTTATTCCCATTGTTACGATTGTGGTAGGACCTATGGTCATTATTCACATATGAACATTCACATTTTTGGAACACCATTTTGTAACGGCAATTTACATGTCTTTTACATGTTTTTGGACTGTCTGAGGAAACCCACCAAGCACGGTGAGAACAGCAAACTCCATGCACACAAACCCAGAGGCGAGAATCGAACGAAGGCATTTGAGGTGCGAGGCCGCAGTGCTACCCACCAGTCACCATTCCGCCATCAGAGAAGATGAATTTGCTTAATGAGAGATATTCAGGTGCATGTAGAGAAGGGCGTAGTTCAACAGAATTATTCTTCAAAGTGTCCTTGAGCTAAAGAGGATATTTGAATGCCTTACCACAGGCACTGCAGTATTTGTATGCCTCGTGGGTATTTTGCCTAAACCCATACCATCACAGTGACATTAAATCAGTCCCTCGTAAACATGTCACATTATTGTTTCTAAGACAACAGATCTCAACTCGCATCCAATGAATTCTTTTATGACTCACTTTTAAAACCAAGCCGAGAATTGTGCAATTTAATCAATAGTAGACAAAGAGCAGGTTGTTGCTGAGAATGTACCAATCTGGCAACCTGTGTCTTAAGACCAGAGTGCTTGTTTATTCATGAGACCCGCCTCTTCAGCACCCGAGCCCTTTATAAAGTCGGGCGCCATTTGTGCCCTACCGTAGTTACTACATCGACTCTTAACTGTCGGACAAGGTAACGAACTTCACCGGCGAGTGAAACCCACAAACTCTCTTCTTCCTCCAAGCCTATTCCTTTTCAAACTTATCAACATGGTAAGTAAGATTTAGATTTTAACTGTAAATAATTATGTTCAAATCTTATTTTTAACTGGCCTGTGTGGAATAAACGGTCTTTTGTATTAGTCTAAAAAAGAACTGAAGCGCGTATAAAAAATATTCAGCCGTTAAGATCTGCGCATTATTTACGCAGTATCCGTGTCATTATTCTAATCAAATTAAACAGAACCTTGACTGCGCATAGTGCGATGTGGCTGATGTTCCTTGTGCTTGACGGGCGCGCGAAATCATTCCGCTAGTGCATAACGTTAGTGCTTGCAAAAAAAACAAACAAACAATATATACCACAATTCCTGACAGGAGACGTATAATACACTGACTTAGTGTTAACATCGCCTTAAACGAACCGTTTAGTCGGATTTACGGCCATTTTCTTTTCTGTCCAGACTGATTGTAGCTGACGTGGGCAAAATGCCGTGCGCGCGCTTCCCGCCTTCGTCTCCGAAGTGCTGGAACCTTCGCTGTGAGATGCTATTCGCTAATTTTCACGCTAAAGATTATCAAACGATGAGTGAGTCTTGATGAGTGGATGACTGTGATTCAAGAGGAGAAATGCCTCTGACGTCGGACTGACATTTTATTCTAATTAAGATCTATTGTGCAGAACACTGACCAATTGTCATGTGTGTCTTTCCTGCTTCCGCCATCAGGAGATTTCCATCTAAATCTGATTAGGGTGTGTGCTAGTTCCTTATAGATTAGTGCAGGTGATGGCGCTGACACCCTGCTGAGCTCATGGGGGGATGGATGTTGGAGGTAACAAAGGCAGAAAACACCCCAGTGAAAAACCTCTTTGTCATTGAGCAGATGGGAGGGAGGAGAGCTGTCTTTATTCATTGTAAATCTCTGTATTGCGTCATATCTGCAGAGAAAAGTCCAATAGGACACAACACACAGAATAATTTTGTATAAAACTTGAATATTTAGATTTCGACTGCTCATTTTGATAGTTCATTTGAATCTGAAGCCCTGTTGCCAGGCAACGGCACGACTCAGGCAGGAAATGTGCAAATCCCACAGCAACAGCCGGGTGGAGACAAAGATGGAGAGACTGGGGGAGGAGAACTGGGAAGGATAGAAGGAGAGAAAGGACTATGGAAAAAAAAGAAAGAAAGGGAGGTGGAGGGGGTTAGTGGTGTGATCTAGGCTAGGCCAGCCCTTTGCGGCACATTTGGGGATCCACGTCTGCCTCTTCGTAAGCTCAGACCTACTTCTCATATCAGACTGCACTATAGTCCTGATTTAATAAATTAAATGTCTTGTACATATGTGAGAAAAGCCCCTTAACGAGCAGTGAATCAGTGTTCAAGGGCAGAGTGTCTGCCTGGGGCTATCTTTAAATAACCTGTTCATTACATATTAAAATGAATGATTAAAAACTATTAATTATTAAACTATACAGCTGGTTTAGACATTTCCATAACCTTAAATAGAATTAATAATAAAAATGTAATAATTATGTTATGATGGCTTATAATTACTTGTGATTTTATTCTTATACTCACTTTAGCAAGTTATTTTTCTTTTTAATCTTTGTAAGAACCAATTTAGAAATGAGCGACTGCTGAACAGCAAAGTACAAATAAGGGTGTGGTTTCTCTGGGCATGTATTGATCTTTTCACTGTTTAATTTGTCAGTTTAAAGTGGTATAGCATGACTTAAGAGCCCTGCCCATGTTGACTCTGTTTTCTAATTATCTAATATCATGTAATTAACAACTAATATACCTTGCTTTCTTGTATATCTGCAGCGTGAGTGTATCTCCATCCACGTCGGCCAGGCTGGTGTCCAGATTGGAAATGCCTGCTGGGAGCTGTACTGCCTTGAGCACGGTATTCAGCCTGATGGACAGATGCCTAGCGACAAGACCATTGGCGGAGGTGACGATTCCTTCAACACCTTCTTCAGTGAGACAGGAGCTGGCAAGCACGTCCCCAGGGCAGTGTTTGTGGATCTGGAGCCCACTGTGATCGGTAAGGAAAAGGATTGTGACTGCATTCTTTATTAGTCTTTTAGTTGAGAACCACAATTGAAAGTTCATCATCATATTTATATTTTTTGTTCAGATGAGGTTCGTACTGGCACTTACCGCCAGCTCTTCCACCCCGAGCAACTGATCACTGGAAAGGAGGATGCAGCCAACAACTACGCCCGTGGACATTACACCATCGGCAAGGAGATCATTGACCTGGTGCTTGACAGAATCCGCAAACTGGTGAGAAGCTGGAACTTTTTTAGACTTGCAGTGTCGTTATAAAATCACACATTATGTGATTTGTTTTAACCATCATTTGTTTGTTGTCTCTTTCTACAGGCTGATCAGTGCACTGGTCTCCAAGGCTTCCTGGTCTTCCACAGCTTTGGAGGTGGAACTGGATCTGGTTTCACCTCCTTGCTGATGGAGCGTCTTTCTGTTGACTATGGGAAGAAGTCTAAGCTGGAGTTCTCCATCTACCCAGCTCCACAGGTGTCCACCGCAGTGGTGGAGCCCTACAACTCCATCCTGACCACACACACCACTCTTGAGCACTCTGACTGTGCTTTCATGGTCGATAATGAGGCCATCTATGACATCTGCCGTAGAAACCTTGATATTGAACGTCCTACCTACACCAACCTTAACAGGTTGATCAGCCAGATTGTGTCCTCAATCACCGCCTCCCTCCGATTCGATGGTGCACTGAATGTTGATCTGACCGAGTTCCAGACCAACTTGGTGCCCTACCCTCGTATTCACTTCCCTCTAGCCACCTACGCCCCAGTAATCTCAGCTGAGAAAGCTTACCACGAGCAGCTGTCAGTGGCTGAGATCACCAATGCTTGCTTTGAGCCAGCAAATCAGATGGTCAAATGTGACCCACGTCACGGCAAGTACATGGCCTGCTGCTTGCTGTACCGTGGTGACGTTGTACCTAAAGACGTCAACGCTGCCATTGCCACCATTAAGACCAAGCGTACCATCCAGTTTGTTGACTGGTGCCCAACCGGTTTCAAAGTTGGTATCAACTATCAGCCACCCACTGTGGTGCCCGGTGGAGACCTTGCCAAGGTCCAGAGGGCTGTGTGCATGCTTAGCAACACCACAGCTATTGCAGAGGCTTGGGCCAGGCTCGACCACAAGTTCGACCTGATGTACGCCAAGCGTGCCTTTGTACACTGGTATGTCGGAGAGGGTATGGAGGAGGGAGAGTTCTCTGAGGCCAGAGAGGACATGGCTGCCCTGGAGAAGGATTATGAGGAAGTTGGTGTTGATTCCATTGAGGGAGAAGGAGAGGAGGAGGGTGAAGAATATTAAAAGTGTTTCTCTCTAATGAATCACCAATAAGCTCGTCACATCAAAGATTTAGCATTCTCACTAACATAAAGATTGTTCTTACATAGCGAGCACCATCTTGCTTTCTTATGTGTACGTTTGCTTTGGCAGTGTCTTGAGAAAACATGGTGCCATACTTAATGGTACGCTCCTGCACTCTTATGAACCACACATTCCATTGTCTTCTGACTGATGCGCAATAAATTATTGAGTCAAAATTCACGTGTGTGCTGTCTTTGCATTAAGTGAAATTTAATTAATTTTGTGTTATCAGTGGGATTTAAGAACAAAACTTTTTCTTAAGAAAAAAGAAGTGTAGAAATATCTCTCAACAATGACAAATACCAGTTTGTATAAAATTTGCATAAGATTAAGCCAGTGAATCATGAAATAATTACATGAATATGTTCTGAAGTATAATAAAGTACAGTTAAAAATCTAAATGAATGTACATTAAAATAATACAATATATTAATGTGTAAACACATTAAAATTAACAGTAATATTAACTATAAATACTTAAAAATATTAGGATGTATCCAGAATAAAAAATATACAAGTATACCCACAAAAAGTTAATTATATTAATACAACATGAATACTATGATTTTATATATATATATATATATACAGTGGTGTGAAAAACTATTTGCCCCCCTCCTGATTTCTTATTCTTTTGCATGTTTGTCACACAAAATGTTTCTGATCATCAAACACATTTAAACTATTAGTCAAAGATAACACAAGTAAACACAAAATGCAGTTTTTAAATGAGGGGTTTTATTATTTAGAGAGAAAAAAAATCCAAACCTACATGGCCCTGTGTGAAAAAGTAATTGCCCCCTGAACCTAATAACTGGTTGGGCCACCCTTAGCAGCAATAACTGCAATCAAGCATTTGCGATAACTTGCAACGAGTCTTTTACAGCGCTCTGGAGGAATTTTGGCCCACTCATCTTTGCAGAATTGTTGTAATTCAGCTTTATTTGAGGGTTTTCTAGCATGAACCACCTTTTTAAGGTCATGCCACAACATCTCAATAGGATTCAGGTCAGGACTTTGACTAGGCCACTCCAAAGTCTTCATTTTGTTTTTCTTCAGCCATTCAGAGGTGGATTTGCTGGTGTGTTTTGGGTCATTGTCCTGCTGCAGCACCCAAGATCGCTTCAGCTTGAGTTGACGAACAGATGGCCGGACATTCTCCTTCAGGATTTTTTGGTAGACAGTAGAATTCATGGTTCCATCTATCACAGCAAGCCTTCCAGGTCCTGAAGCAGCAAAACAACCCCAGACCATCACACTACCACCACCATATTTTACTGTTGGTATGATGTTCTTTTTCTGAAATGCTGTGTTACTTTTACGCCAGATGTAACGGGACACGCACCTTCCAAAAAGTTCAACTTTTGTCTCGTCGGTCCACAAGGTATTTTCCCAAAAGTCTTGGCAATCATTGAGATGTTTTTTAGCAAAATTGAGACGAGCCTTAATGTTCTTTTTGCTTAAAAGTGGTTTGTGCCTTGGAAATCTGCCATGCAGGCCGTTTTTGCCCAGTCTCTTTCTTATGGTGGAGTCGTGAACACTGACCTTAATTGAGGCAAGTGAGGCCTGCAGTTCTTTAGATGTTGTCCTGGGGTCTTTTGTGGCCTCTCGGATGAGTTGTCTCTGCGCTCTTGGGGTAATTTTGGTCGGCCGGCCACTCCTGGGAAGGTTCACCACTGTTCCATGTTTTTGCCATTTGTGGATAATGGCTCTCACTGTGGTTCGCTGGAGTCCCAAAGCTTTAGAAATGGCTTTATAACCTTTACCAGACTAATAGATCTCAATTACTTTTGTTCTCATTTGTTCCTGAATTTCTTTGGATCTTGGCATGATGTCTAGCTTTTGAGGTGCTTTTGCTCTACTTCTCTGTGTCAGGTAGCTCCTATTTAAGTGATTTCTTGATTGAAACAGGTGTGGCAGTAATCAGGCCTGGGGGTGACTACAGAAATTGAACTCAGGTGTGATAAACCACAGTTAAGTTATTTTTTAACAAGGGGGGCAATCACTTTTTCACACAGGGCCATGTAGATTTGGATTTTTTTTTCTCCCTTAATAACATAAACCTTCATTTAAAAACTGCATTTTGTATTTAATTATGTTATCTTTGACTAATAGTTAACAGTTTTTGATGAGCAGAAACATTTAAGTGTGACAAACATGCAAAAGAATAAGAAATCAGGAAGGGGGCAAATAGTTTTTCACACCACTGTATATATATATATATATATATATATATATATAATCAGTATATAATGTATAGCAATAAATTCAGTATTTAAATATTTTCTTAGTAAAATAGTTTTTCTTTTCCTGAAGTGTGTATAAATTTTTTGGTTGGCTCTGTACGTACATACATGCACATACTGTACATTCGCTCGACATGCATATGAAGTTGAGTAACATCCAGTTCTTAATCCATAGGGTTTAATATGATGTTGGCCCACACTCTACAGCTATAACAGCTTCCCTTAGGTGTTCTATTGGAGAAGTGCTGGAAAAGCACCGAGTGTAAGCTCGGCCGCAATCACTTTACTGCTGCTTAATTAGAAGATCAGGTTGATCACATGAGCCCAAATATTTAAAAACAATATTGATTCGTTAAGAACAAAAGTCGGAGGGTTCGGGGTGCACAGTGCTGCACCCCAAGGATGATTTGAAAAAATCCAATTAGAGCTCAGTCTCAACACTAAGGATCGTAATACAGTTCTGATTTTTTTCTATTGTAAATAAATTATGTGAAGAAATACAGCGGAATATTGTGACTAAAGACATTATTTTATTATTAAAATAAATAATTATTATGTTAAATAATTACATGTTAAAGAACCATTCTTCTCTAACTAACTTTAAGGGGGCTGTGGCCCAGCGCCCCTTATTGACCAGCCGCCACCGCAGACGACCTTAACATCTATGCCCATTGGGTAAGAATGTTTTGCCCAGGATTTCACCCTATGAACAGACATAGAACCTTATCTAAAATCAAACTCCCCAAATGAAGAGATTAGAGGATCCATGTTTGTTTGACTCCTTAGGTGATGTAATGATAAAAATATGATGGGACACGAGGTCATAGAAAAATAGTGCATGCCTGGGTGATGTGGCCCAACATGAAGTGGTCTATTATTGTATAACGACAGTCAAAAAACACATGGTGTTTAATTCCTTATTTATACATAATGATTTTCAATTATAAATCTAACTTAGGAATGACATCACACATATAACCATTTATTTGTTACGTTTAATTTTATTGAGGAAAGTTTAGTACCTGATAAAACATACATGATAGACAACAATTTCACAGATAAACAGATGTGTAGTCTTTAACTCATCAACTGAAAAAAAGATTAATGAGACAAAAAAAAAATTTGCCAGAATCCATAAATTGCAACACCTCTTCCCTGCATGAGGAACCTATCAGGATGGTACTCAATACTCCTTTCATTAAAAGTTTAATCAAAGTGTAAAAACATTGTTAAAATGTTTAATTAAATAATAACACATAAAAATCATTTATTTCACCTACAGTGGCTTGCAAAAGTATTCGGCCCCCTTGAACTTTTCCACATTTTGTCACATTACAGCCACAAACATGAATCATTTGTATTGGAATTCCACGTGAAAGACCAATACAAAGTGGTGTACACGTGAGAAGTGGAACGAAAATCATACATGATTCCAAACATTTTTTTTACAAATAAATAACTGCAAAGTGGGGTGTGTGTAATTATTCAGCCCCCTTTGGTCTGAGTGCAGTCAGTTGCCCATAGACATTGCCTGATGAGTGCTAATGACTAAATAGAGTGCACCTGTGTGTAATCTAATGTCAGTACAAATACAGCTGCTCTGTGACGGCCTCAGAGGTTGTCTAAGAGAATATTGGGAGCAACAACACCATGAAGTCCAAAGAACACACCAGACAGGTCAGGGATAAAGTTATTGAGAAATTTAAAGCAGGCTTAGGCTACAAAAAGATTTCCAAAGCCTTGAACATCCCACGGAGCACTGTTCAAGCGATCATTCAGAAATGTAGTGCCAGAGTATGACACAACTGTAAACCTACCAAGACAAGGCCGTCAAGCTAAACTCACAGGCCGAACAAGGAGAGCGCTGATCAGAAATGCAGCCAAGACGCCCATGGTGACTCTGGACGAGCTGCAGAGATCTACAGCTCAGGTGGGGGAATCTGTCCATAGGACAACTATTAGTCGTGCACTGCACAAAGGTGGCCTTTATGGAAGAGTGGCAAGAAGAAAGCCATTGTTAACAGAAAACCATAAGAAGTCCCGTTTGCAGTTTGCCACAAGCCATGTGGGGGACACAGCAAACATGTGGAAGAAGGTGCTCTGGTCAGATGAGACCAAAATGGAACTTTTTGGCCAAAATGCAAAACGCCATGTGTGGCGAAAAAAACTAACACTGCACATCACTCTGAACACACCATCTCCACTGTCAAATATGGTGGTGGCAGCATCATGCTCTGGGGGGGCGGGGGTGGGGGGGTGCTTCTCTTCAGCAGGGACAGGGAAGCTGGTCAGAGTTGATGGGAAGATGGATGGAGCCAAATACAGGGCAATCTTGGAAGAAAACCTCTTGGAGTCTGCCAAAGACTTGAGACTGGGGCGGAGGTTCACCTTCCAGCAGGACAACGACCCTAAACATAAAGCCAGGGCAACAATGGAATGGTTTAAAACAAAACATATCCATGTGTTAGAATGGCCCAGTCAAAGTCCAGATCTAAATTCAATCGAGCATCTGTGGCAAGATCTGAAAACTGCTGTTCACAAACGCTGTCCATCGAATCTGACTAAGCTGGAGCTGTTTTGCAAAGAATGGGCAAGGATTTCAGTCTCTAGATGTGCAAAGCTGGTAGAGACATACCCTAAAAGACTGGCAGCTGTAATTGCAGCAAAAGGTGGTTCTACAAAGTATTGACTCAGGGGGGTGAATAATTACGCACACCCCACTTTTCAGTTATTTGTAAAAAAAAATGTTTGGAATCATGTATGATTTTCGTTCCACTTCTCACGTGTACACCACTTTGTATTGGTCTTTCACGTGGAATTCCAATAAAATTGATTCATGTTTGTGGCTGTAATGTGACAAAATGCGGAAAAGATCAAGGGGGCCGAATACTTTTGCAAGCCACTGTAGACTTTCACTATAGAAATCATAATGTATTAAAAACCCATTAATATAAACTCATGATGAGCTGCTGTTAGCACAAATGAATCAAAATCCTTTGACAAGTCAGCTGTAAGAATTCAACAAAGTGGCATAGTCTGAATATGCTGTAAAAATGCTGCTTTCCACAAATAAATCGCACACTTCCATAGTCACACTTACTGTATTGTGGCTAAAAACTAATCTGTTTCCACTGATGGAAATCCAGGCCTTCAGAAAGTGAAAAGCTAAAGCTCAGGGCCCGGTTTCTCGATAACGCACACTATTCGCGCGCTAAGAAGACTCTTAAGATATATCTTACGTTAAGTGATAACTTTTCTAAGAGTATTTCTCGAACTGTCTCTTAGGAGTCTTCTTAAGTCGCTGCCTCTTACGTCCGACGTTACGCGGCGCTGTCTACAGTGAAGGTCCTGAATTAGCGGACATCGGTGGCTCAGGAATCGATTTTTCACTCCTTTTGCATGACAGCGTTAAGAAAGACGGCACTTTCTATGCAAATTAAACATTGCACTAAATTCTTTTAATAACGTTTATTTCGACATGTGTTAACTTAACAATAACATGTCATAATAGACAAATATATAAATTAATATTAATTAATATAATAATATAATATTTTCATGTAACATGTGGCCGTGAAACGAACGGGGTTTACAATCATAGCTGATGGACAAACAGCTGATACACTCTTCACCAGCTTCAGAAACAATGTGAAGTGTCAGTTGTTGGGGTTGTATAGCGCACTTATGGAATGAATACGATGAGATGACAGAGTGGAGGTTTAATACCCCTATCTCACACGCGGGGCCGTAAGTGCGGTTCATTATGATTCGGCGCGAGTTTTGATGCTGTTATTACGTTTCCATTTTACCACGCAAAAAAATAAACATGTTTAACATGTGGAAGCTCGCGGACCTGGCAGATCTTCGCGGACCGTCGGGCGGCCACTCGAGGCGGATCACGGTGCCTAATACCCCTCTCTCACCTGTGTGGTGCCTAATACCCCTCTCTCACCTGTGTGGTGCCTAATACCCCTCTCTCACCTGTGTGGCCGGACTCATCTCCGTGAGCTGCCGCGATTACCCACGACGTTCCTTTAACATTCCGCGAAGTTCTGCAAAGTCTGCAAGCTTCCGCGAGGACCAGCAAAAAATTAAACGTTGAATTTTTCACGCGGAAAGATGAAAACGTAATCACAGCGCAAAAACTCGGGGTGAATCATGATCAAGCCTACGGCCACAGCGCGAGACCGTGCAGGTGAGATAGGGGTATAACACACCGCATCTCACACCGAGTCAAACCACATGAGTGAATACTGTAGGGGTATTAAACATTACAATCACACAGAAACATGAATGGATGCGCTGTCTGAAACTCCCAAGGTTATTTTCTCATTTAACTAAATCAAATTTCATAAAAAATAAAACGAGTCAAAAGAAAAACCCATAAAGTCATGGATAATGGCTAATCAATGAAACATATTTTAAACAAAAAGCAGCGAGCAGCTGGACATCGGGACGGGGAGTGTACAGTACAGTAAGTACAGTAAGTACAGTACAGTATGACGCGTTGGTCTGGCACGCGCAGGTCTGAGCAGCTCAAGAAGCTCCATAATCTGTTGCTTTGGAAGGCAAAACTTTTATTTATATATATTTTTTTATAACGACCACGGGGAAAATATGAAAAGGGCTGAAGTTTTGTCTAAAGGAAACATGTACATGACCCACACGGCTCCACGGACCGCGCCGTCTTTAGTTTAACACAACACCACGCTGTATCGCTGCCTAATTGTTCGCCACCTGTTTAATATTAATTGTGATTGGCAATTTTAATGCATTAGTCACATTATGAAATAGGCTAATTAAAAGTCACTCTATTAGTTCTGATATCAAATAAAATAAAATTCTTAAACAGGTCTACAGTATATTCCATCATTAATACGACTTTGATAACGTGCCATAATGTGTTTGCATACACCGCTGATTTATAAAGACTGCTGCTCAGTGGCGGCGACTAGCGTCTTGAGCTGAAACTACGCTAAGTATGAGTTAAGGTTGGTCCAGACCAACCTCACGAACGTGTGACTTAGCTAAGAGATACTTAGCGTAAGAACGTTTTGGGAAATGCGTCATAAAGTTAAGAGAGAGGTTAAGGTACAACTTAAGAACTACTTAGAGATAAGAAGCTTTCGAGAAACCGGGCCCTGTTCATTACTGCGCTAAGTAGTTAGAGGAAAAGTAAATAGATAACGCAAACGGTTCACCTATCCTATGAAGTAAGCCATGTTTTGATGCAAAACAGTAAGTCTTAGGCACCCTAAATCTTTTTAATACTCAGTTTGTCTTAGGTGTTTGATTTATGAGTTTATGACTGCATTATAAAGTCAAGAGAAACATGTTACTTTTCCAAATAAAATTACATTCTACAAATTTAAAAAAAAAATGATTTGAAAAATCATGAAAAAAATGAGCAGTAAATGATTACCTGGAGAAACAGAATAAAGTGCGACGGTCAAAAACTTCAGAAGAACTGTCATGTCTTCCAATTGCTTATATCATCATTCAATTTCCTATAGAACATTCTATAAAAGGTTGTTATACCAAGTAGTGACTGTTTAATTCACTGATATTTACTGCTCTTTCTAGACGTCTTTCAATGTGTATGAACGTGGTATGCAGTAATAAAAAGTTGTTTTTGCTTTATAGCATTCTTTTACATATGTGCTTGCACAATACTTAAAACATAGTGGTCCATCACCTATGAGAAGATACATTTAGTTGCTGAAGTGGTGCATGGGCTGTACAATGTGACAGTTTTGTTTGCATTAGTGGTGAAAATATGGATAATTTTTTGTAAATATTACTCCTCTTGCACACGTGATAATTCACCTTCTTGTCACTGAGTTAACCTAAATCTTGACAAGTCATCCAGTAAGGAGAAAATCCCCAGTTTATGCATTTAGTACTGTAACAGTTACAGCCTGTGTTAGCACATCTTATGCAAAGATTTAACTCACAATTTATTTATGAAAAGGCAACCCTACGGTATATGACCTTCACATGCATGTGCTGTTGACCGTCCCATTCCAGGTTTAGTCCCTGTGTGCTATTAAAATCCCCCACCTCTTCTGGGAAGGCCTTCCACAGAATTGTAAAGCAGGACTGTGGAGATTTGCCTGTTCAGCCACAACAGCATTAATGAGGTCAGGTGCTGATGTTGTACTGAGATGTCTGGAGTGAGTCGGTATTAAGAGCTCATTCATCACATTAAGGTTCAGTGGGGTCCAGTTGCAACCTTGGCAGACCATGTCTTTACTGTCTTTAAGAGGCACTGTTATGCTAGAACTTGTTTGGGCTCCTTATTTCCAGAGGGAGAAATTTGTAATGTCTACGTATGAATATGATGATTATATGTCCATATTTTGGCTATATAGTGTAGAGTGTATTTGTATAAAGAATATGCTCAATGCTACAATATATCTGTAAAATGTGTGAAGTGAAAAGATCCATATTCTTTGCCGTTTCTAAAATAATTGACCTTTTAGAAACCAGGCACTTCATATTCTGAAAGTTGAAATCACAACCATATTATACTATACTATCACTAACACAGGACTGTAACTGTTGAGTCTTTCAAAAGCAAAACTAGCCTGCTTCCACTGATTGAATGACCTATTGCAATGAAAATTAAATCTTGGCACGTTTGTAATCACCATTATGTAAAAGTCTAAGGGAACTATTGAATGCAAAACCCCCAAATAACCAGACACATATGAATAGAAATTGGCAGAGCGGGAAAAAGTGTGAAGATTTCGATCACTAAAGTGGTATTCCTATGGCCACATAGCTGCTTAGTCCCAATACTGAGAGTTTACCTGACATTGTGCGTATGAAAATACTCTTATTATTAAACGTAGTCATAACCAGCAACTTTAAGTGTTTCAGTGATCTCCATTAATGTTTTTTCCCCCCACAGTTCTTCTAAAAAAGCTGACAGTTCAGCTCGATCCTTCCAGGTTTGGATAACGTCTTGAGGCATTCCTGACCAAGTTGTTTTCTTTGCTTGCTGCAGCCCAATAATTTGAACCTTCTGAAATGGCAATTTTTATTTGGCCAAGCCGTGTATGTAAAATTGTAATGTTGGTAAACTCAGAGCCTCAATCTCTTTCTGTTTTGTAGAATGCTCAGTGCATGAAAGTAATACTTCAGGTGAACACAGCCCTTTACGGTGTCATGATGAAACACCTAAACACTTTGACTTAAAGTATGAAAAACATGTTTTCCTGAGTAAGCTTTCATTTTGGGTTTTCAATCCTTCATTTTACATTCACCCTGACTCGATGCCAAGCGTTGCAAAGAACCCCTCTCAAGTTCCAAATAGACGCCATGGAGTCTGGCTGGGTATTGTAACTATTGTCAACTGCTTTGCAAACAAGCTCCAGCTCCTGAGCTCCATCTGGTATGGGGATGGATATTTCCCAAAGTTTCCAGGCCCAAGCTTGACCAGGTGGAGGAGAAGGTGCAGAGGTTTCTTCATTCTCACCATTCTGAAGTTTGGCCACGTGCCACGTCTTCCCTCCGTCCAACGAGACATCTACCCTCACCACCTCCCTTCCTCCGCCGCTCCAGGCATAGCCTTTAACAGTCACATCCTCCATGTCTCGATCTACTGACGAACCATCTGCCAGATTTGTGATAGCTGACTGAACAGGAAGTTCTTGGATGGCAGGAGCTGATTTAAAGTCCACTGTGTCCCAGTCAGTGTTTGGTGAAAAGCCTTTGTAGTCATTCTGTTGCCAGTGGCTCTGGCTTTCCTCTTCACTAATGACTATCTTGCCAAGCCATTTGACGTTGCGGGCTCCAACAACTCCAGGAACAATGACACGGACTGGGAAGCCATGATCCGCTGGAAGCTCCTCTCCATTCATTTCGTATGCTAACAGGACATCTCCCTCTTCACTTATGGCTTTGTGTATTGGAATTGATGCTCCATATGCTGTAGCTGTCACATCCACATCTAAACCTTCAAACTGCACATGTCGGGCTTTAGCTGCCACTTCTGGACCAAACCCGTAATGATATAGGACATCTCTTAGATATGCACCCGACCATGTAGCATTACTGATTGCCCCAATTCCCCAGTTCAGACCTTTGACCTGCTTCACTTTATTCATCTCAGAACGACGATTCCCAGCACACTGGAGGGTCGCCGTTACTGTATGTTTAGGAAAATTAGACTTAAGATCGCTCAAACTCAGAGACACTGTCCCACCAGGTAGACCCTCGATCTTCAACCTGTATGTTTTAGGATCCACACGAGGAACAGGAAGGTGGTTTCGCTTGAAAAAGATGGCAGAAGGCGTGACATAGCTATCAGTAAGAATAGCGGGTGGTGATTCACCATTAAAGGGTTTTAAACTGTTCACATTGAGAGCAGGATGACGAGCAGGGTCTGTAGAATAAGGATCTGCAGACTTAATGTTCGTCTTCTGGCTGTCCTCTGGTCGAAGAATTCCAACTTTGTACTGAGACAGGATTTCCAGAACATGCTCTTGTCCGTGAACGGCATAAAGTGACCAAAAGGGTTCTAAATCCTTACCCGCCGCTAGAAGGATTTTATCACCACCAGGATGGATGGCCACAAAGTTAGTGATATCATAGATATCTCCTTTGTAAGTGACCCATATACCCTTTTCAATGGAGCAGCGTTCTGTCACTTCTTCCTGGCTGTAAACTGGCAGAGAGTTTGACTGAGTCACCGGAATCGCCGCTTGCTCGGCCTAGAGAATGAATTGAGAACAGAGACAGATTGAGAAAGGATTTAAAGACAACAGGCACTGCTTTGACTGAAGGTGTTTCATTAGTCATTTTTATGAAATATTACACTATCAGGGCTCATTAAAAAAATCTCACTTTGGCCCCCATTAATTGGAGTTTTTGAACGTCTTATGATGGTCTTAGCAAAACAATTTTGCCTCTTAAACCATTTGATATTTATATTATTAGATATTAATTATGTTTTATAATATAATATAAAATCTACTAAGACATGATTTGAGTGATGAGTGCTACAAAATCTCTCTATTTACAGTATATACTGTATATCATGGCCCACATAAATCTTTAGATTCTATTTATAATTACACTTTTACTACTGGACAGTCATATTACAATTGATTTTGTAGAAATGTTCATCTCTCACAACCTAACCATCATTCTTCCAAATTATTTGACAATAGAGATTCTAGTTCGACAGTTCATCACGGCTCATTACATTTCTTTTTTAATTATTTATTACATTCCCACCCAGTATTAAGTTATTGTAGTAATAATATTCTCTCATAAAATAACATTTTCTCGAACAAGTCTCAAAAAGCAATTGATTATTTTTAAAAGCACTAGTCAGACAAAAACAACAGGAGTGGATGAATGATTCATTCGTGAATTAGTCAACTGGACATGTGGATGCTCCAATGTTCTTGCTCATACCCATGTTTCGTTGTCTGGAACTAATGGTAACTAATGCTATAGCTGGCTATTTGCCTAGTGAAATGCATTACATTAAATGCATGCACAGTATCTGTGTGCATTCCTCTGGGCTCCTTGATTTCCCAGCGCCAGACCGGCGTTAGCAAACTGTGCCTAGGCATTGATGACTGTGTGCATGGTGATTTGGAATAGACAGGCAAATCTCATGCTTACGGAAGATGACTCAATGTTTAACTGCACGGTGACACATTGTGTGCATCATGATAGCAGACACAAACAGGGCAAAGACTTTTGCCTCTGAAAGTAGGTTAAAGGGAAAAACAATCCTAAATCTGAAAAGTAAAGGGTTTCAAAAGTAAACCACATGGGTTTCAGCATTTTTAAGTTGTTGTTTTGTTTTCAGAAGCATCATGTTTTGTACTACACGGCAATTTTACTAACTCTGAGTTCCCATGCATGCACTTTATCAGTTCACTATATCACTTCTGCTGGTTCACCTTATTGTGATGGACGCCGTATGCTAGCGCAGCTCCAGTTCCGACCACCAGGCCAGTTATCGCATATCTGAACTTTGATCCTCTGAACCTGGAGTAGTGGTGATCTTGGCTGCTGCTCCCCGAACGCAGAGCGAGAAAACACGAGCACGCAGATACTGCAGGAATGGGGCTCTTCAGCTTCCTGCAGAAATACAAAGAAGTATTCGGACTTAAAGACAAAGAGACTACACTGAATGCTTTGGAATAAATCTAGCCTTGAAGAACTAAAGAACTTGAAATTTTTTACTGTACAAATTTGTATGAAGGCTGTTCAAGTCAAACTGAGACTTTTGATTGGACAGAATCACTAAAGCACTTATATCATCACTTCAAGGTAGAAAGTTTTCTCAGTACACCAGAGCTTTGATAGGACTGCCTGCTTTACGTCATCGTAACTGCCGAAACGCTGGCCTCCCAGGAACCTCTATAACAGCTCTCTCCTTTAATTGTCCAAAATGGCCTGGTTTGATCTCCAAAGATGTTCTGTTTTTGCAGGACAATGCACAATCCCATACTGCCGACCACACCACTTGCACATTATGGGAACACAGCTGGGAGGTGTTGCCACATCCCTGTTTAGTCCCCACTTTGCTCCAAGCTATTTCCACATGCTTGGGCAAGTAAAGGCGCTGCTGGGTTGCCAGCGGTTCAGATTTGAAGCCGAAAGTCTGTGTGCTGAGAAAATAGCCAGGTATTTATTCTACATTGCAGGTATGCAATCACTAGTGAAATGCTAGAGTGTATTAGTGTAGCAGGGGATTATACAGAGAAAGAAAGGTAGTTTTTTATTACTCTCACAACCGTGATCTGTTATTCTGCACAATCAAAAGTCGTTGAATACCATGAAACAAACCAGCAAAGCCTCCTGGAACACTAAACAATGAGTAAAACAGATAAGTGAATAAGTAACTAGTGACTAAGGAAAAATAAACCATGTATAATCCTGTATAATCATGCAGTTTTCAGAGACTGGGTAACGCTAATGACAGTACATGAACGCGGACATACCTTGGAGCTATATGACATGAAACATGGGCGAAGCCTTTGCAGTGCCTAAGATACTGCATTGCACTGGAGAGCTGTGGAAAAGAAGAGAAAAAATTTTAAAATGTCCCTAATAAATGTATTTTTGAATGAATTTAAAGTATTTTTATATAAACATTATGTTGCAGAGACATCCAGGTTTGGTGGACTTCATAATCAGTACTATACAGTGCACAATTTCTTAGAAAAAATGTCAAATCAAAGCTTTCATTCCCAACATGGTTAAAAGACACACAACTAGAAGATTTTTTATTTTTTTTTATCTCCGTCAATATCAGAGGTATGATGATACTGAATGTTTGCATTTATACAATGCTGACTGTAGACATTTGGTTCATGTGCAAAAGTGGTCTGTAAAATGTTTCAGCATATGATGATGACCAGTTAAGATTTTTTTTGTTAAAGTAAATGTTATTTAATTTAAAAAGGATATAAATCTGTTTTCTGAAAATGCTATATAACACTGCTAGATAATATTGAACAACAGGCCAGTAGGGGGCCCCCAAGAGCAGACAAACTTATTATTTATAAGATGATGGTGATGAATGCTGGTTAGAGAGGAACCTTCAATTTTTTTGCCCAGGGTCCCAACAGACTGTAGAATTGCCCCTGCCTCCTATTTATTTATTTATTTTTTATTCATTTTAATTTTGAAAGCATACGAAATCATTTCTTCAATTTTAATAAAAAGTTAAGTTATATATTATCTAATGAAATATGGACTATTAATATATTTTAAATTTTCTCCAAAACTGCACAAGATTATGGGTCTTTCTCCAGGTTATTGGTCGGAGGTTTTTTAAACAAAAATAGAACTTAGAGAGCCTTTTTTAATACATCCAGTGAAAATCTAATAAAATCCAATTGAAAATGCAAAGTCAACAGGAGGGTGAAGACTATTAGGTGCTTCTTCTAAGACAAGCTTCTTTAAATACTGCACACAACATTAGGGGCAGGAGTAAAGCTCAGACACACATGATCGTGCACTTCTCCTCAACAAGAGGTCCTGCCTACAGATGCTTGCAGTGGGATTGAAATGCATGATCTCCAGATTACAGAGCAAGTGCGAATCGGTTAGCTATATCACAGGTGATGATCGATCATGGTGAAACCTATCCGATTTTGGTCATGAGACGAACAATCTGTTAATTTCTAATAACTAACGATGCATGCATCACACAATTTACAAAAAACACATACTTTAAAGTCTTCAGAGCCTAACTGTAGAACATCAAACATCAAGCAACCAAGGCCATCAATACAGTTCTGGTCCGTCAGGGCATGACTCTACAACACCTCTGGGGATGTGTTGTGGTTTCTGGCGTTGGTACAGAAACCGGTGGCAGATGCTCTGGGTCATGTAGGATGCAGGCCTCCATCAATCAGACTAGTTTGTTTGGTGCATTTCATAGATGCTCGGTTGGACTGAGATCTGGTGAATATGTAAGCTGGATCAACACCCTAAACTTTTTGCATGATAATACTCATACATGGTAACTTTCTAATGTGACAAACACTGATTAATTTGTGCTACATTTTCCGTGGGACCCGACCAGATGGGCTGACCTTCGGTCCTCACAGGCACAAATGAGGCTCGGGTGTCCATGATCCCGCCATCAGTTTCCTGGTATATCAAATAATAATGTGGCTGATGAGCGGGTAAAATTTTTTACTCTGACTTACACCTAACTACTTTCAATAATTTCCTTATCATACTCATTATGAGGCGAGCCAATCATGGCTGTTCATCAGTAACAGTGCGGCATGATCAACAGTCAATTGTTGAACCTGCACTATTTGGGTATGCATAGACCTTTGACCCATCGTTGTTAGGACCTTGGTCTTGTCCACATTAATCTTCAAACCATTTGGTGAGGCAACACGAGTAATATCATGCAGGATGTCTATGGCCTCAGTGGTACTGTTGGCAAATATGGCGCTGTCACCAGCAAAACATCAGATCCGTTATGGAGCCATTCACACTATACTTAAACACCTTGCTTGCATGGAGTGCTGTGCACCTGGTTATATGAAGATCTGTGAAGCTGGATGATATTCGTTTTCCAATGCTTTCCATAAAACCAATAAACTCAGACAAATGAAGACTTGAGATATACAGTATGAAGACGATCACTATTCATTCCCACTTCGCATTTGCTCCTCTATTAGCTGATTAGATGACCACAGCTGCAATATAGTCTGAATCCTAGTTCTTCTTCTCGGTTGGTTTGTTCTCTCTGCGACTGAAGACAGAAGGACTTATTGAGCGAATCTTTAACGTGCCTCAGAAGAATAAGTCGTCTCGGAGAGTGATTCGTTAATTTTTTTACTGGGCGCGCATGCGCAAATCATCGTAAAGCCTCTGTAGGTTATGTACAGAAAACAGAATTGAGCGATTCTTTCTCAATGACTCTTCTACTCCGAGTCGCTCGTGCTTTTGTCACGTGACTCCTATAGACTCTATGTAGTGCAGTACACAGGAAACGGGACTTGAAGACTAGTTGAGTACCGTTCAATTGAGTCATTCATTCCCTTGTCATGTGACTCCCATAGACGCTATGCGGTGCAATAGATTCAAAAGAACGCTAGATGCTTATCGACTTCCTTCTCTTTAATTCTGAAGAGACAGAAGTACTTGTACTCTGATCTCATACAGGTAGAAATAATCGGTTTGATTACACAGTAACTCTGGATGGCCTTTATATTTCACTGTGTGCAGCAGTAAAAGACTTGAAAATGGAGTCAATGGTCTGATTATTGACTCTACTTTCTCATATTGCTAGAATAGTCTTCAATATAATGCAGCTAACAGATAAGAAATCCATTGTCACTGCATAATGCAGAAAAAAAAATAGCTCATGCTTTTATGACCTCTAGGTTGGGTTATTGAATGCCATATCGTCTGGATGGTCCAGTAGGTTATACAATGTTATGGAACAACCTTTTAAATGGTGTTCAGGACTCAGACACGGTCTGAAATATTAACAAGCATTTTTTAAATATGTCTTTTAGGTAAGGGGTCAGCACTTTTTATAGACAGTTTGAAGGGTGATCCTGCTACCAATCCTAATTATTTATATGTGAAAAAAAATATGTACATAATTTTATTTATTTTTTTAAACTCAAAAACTTGAGGAATTTTCCAAAAAGAGAAAACCACCCTAGACTCTCTCACTCACTCATCATCATCACCACTTAATCCTGTATTCAGGGTCGCGGAGGGCCTGGAGCCTATCCCAGGAGACTTAGGGCATGAGGCAGGGTACAACCTGGACAGGGTGCCAATCCATCACAGGGCACACACACATACAACCATTCACACACTACGGGCAATTTGGGAACGCCAATTAGCCTAACCTACATATCTTTGGACTGTGGGAGGAAACTGGAGTACCCGGAGCACGGGGAGAACATGCAAACTACATGCACACAGAGACAGGAATCGAGCCTGGCCAGGAATCGAACCCGGACCCTGGAGGTGCAAGGCGACAGTGCTAACCACTACACCACCGTGCCGCCTAGACGCTTTCTAAATTTCTTCTTATATTAAGCATCGCTAAACCTAAAAGAAATTTAATTTTCAATTACACAGCAATTGCTTTTACCCCATTTCTTTCCAATTTGATAATTTCCACCAATATGCAAGCCCTTTCCTACTGCATAACTCGACATAAATACTTGAGACACATAAAACTAGCCACTTAACCTTTTCAACCTGGTGCTCATGCTACAATAAAGGGCAGCTGAACTCTTAAAGGAATGTACTAACTACACCCTTGTACATTCATACAATACATAAAGTATTTCTATTGTATCATAAGTATTTTCTATTTACGAGAGAGAGACATCCCGCTGCATTCCAACATAAAGATGATGATAATGTTTTAGAGTAAGTTGTTATAACAGCTAAAATAAATCTTAATAAAAGAGTGATGACGAGATCTGTTGCATAAATTCACACATATATAAAACTCCATAATGTACCCCAAGAGTGTATCAATTTGTGAACAGAATTTTTGGTCCTTTTTTTCCCGCCACTCTGAGTAAACAGAACATTTCTTAGGATTTATTTTAGTTGTTATAACAACTTACTCTAAAATATATATATTTATTTTTATGCTGGAATGCAACAGGATGTCTCTCTCTCTCTCTCTCTCTCTCTCGCAACATCATGCTGAAATGCTCATCATTGATGGTGGTGTTTAGACACACACCCACCAAAAAAAATGAAAAAAGGCAGCAGAACTGTTTTGCTTATTTATTATATTTGGCTGATCTGACGCAGCAAGCCCTATCAGTGCACACCAGCCTACTGCTCGCTAAAATGTGGGAGTGTTTTCTGGCGTGAAAAAAAAAAAAGTGTACTGAAAACAAGCTGAGTACAAGAAACTCTTGGTGTTTGGCGATGCAGTAAACAAGTATATTGATTACGCAAACAGAGGAAAGAAAAAACAAACACTAACTACAAAATGCCAAAGAATCTGCTGATGTTCCAAACTGCAAATGGGTGAAAGTTATTTTACAAACAATTATGTGCTTTATTACACAGCCATGGTTATAAACATTTGTTTGCTCATGATAACGCAGGAAAGCACCTTTGAGACAGCAGTAAATGTACATTTTAGAAAAGACTTGGAAAAACAAAAAGTCCTTAAAACATTATTTTATCGTTGTAGCCAAAAAGTCTGGAACCTGGGCATTTTTGCTTATATGGAATTTTATATTTTCCTGGTGATTTTAGACCCAAGATTGATTTGAAACTAACAACAGATGACTGAACAGATGCAGAAATAACACTGTCTGACTTTTTTCTTTGGGGTTGGGGTTGTCTGAAGTCACCAGTCTGTTACGATCAGTCCAGAGCAATTGGTGCACTAAAGGAGGAATTTCATCCGGAGATCGCGAGTTCGATTCCCGGGTGATGCTGTAACCTCTCGCAACCGGAGGTCTAGCTAGAGCTGATTGGCTGAGCTCTCTCAGAGGGTCGGGATGAGAGGTACTTAGTGCTCCCACATCAATCACGGCTCTACAGTCAATCAGGGGCGTCTGTGAGCTCACGCAAGCGGAAGGAGCGGATAGCGCTGTCCTCCGAGTGCGTTAAGGCTGGCATCACGTGGTTCGGAGGAAACACATGATAGTCTTCGACCCTTCCAACTGAGTGGTAGTAGTAGCCTTAATGTGGGAGCCCCCTAGTGACGGGGAGGAATTGGATACGATTAAATTAGGGAGAAAATATGGGGGGGGGGGAGTAAAGAGGAAATTGACACGTTATGAAATTATAGTGGTGTAAGTGGAGTGGTGCAAATTAATTTGATCATTTTCTGTAATTGATAGAGAAATATATGTGGCTCTCTCTATCTAATTACGAAAAAAGCTCCTATTCTAAATCCAGTCTTCAGCCGTACAGGCTTGGTCAGTATGTGCCCGTGATAGTCTTAGATTCTTATGATTGGCTGACAGTAATGTAACCTAATGTGGTCTTCTTCTGTTGTAACTCATCCAACTCAAGGTGTGATGTGTTGTACATTCTGATATGCTTTTCTTCTCACCACAGTTGAAAAAAAAAGTGCTTTTTTGATTTACTGTAGACTTTGTGTAAAGTGTGAAGGTTCAGCATTTGTGTTAAGTTATATACACAGCCATTGTCATACTGGGCTCTCAGTTCAGGTATTTTAAATCCCCTCGCCTTGGACTGCTATGTTTACTCAAACAACCTGTGTTTTATCTCAAAGTGGCGCTTTACATTATTGTCTTTTATTATCATCATGGTTTCAGAACATAGGAGACAAACTGGTTTTAAGCTTCCCGCAGGAAGATTAAACATATCGATCAGTCCGTTCATCTTTTCATAGTCTACTTTCCTTTTCTTGGGGTAAGCCATGCCCTGTTACGCTTTTGTCAACTCTGTTCATACAGAGTAACCCATCACATCGATCGCACCCACTTCAAGAAAAATAAAAAAGCACTAGATTAACGGTAGATTAATTATTCTCACTTATCAGAAAAAGCATTCAGGTAGAACGGTCACTTGTTCCGGATTTGGATCGCGGTCTGCCATTTAGTGACGCCTGTTCTAGAAACTGACGTGTCTATGACATGGCCAGGAGATGTGAACATTAACCGTAGACCTTGACTTGTATCTGCTGCCACATGATTGAATTATTGTATAACTGCATGAGTGCTCAAAGTTAAAGTGGATGGTAAGCAAGTGCCGCGCGCACGCACACACATCCCAATAAACACTGTGTCCTAGGACGCTGCCCAAGGACACTTTGTATATTTGTTTTAGTGTTGTAATGTTTCAGTTTCTAAAGCAGTGAAATCCAAGCAGAAAGTTTGTCAAGGCTAAATTTTGTGTGCCAGGTTTTTAATTGTCTGAAATAAATATATAAATAAAAAAATGTATAAAAATAAAATAAATATATATATATATATATATATATATATATATATATATATATATATTGAAAATGCATTAAACAACTGTTTTAAACCACCTTATTTTAGACGACAATATTTCATATGCTGTTCCTTTACAGATGAAGAATTTTTTCTTTACCTGCTAAAACTAAACAGGAATGAATTAAGTATACTATATATATACACCTACTTGTACTACTCTACTAGCTAGTGTACACTCACTTCTAGAGCAGCCATACATTTAACATCTTTAACCTACATTATAAATAAACCAGAAGCTACGGATATAATGTTAGGGATATTAAACTTGTGTCCTTCAGGTCATCATGTCCTGTTTATTTTAGAGTGTGTGTGTGTGTGTGTGTGGTCGCCATGCCCCCGCGTGCGTACTATACAGTAGAGTATGGATGATTTACACTGGGTCTCCTGCCTAAATATAGCGCAGTTTGATTGGTGTAAATAAACTAACAGAAGACTAAAATGATGACGCAGTTTCCTGTCAAGTTGAACTGAAGGTGCGGTGAAACTATTCGCATTAAAACGCTGGAAAGAATGTGGCGGCGCGAGCGCAGCACAGTATCGCGCATGATGACGCTGCTTTCATGTCAAAACGATAAAAAAACACACCATTTTATCATTTCAAGTATTAAAGGATATGGAACAGCGCTGTAGAGAAAGTGACTTACCCTCGTCAGTGTTATCAATAACCCGAGATGAGGAGGTTTTCACCCGCGCGCGCACACGCACGCGGCCGTACGGCTTCTTGATTCCTGCGAGCACGAGGAGCCGCAGCCTGACCTCCAATCAGCACCACGAACAGCTGATGGCGTGGCGAAAAACGATTCCAGTTAAGCCCCGCCCCCCAATGCCGCCGCACTGCGATTGGTCCAGAAGACTCTATGGCAACCCGAAGCGGCGTGATAAAATGCCAAGGCGAAAAAAAAAGCAAGCCAAGCCACGGAAATAAAACTCATCCAGATGTGCAAGGAAATGCAGTTGAAAAATCAAACCCTGAAGTAATTTTTATAATATATATATATATATATATATATATATATATATATATATATTTTTTTTTTTTAATTTAAGCCTTATATTTTGAATGAAAAGATTTCAGTACATTAATAATTTAATAATAAAATAATTAAGTACACTCACTCAATCATCGTCTATACTTAGGATTTAATCCTAAGGATTGGACAGGGACACACACGCAGGACACACACCCACACACTCATTCACACACTACAGGGCAATCTGGGAACGCCAATTATCCTAATCTGCATGTCTTTGGACTGTGGGAGGAAACCGGATTACCAGGAAGAAACCCACCAAGCACGGGGAGAACATATAAATCCAATCCCGGCGATCGAACCTGGCCGGGAATCGAACCTGGACCCTGGTGGCGCAAGTGTATATTTGCAATCAAACCATTTATCAATTAATCTGTCTATATCTGTCTACAGTATCTATCTATTACGGACAGGAATCACCAGCTACCCCCTGATATGGCAATACCACAATACCTGGGTGGCGAATCAAATTGTATTGCAATTCTGTATAACAACTTTATAAAAATCATATAAAGATTCATTTTTTTAAATTTTGTATAATTCTAACCAAACACAAGCTCCTGCCACACGGGATGCTGGAAATAATCAACAGTTAACCACCTCAAATGCAATCATACATTATATGGACAAAAGTATGTGGCCAAACCTGTTACTTATTGAATTCAGGTATTTCAATGAGGCACTTTATCACCAGTGAAAAGCAATCTTAATGCTTCAGCATATCAAAGCAGCTTGGACAATGCTATGCTTCCAAATTTGTGGCAACTGTTTGGGGAAGGCCATTTTCTATTTCATTATTATTTATTTCTAAACATACTATAAAAACAATTTAGAACAAGGCACCCTTTGTTTTTTTAACGCACCCATTTTTTCCAAGCAATCTGAAATATTGCAACTGGCAGTTGTTTCTTGTTATATCCACAATAGCAGTGCATGTAGAGGCCATACAACAAGAAACCACTGATCAGCAGTTCACAGCTCAGAATTTAAAGGCCAGATCAGAATTTGCGGGGGAAAAAAATAGAGAAAGTTCTGGAATAAAGATTAAAATCTTTTAAAAGAAAGAAAGCATCTGCCCAAGATCTAAAATATACAAGATAAGCGTTCAACCATGGCGAAGGTTGTATCATGGTTTGGCATCATCATTAACATCCCCTTAACCTCAGCTAATGATTGTTAACACTGCTGCCAAGATAATACAAGATTCTATCAGTTCTTAAATACCAATGATTCTTAAATGGATTTACTGTGATTAGTAATGCTTACATGTAACTAACTAAATCCAATATACTCCAGCTAAACCCTACATATTTTAATAAGAGACATGTATACAGTATGAATGATTTTTTGGGGAGGGGAAACAATTTAAAATGTAAAATATTGATTTCCTTAAAGTTCGTTATATTACTATATTGAGCGCAGAGCTGCTGCCAGGGCACTAAAGAAACAAACAAGCAAAATGTATTAGCTAGTGTGACTACACAGAGAAGAATCTGAATCACAGCCTCTTTATGTACTGCAACAATGCATTTGCAAGATCTGAATGACATTTGTGCTTCTGTATCTGAGATAAGTCTTATTTATGAGCCACTAATTGCTTTATGGCCGCCTCTAAATCACTGATTACGATAAAGTGGAAAACGTAAATAAACAGTTTACAATAACTACTACATATTACACTATTAATTATAGAAACAATTATTTTAATAAATGTAAGGAAAGTAAATAACGGCAGTTAATCTTTTTGTTGTTGTTGTTTAAAACCCGATTTAGGTTTTCAAGCAGACAACATCTGATCGAAAGAATGTTTTAAGTAATTTAAGTAGAGATAACGCAGTCACACTGTCAGAAATCACACAAGTCTATTCATGTTTACTTTACAACTTGTCAATCAGCAAGTAAACAACCGTAAATTTAAATCTCAGAATTTAAAGAAACAAAGTCTTAGGTCTGGTCCTGGATTGGAACTCCTACCTATAAATTTATATAACATAAAGGTGTTCATGCAGTCTGTATGTTCAGTGGTTTATTCATTATTAACTTCAGTGCAAAATGTAAGTAGTAAAACTGGATAGTCTTTTAGATGGTCCCAGTACACTCCTCCATGAAGAACATTTAAAAAAATTTCAAATTGTTTTTAGGCAACCAGGTTTGGGCTAAACTAATTATCTGAATTCATGATTTTATCAGTCATCACAACAACCTTTAAACCATGAGCCACCAAAATGATTAAAGACAGGAAAGGAGAGAAAAAAGAGCGATAGGATTAGAGCTTTAGAATTGTGTAGTTTTTCATTCCTGTGGTTGTCAGGTTTCAAAATCCAGTGCTTGATTGTACTGTATATAAAAGCACTTCCTGATAATTTAACTTAACACAACGCCTGTATTTCAGTAGAACGCAAAATTGCATCACGAGTTTTGGTCATACAGTATGAGACCAAAGTCAAACATGATGATCATGAGTACCTTCAGCATGTTTGGAGACAAAAAAAAAAAGAAGACATAGTTCAGAGCATCTTTTTAAGAATCATAACATCTTGTGTGAGGATAATTCAGCCAACAACCTGCTTTTCTCTGCCAGGAGGTTCAGACTTCGTCATAGACTGCGATTTCAACAGTAATCGAGTCAAACATGATGGTAAATAAATATAGAAATAGATAAAACATTCAGCCATTTAAAGATATTTAAATGAAAGATGTGAGTCAGATTATTGTGACTCTAAAAGATTCCTTTATCTCCCAGTGTCTGTCATTAATCTGAGACTGTTCTGTTTTTATGATGTTGTCTGAAGGAACAATCTGTCTTCAGCTGAATGATAAGCTACTTCTTTAGCTTTACAGCCTTCTGAATGTGTCACTGCTCCTAGAACAACTAGTACAATAACAATTAATTCAGCTTTCCTCATCACATTTTATTACTGTACCAGTATTTATTTTCTCCCCAACTTAGCAATTAAAGCTCAATGTAATCTTTGGAATTTGGGAGTGTGGTGCTGGAATGGAGAAATACGTCAGGCACTGCAGCACTACTGCCAAAAAAATTAAGGTTGGGCCAATAATTTGATTTAGTAGTAGAGAATAGACTTAAAGCTGTATATTTCATCTCTCATGTTCTTACATATTCGCAAATCCAGATAGACTACTTATTTTGTTTATATGTAGGGTGGCACAAAAGTCTGGATTCACAGGTGGTATTAAATATATTATTTAAAGACGTTTTGAAAGTAATGAGTGAAGATTAAATAGCATCAGAGCTAACAGAAGTCAGCTTTCTGTCTTTGGTTTCATACACATCAGCAGTCTTTGGAAATCAGCCCAGAACAATAGTTGCACAAAAGGAGATAATCATCCCTGGATGGAAGCTCAGTTCACACGCCAAAAGATCTTTCTCTGGGTCAACCTGTTTTGGTGGCAAATGGGCTTAATGTTATGGCTGATCGGTGCGTCCCCCCCCCATAATAGATTTCTGACTAGATCTTTTGCACGGTGCATTGTTGCAATTCTGTTTCAGGAACGTTTGTTCGTTTAACCCTGCAATTTATGTTCTTACAACTGCAAAGGTCTAACACTGAAAGAAGTCGTCATGTTAATACCCCCATTCCACTTTGACGAATTTGCTACCGACCTCTCATGATTTGAAATCGGCTCTGAAGTCGTTGTGGTTGGTACCAATTTGGTTAATTTTTCAAGGGTATAGCGACCCAACATCAAATTGCTAACAATTTAAATGGATCCGAAAAGACACAAAAACGACTCTACAGCGCCTTTTGACAGCGCCTTTGAGTTAGCACATGATAGCGCTTCAATAGCGAGCGTTTACCCAATTTAACGATGTTATACTGAGCCATAAAGAATTGATAAAACCATTCTGTTGCTACAGACGAAATTAAAATTACACTATCGACTATTAAGCACTATTATCAAGGTGTTAACGTTATGATAACGACCTCATATTGACCGGTTAATGGATAGATGCCGCCCGCACTCTCTCAGGTACACAGGTATACTGTGGCCGGAGCACACAGGCACCATGAGGCTCCACCGATTAGTTCTCTTCAAGTGAAGAGAGATAATATTCGCATAACCCAGTTGAAACTAACACACATTTACAGCTGCATGAAGACATCAATCACATGCAAAAGTTGCATGCATATGCATCAGCAGCAGCATTAAACAGAGAAGGAAGTGGGATAGTATTATCCAAGAAGGGAAATACTGTACATGTCGGTATTTACAGTGACATCAAAATATTTGCATTGAGCACTTTTTATATCTATAAGGACACTCAAAGGCTAACAAACATGATTAAGAGAAAATTATACAATCACACCAACCTCTCTAGAGGTCATAAAGAATTTTCATCAGTGTAGATTCGGTAGTAAATATGACTATAAATAAAACTGTAAATTTGGGGGTATAACATTTGGTATCCATTAAAGGTTACTCTGCTTTTAAAGTTTAAATGTTCACTTTCAAACAGGCAAATAAACACACAGGAAAATGTAGCTACTGCTGATTGTATGCAAATGTCTGTATTTTAAAATTGCAGCTTTGTCATTTATTTTCCTAAAGGAAAAACACTGTGTAAAGATGATACCAGGGCCTTAAACCTAATTCCAACAGCAACTTGCACCCACATCAAAAAAAACAAGCAAATACTGTTAGTTTTCCAAACAGGCAAGTCCATATTGTCTACATGTCAGATACTGGCTATACTGGTGCAGTTTTAGTCCAAATTCTCTTGTGTGGTTCTAAAGCGGGTTCTCACACTACAGCCTTTATAACCTTTCTAGAGTTAGAACACTTGTCTGCAGAACCATCTACTGAAGCAGCAGTCCAATTTTCTGCTTGAACAGTTCACAAGTCCCGAGCAAATTGATCAGGTGCAGATTTGAGAATCACTGTTGGTTCATCTTGGCAGTCTCGGCTTTGATGAGAGAGATCAGCTCCTGGTTTATGAGGAACACGAAGCGAAGCCCTGCGATCTGGAAAAAAATTAAAAAGCACTCAGGATCACAATACATGAAGAGGTTTTCATAAAATTCCAAATTAAAACATAAAAAAAAAAAAAAAAAGAGTGACAAATCTCGAAACAGTGTGTAACTATAATTTGAGTCATTTTCATTCCAGTGTTTAAACCAATTAAGACTATGTGCTAATAACCAAACAGCTTAATTTCGCCTCATGGCTTAAATTTGACAAAGATGCTATTGTAATTCTGAACAGTCTATGTGACTGTTCATCGTCTTTCTGAAACACATGCAGGTTTTTAATATAGCCATTTCACAAGTATACATTTATTCTGATAATTGCAGGAAATTGCGCCCACTAGGGCTGAAACGATTCCTCGAGTAATTCGATTACAAAAAAATGATCGAGGCAAAATCTTCTGTCTCAAAGCTTCTTTTAATTAAAAAAATAAAAAGTTTGTGTCATGTATTTCGCGTAATTATTTGTATGGCGTGACACGGCACGCTTCCGGATGCAGGCCGCCAGTAAACACATACGCAGGAGACGCAGGAGAAGGAGACGCAAACAGTTAGCTGTGTATTGATTTGAGGGAGCGTTCTGTTGCGGGCTGCAAAATGGAAGGGAGCGATAAAATTATATTAAAATTAATTTTAATGTGTGCCTTAGTTTTATTTATTTTTTTTATACTTAAAGTACCTTTTTTAGTTTTTGCATCTGAGAAAAGGTTTTAGTGCATGGCACAGTAATGCACTTAATTCATCTCAGTCAACTTTAAGCTATTCCTTGTATTGTGAATAATGACTATGTTTATTTTTGATAAAATGCTGTATGCATTAAAAAAAATAGTCAATTTTTCTAAAAACAAAAACCATTTAATCTTGGTTTCTCTTATGCATTTTACATTGCTGTTTAAGCAAAAGTACATTTTATCCGATTACTCTTAACGTTTTGGTAGAATACCTGATTACTAAAATATTCGATAGCTACAGCCCTACTAGGCATGAAACCTTCTCAGTTTTAAAGCTTTCTAGTAAATACAAGTTAAACAACTGAAAATAATTCTTACACAGTTCAACGACTGTGGAACCTGTAGCCGCAGTTGTATACTGAATGACTGGAAAAATATTATATGTAAATATTCATGGTTAAAAAACATCTGAGGTGAATGCTATCAATTTCTACAGACATGTTCAACTATTCTCTTAGTAAGGCCTTCCTTATTTACTATTAAATAAAGAGTTAGCAATCTATGAGTTGGCTTTATCAATCAGACTTGCTACATTAGGTGAAATATGGATATATTGGATAAATATATAACATGGGGAAAAAGCCCTTGCAGTTGGAACAATGTTTATAGTCATTGGTGTCTACTCACTTCTAGCACGGAGTTGTTGTTAAGTTTCCACTTGTTACCAGTCAGGACTGGTCTGCCATCAATATAGATCGGTCTACGGCCTTCGTTCACAATGAAGAAGTCACCATTGTTTTTGAGCTTGATGATCCCTACAGTTCAAATAAACCACATCACAAAATATCAATTACCAGATTTTCTGAAAAAGGTGATAACATTCAATGGCAAAAAAAAAAAAGAAAAAAAAAAAAAAAGCATAAATTCTGAGATACATAAACAAACAGATGTAACATCATAGCAGGATGTTTTTTATTTCAGCTCGGTACCCTGTTGTCTGGAGATTTTCCACGCCGATCCCTCTAAAGACAGATCCACGTCTATCTGTTTGTCCTTGGTAGCACGGCCAAGAGTGATCTAAGAGGACGCAGACAGCGAAGGTTTTTAGTGGTTATAAAACCAATAATGGAAATATAAACCAATTTTGTATTTGATCTAAACAAAAAAAAGAAAATGAAAATGACAACTGAATAACAAATGAATGGAACGGAAGAGGAAGAAAAAAAAACTCAAACCGGGAGTTATCGTTTCATGATCAGAGGAAAGAAGCATGAAACTGATTGAAATTTACACAAGACTTCAAAGCACAGTTCGGTGATTAGTCGCAGTAAAAATTTTAATGTTGCAAATGTTTTATTTTGCAGTCATTCCTGTGAATGTTCTACGAGTGGGAAGCCTGATGCTTAATAACCGACAGATATGTTGGCGTCAATGTGCACATTTCCAAAATTTTAAGCTCATGTTGGGTACCGTGAGATCGTCGGACTTACCTCTCTTGACCTCATAAGGTATCGGACCATGCGTCCTCTTAGTGCAGCCAATGTCTGGTTATCAAAATCTGGTGAGTTCATACCTGCATATGAATGACAAAAATTTAATACATAATGCGAGGGTAAGAAGGTTGTATGAAGTCAAAATACAGTTTGGCATATGCTGAAATGTCATGATTATCTGTTTTGTTGATTAAAATTACTGCCAATATATGACTAACCAGTGATACTGTCCACCAAGACCTGCCAGCGGGGGAGCTCCTGCTCCAACTGCCTGATCTCCCTTTTCTGGTGCCGATCTGCAACCATTAACTCTATACAGAGAACAGAGACGACAGGATTAATCGGAAGATAGGAGATGGGCAGAGAGAGCAAAAATAAGTTCATAATTGATTTAAAAAATATAAACAAGAAAAAAATTTACACTAACCGTGCTCCAGTACTTCATCCCTGCTGTCCCTAATTTAAAGACATCCAGTCAGTACAACAATGTAAAAACCAAACAAAAAAAAAAAATAATTAATAAACATAAGCTTTAGACTTATTTTAAAGCAAAAGCAGCTAAATGACTTTATTTGATGCATTGCAGAATTATCATTATTAAAGCCACACTATAATACTGGATACTATACTATACTGGAAGCTCCAGTTCTTTGGTTCAAGGACACATTTAAATCTATCCAGCGAATTTGAAAGACTTGTATGCATTGAGTGTGATGTGTGTTATTTACTTTAGCTTGGAATCATCGACCATCTGCTCAGCATCTGAGAAGTTAAGAACCTGATCTGCTTTAGGTAGAGGTTGAACTGGAAAAAAAAGAAGAAGGTGGAAATGTGTTGTCAGAGAGTCTTGGGTAAAAGAAGCTTTTATGAGCTTTTCAGCATTGCATACTTACCACTTTGGTCATCCAGTAAGTAGTACTGTTTAAGCAGCTGCCAGTGCACCAGTAAACTCTTGGCAGTGCGTGAGGGGTAGAAAACGTTGGGGTGCTTATTCAGCAAGTCCTGGAAAACCTCCAGTTTTGGTTGACTGTTCTGCTCCAGACAAGGGAATGGAAAAGAAACTCGTGACCAAATCATAAACATGCACATGTGCAAATGACAACATGTATATATATTAAGCAAGAAGAGAAGGAAATATCGAAGAAAAATAAATCTGAAAACGTGTAGAGCAGGTTTGGCAATACAGTCAAGAAAAATGTCACTCAACACAATGTAAACATAGTCCATACTCTTGACCTACATCATTACCGAACACGAATAATGATTTACAATGATAAAGTGATATTTCAGTAACACAGCTACAACAGGTGTTTTGTTTACATTAGTAAAACATAATCATATAGTATTTGTCAGATGTGGACAAAACAGTAGCTCTGGCATGCTTTCGAGCTGACAAACCAACTGCACATGGGCTTATCTGTTGTTTTTATATTAATCATTGGCCAGGGGAGTAGCTACTTCCTTGGCTGCTGATAAGGCAGTAACCAGCATCTGCGCTACAGACATGCTCTCTATTATAGCTGCCACTGATCTGTTATAACTTCATGTTAGAATAAAATATCCTCCTACTATTTTACAAAGTTTTCATTCCTGCAGCTAAGTAAAGCTTTATTATTAATGGTCACAGTACAAACATTTGTTAATGCTTAATTAATTGTCTTAAGCATGATTTGATGCTGTACTCCATTCACAGGGATTCATATACTTTACTCTGCTTTAATGCACTAACAACTAGTTAGTTGTAACTAGTAGACTAGTTATTATCAAATGTATCATCAAATCTTCATTGGTTGCTGTGGTAACGATGCCAGAGGCTCACTTGCAGCACAATATCTCCTGAAATTTCACAATATTTCCTCGTATAAATCAACCTGTTTCTGTACACTGCCTCCAGCTTTTTTAACACCGTTAATTTAGAAGCTCAGAAAATTCAATGGTACCAATTTGACATAATAATAAATGCCAAAAGAACCTCTGTGACTGATTTTAAATAAATGAATGACAAATTCAAAAATATAAAGACTAAGTGTATATACACACACAAAAAAATAGAAATTTACTTTAGAAATTGAATGAAAGAGCTTGGACATCCACATCAGACGAGTTAGAAATCTGAACCCAGACTGAGACACAGATCTTTAGGACACAGAGTTGAATCTGATTTCAAATCGTAGTCTGTGGTTCAATTTTCTTTAAAGATCAGTTTTGCAAGGATGAAAGCTGAATCTGTTTTTTCCCCTCCTGTTCAGACTACATGAAAGCAATTTGATTATCAACTGATTTCAAATTCATTCCAATAAGATTTGGGCTGACAGTCTGAACAAAACATTGTGCAAACATATGAGAGATTTTACACGACTTACTAATGAATTTAGAATATTTCCTGCTCTACAGACACGGCCAAGAACCATTTTTATTACTTGGATAAAAAAATAAAATAAAAATACCAGTAGTCAGTATAAAATCACTTGATTTAGTTTAACATAAGCAATGTCCATCTTTTATATGCATCATATACAGTGTTGGGGGATGTAACTAATTACTTTTTAAAGACAGTAATTTTGTAATGTAATCAGTTACATTAATTACAGCGTTAATTTCTGGTAAAAGTAACTAGTTAGAGTACTTTCCCATTGCAGAAAATGAAAACTCTCATGCATGTTGTTTTAGTCAGGACCTTTATAATTATTCTACCATCATCACTCAGTGAAGTTTGGCCCATAATCTGTTAACTACTAATACCCCTGTCTCACCTACGCGGTTTCGGTCGGTGGCCGTAAGTACATCATAGTCAAACCAGGTGAGATGGGGGTATAACAGCAAGTATAACAGAGGGGGCTGGTAAGATGACTCTCTCACTCTCACCGTATTTAAATGGCGGACATAACGTGTTAAATTACTCATTACATTAAAAAAAGCAATCAAAGTACTCTAACTTTGTTACTTTGTAACGCGTTACACCCAACACTGCTCATATATTAATATATATTATCTATTATCATAAGGAATAATTACTACCATTCATGAATAGATTTATAAGCACAGAGTGTTTCACATTTACAGGTTAAGAATTCAAATCACTAAATCGCCTCTGCACATTTATAAACCAAAGCAAACATTGAGTCTCTAAAGCAAAGACAGTTTACTGCTGTGGTACTGCACTCTTTCAGGCTGTCTAATTTCTAGTCTGATATCTGATACAGTAAACTGTTTTCTACTCTGGCCATGGGAACATGTTCTGGGCGAAAAAAAACGGATGACTCACAGAGCTAATTTTGGCGAGCAGAGCCTCCTCGACTTGGCTGAAGAGAGCTTTGCTCTGAATGGCGGCAATGGCCTCAGGGTGGAGCTGTCTCATGGCCTGCCACGCTAGCCTGCAAATATCATCAGCACACACAGACAAATAATTAAAGATACATTTAACTTGGCACACTGATTGCAGTTCTCATTCTCTGCCTACAGAAAGACACAAAATTATTTTATTTTCCTTGAAATTGTAAGGGTTGGAAAGAATATGATTATTTTGGAAGGCCTTCTTTTTAACTGCACTTACTTGGATATCACAGGGTCGTAGAGCAAAGCATACCACCGCTCCTGAATCTCCCTCAGCGTAAAGCGGCAGCTGAACTTCACTCCCAGATGAACTGAAGTGAGATCAGTAGTCTGAAAAGCAACAAACATATACAGAATATGTTATGTGCACACAGAAATCATGCTTTTAAAGGAAAAAAGAAAAACTAATTAACTGTGCAAAAGTCTTGAGCCACCGCAAATGTCTTCATATTTTGTTTGTTTGTAATTTAATAAAGAAATGAAGGTGGCTCAAGACTTTTGCACAGTACTGTATAGTACAACATCCTTTAAAAAGTATGCATATAAAAGGAAAGAAAGGTTATGTCTGTACATTAGACAGTACTTGCTCTTTCAAAGATATCTTTACGTTTCAAACACCGGAGGACAATAAAAAGCTTTTTTTTGAATGTCTTCAAAAAATGTCTTCGTTACTTGCTTTGCTTCAGTTAAATCTGCGCCACAAATGAAATCAAAACAACGTTCCATGTTGAGCATGTGCCAGATTACGTCACAGCAGCCAGCGCACTTTTGGAAAAATATATTGGACAAAAACTTTTTTCCCCTTGAGGTGGGCGTGGCTATGCATGTCACTCAGAAGAGCCAATCAGGACGATAGTTCACCGTAAATACACATAGATTGTGGAAGACACAGATACTGCAAGTACACTAAGAAAACTGAACCATCAAATTTGTATGGACAGAACAATGCATGTTTATTCTGTCTGTGGGAAGTTTAAAACCAGGTTTGTCTCATACGTTCTGAAACTGCGGCCCTAAGAAAAAGCAATTATGTGGAACGCCAAACCATAGCAGACCAGCCGGTCCGTGAACAGAGTTCTGCTGTACAGAAAGACAGACAGACATGTACGTGGGCTTTAACCTAAAATAATGACATCACTGAATACATTAAAGCTGATTTGCTTAATTTTAGCTTTAACCTTTTAACTATTTCTAGAAACTCTTTACCCATCAACAATGGGTACGAACATTATTACTAAATAAGATTATAGGAGCTTTTTCTATTTATTCATATTTATCAAAAAACAAACCAAACCCATCTACATACTGTACACAATAAAGTGCTAACAACTAGATAGCAAAGATACTGTAGCATGCGTAACATAAAAAGGTACTGATGTCTGTCTGAACATTTCACATTTTAAGTAAATTTAAGTCCAAGTAATTATGTTTCAGCTTTTGCTTAGATTTAGACTTTGCATGTGTTTTTTTCCCCTCTCACAGCAAATTCAAAACAATACACAAACAAACCAAAATGTAATCAACAAATCTTCTACTTTCTGACAGACTGTTGTGAACAGTGAAATTTACTGCATTAATAGTACAGTATGGATTGTTGTAATAGCATTAAGTTCAACAGGAAAACGAGACATGATGGGCTGTTTGCATAACTGGCTCATATTAAAGATTAAATCAGTGTCCTCATTGTGTCTGCCATCGTTTCCTCCTTGTTCAAACAACAAGGAATCTTTGGAAAATTTATTTAACAAAACATGACAATTTGCATAATGCTTGCATGTATTGTCAGCACCTCTGTTAGTGCTCATATTTATCAAGTTCTATATATAAGAAGAACATTTAGTACTAAAATGATGACTAGTGGTACAGAGAAATGTTCCAGCTGAAAATGTACAGTCAGAATTCCATAAATTATCATTTCTGCTGTTATTATTATCTTCTTTGTCTTTCGGCTGTTCCCTTCCAGGGGTCGGCACAGCAAATCATCTGCCTCTATCTAACTCCATCCTCTGCATCCTCTTCTCTCACACCAACTAACATCATGTCCTCTCACTACATCCAGAAACCTCCTCTCTTTGGTCTTCCTCTCGATCTCCTACCTGGCAATTCCAACCGCACCTCAATTTCCACACTTACCGTTACTCTGGACCGCTGACCCCAAGTACTTAAAGTCCTGCTCCCTGTAGCCTCACTGTCCTCTTAGGTCCCTCTCATTCACACATGTATTGCGTCTTGCTGAGGCTACCTTCATTCCTTTGCTTTTCAGAGCGTACCTCTACCTCTCCTCCACCTGTTCCCTGCTCTCGCTACAAAGCACAATGTCATCTGCAAACATCATAGTCCATGGAGACTCCTGTCTTACCAATTGCCACAGTTCTGCACATCTCCCTTGTTCTTAAAAATCGGCACAAAATCGGTTTGGAATTAGGTCAGGACGGTACAGGGATGTGGCAATAACTCCCAGATTTGTCCTCTTATTTATAACAGAGTCCAATAATATCTGAACTGGATGTTATTATGAAGTGTTTCTGACCTGCAGCACTGCGTTAATGAGCAACAGGTCATCTGTTGGCTTCCAGCGTCCCAGGTCTTTGGTGATCTGTAAAGGCTGCTTGCTCTTCTTCACTCGTTTGGTGATGGGGGAAGGTGCGATCACCATGGTGAGTGGAGGGGTCAAAGACGTGCTGGACTTGGAAACCTGATAACCGTACAGAAGGAAATGTATTTTTGTTTAACTGTGGTTACAACAGGGCTATATATATATATAAAGATATCGGTTGATCCAATAGAACTTGGAAATTATTATGTATAATCGAAATCTATTAAAAACTATTAAAACTGGTCAGAATGTAAAGAGTGCAGTCCACAAGTAATGAACTTATAGTTAAAGAAATAAACTTGAAATGTTTCACCAAAGGTGCCAGTGTTTTGTACAAACACAAGCATTGTATGTTTCTAAGATACACAGAATTCCCACATATTTATCGTGAAACAATAGACGCTGCTGATGTTTAGTTTGCGTAAAGCCTGTTTAATGCTCCAGTAGCAATGTTGGCATGTTTACATTATACTTACAGCAACAAAACCGAACAGGAAATGAAATACATAAAGAACCTCCAATAAAGGCAATTATTAAAAGAATGGAAATGAACTGTTGAAATTGAAAAAAAAAAAAAAAAAACTCCAGTAGTGTGTCAGGATGTACAGTATATTTAATACCTTTTTTTTCTCACTGGATGATGGCTCGGCTCCAGGGCAGCGGATCGGCTCGATGCCTGGTGGGCCTTTAACCCTGCTGGAGGATTTAACCAGACTGCTCTCAACTAGCTCATCATCAAACTTCTTCCTCTTGATGGACCTGAAAAAATTAATGGTTGCTAATTCACTCACAAAAGAAAACGGCATTAAGGGGCAACAATATGAGATAATACACAATACAGCCAAAAGTTATTGTGAATATTAGGTGTTTACTAACTTTTGGCTATATTGTGCATCATCTCATATTTATATAATTCATATAAGATCACTTGTACTTGTTGAACATCCTGTTCTAGATTTAGTCTCAGTCTACAGTGCCCCTAGAGGAGGCAGGGCTGAAGGCCTTTTTCAAGGGTTTAACAGTAGGAGCTTGGTGGTGCTGGGGCTCGATCTGGCCAACCTTCTGATTAGTAACCCATTGGGGCAGTACCGCCACTGCCCCAATGCTTTACACTTGACATTGCTGTGAAAATGTCTTTGCTCCATTCCTGAGTTTACTTTTTTTTTTGGTATATTTGTCATACAAAAAAATTAG
Source organism: Channallabes apus (assembly GCA_030522415.1). NCBI lineage: Eukaryota > Metazoa > Chordata > Actinopteri > Siluriformes > Clariidae > Channallabes > Channallabes apus. The sequence continues at coordinate 8,396,123 of CM060123.1, forward strand.
ATCATGGAACAAGTTTTAATATTACAATATTTAAAATGAATGTATAATATTTTATATTTTAATATTACACACAGATAAAACCTGTGTAAATACAAAATGCAGTTTTTAAATTATTTCATTTATTAAAGGAAAATACCTGCCAAACCCTGCCTGGTCCTGTTTTTAAATATTTTTATATCCTATATTTTAGATTTTGTTGTTCTATTTTTCTCTGCAGCCAAGTTTTTCTATATTTTATTCTTATTGAATTCACCAATTTATTTCTTATTGAGGTCAAGAGCGGCCGTATAAGCATTTCACTGCATATCGTATTGTTTATGACTGTGCATGTGTTAGTCAGTGGAGCTAAAGTCAGGTCCAAAATTGACAAATAGTGTCTTTATGTACTTTGTTTTCTCATGATGTTTCGAGCCTCTTAGTTCCACTGAAGGGAAGTATGATGGTTTAATGTACATACATTTCTGGTCATATATTACCCATCCAAATCATTGAATTTCAACCACTTCCATGGCCATAGGTGTATAAAACCAAGCACCTAAGCAAGCAGACCTCTTCACCAAACATTTGCGCAAGAATGTCTCGCTCTCAGGAGCTCAGTGAATTCCAGCATGGTACCATGATAGGATGCAACCTGTGCAAAAAGTCCAATTGTGAAATTTCCTCACTACTAAATATTCCACAGTCAACTGTTAGTGTTATTATGACAAAGTGGAGGCGGTTGGGAACTTAAAATCACAGATTGGGATCAGAGGATGCTGAGACGCACAGTGCACAGAGATCGAGAAATTTCTACAGTCAATAGCTACAGACCTCCAACCTTCATGTGGCTTTCAGATTAGCTTAAGAACAGTGTGTAGAAAGCTTTACGCAATGGCCAAGCAGCTGCATCCAAGCTATACATCACCAAATGCAATGCAACGAATCGAATGCCGCCATTGGACTCTAGCGCAGTGGAGACGTTTTCTCTGGAATGACGAATCACGCTTCTCTGTCTGGTAATCCGATGGACGAGTCTGGGTTTGGCGGTTCTCAGGAGAACGGTACTTGTCTGACTGCATTGTGCCAAGTGCAAAGTTTGGTGGAGAGGGGATTATAATGTGGATTTGTTTTTCAGGATTTGGGATCGGCCACTTAGTTCCAGTGAAAGGAAATCTTAATGCTTCAACATACCAAGACGTTCTGGACAATGCTTGTAAAGGCAGGTGAGAGAATACTTACATTACTTCAGAATACTAAAATACATAGAGTTTCTGTTTTATATAGTATTCTATATATGTTTGTTTGTATGCATGTCAGCTGGTGTTTGCACAAGTAGTCACGCTGTCCGGCTAGTGTTTGCACAAGTGGTCACGCCGTCTGGACAGTGTTTACACAAGTAGTCATCATCATCATCTTTATTTAACAGCAGTTGGAATTAAGTAGGTTGGTTCATAAGCGATTATAGCCTTTAATATTATACTGTGGGCATGTCACAAGCAATCATGATCTTTTATGTCATACTGCGTTACAGCCGTAACTCGCCGACAGTAACGTAGGCATCAACATCATGTTCATCAACATCATCCTGTCACAGGCGAATCACATGCTTTCCACATAGAATGCAACAGTAGGTAGCATCCTTACTGAATATGGGTTCGTCAGTCCGAGCTCATAGCCACTGAAACCTCGGGATCTACGGTGAGAGAAATAGAGGTGGCCGAAATATTGGCGCGTCAAGTGGAGTGGCAGCAAGTTAACCGTACGTTCCATTCGCAGGTAACTGACCGTACACGCAGGTAATGGTAGCACACAGGATCTGCACAGGAGCACAGCCGGGTAAACCGCATATACACAGGCGGAGCCGCGCGTAACCTCTTACAAAGTATTTGAAAAATTCTGCGTCATAAACGTCCACCTTACAGCCTAATAACGCACAAAGCACCCGAAGTGAAGGTGGACGTTACCGGGAAGAGCTTCTCCTTTTTGGGACTAGACCTCCGCCACCAAAGGCTTGAGCCGCTGGTCTCTTCATGTCCTTCACAATGGCTTGATCTTCGTCCTCGGACCTGCTCTGAGCCACCAGGTTTGCCACATTTACCCCTCCAGCCACTGCAGGGACCACATCTGTCTTAACATCTAAAAACATCAAATAAATAAATACACAAATGAAGAACACACATGTGACTTATCAGTAAAATGATATTTTATGAATGAAATAAAGAAATCTTTACAAAGTGCTGATACCAAACATACATTTATACCTCAGTCTGATCTTCACTTTATTAATGACTGCGTTTCATTACCTTCGTGAATCTCATTTACTTTACACAATGGCAACATTTAATCTCATTATCTGCTGCATTAATCAAGCCCGAATCTTAGATTATGCAGGTTATTATTAAGACTTTCTGAACATGTTGCTGTTATGATGCACAAGCACTAACCTTTCTCCATGTCAGTCTGCTATCACTGCAGCATTACGTTTAAATCTAACGCGTACAATTTACACCCAATATACCATCTGTAACCTGGTTAATTCCAGATTATACACGCTGAGAATTCCCTGTTAATCGACGTTTTAAATCTATTACGTATTTAAAATATTTTTCCATACATTAAAGGTTTGCTAGTTAGCGACTAGCATGCTATCAATGCTAACCCTTTGTTTCACCGAGGCGGAAGAAGGCTGTATCGAAAGCTAACCAAACGCAGTTTAATGAGAGAAAACAACCAGATATATTCCAAGTTTTAAAAATAACGTATTTTCTTTGTATTATATAAATATCACTACTTTTTTTTAATTAAAATAAAAAACCCGATGTCGCTAACAGCTGTGTGAAGGCAGCAACAATTGTGGATGTTTTTGAGACGCTCCCCGGAAGTGAATTAAGCCTCTTCTCCTTTTTTTTTTTTTTTTTTTTACAAAATAAAAGTTTTATAAAAATTTTCTGGATTATTATTGTTGTTGTTAATGTTGCTTTTAAATAATAATAATAATAATAATAATAATAATTCATTCATTCATCTTCTATACCACTTATCCTGTACAGCAGAGCTTCTCAAAGTCCAGACCACACAGCCAGTCAATCCGGATCCAAATTAGCGATGCAATATAAAACCAAAGTTTTAACCATTTGTTTGTTTGTTTGTTTGGGTGTCCGACAGGAAGGGAGTAGCCGGTGTCATCATCAACTATTGTGTCATAGCGTGAGTGTGTCACAGGCGCCTCGCCCACTGCTCGTGACGTCACGGGTTCTCGCTTCTAGACCAGCAGAGTTTAGGGGCCGGTTCGGTGCTTATTTTAGGGCACCGGCACCAATTTTTTTTCTGTGGAAAAGCGCGGCACTGGTTCCAAAATTGGGAACCGGCACGGGAACCAGAGCAGTGGAAAAGGCCTACGACTGTAACAGTAGGCAGCAGTAGGCTGGTGTAGCGGGCGTCCCTCACCATGTGAGGCCAACCTCCAGTCTATACATATCATTATAGTAAGAAAGTGAGAAAGTAAAGTAAAGTAAGAAAGTGAAGTAAAGTAAGAAAGTGTCTGATGAAATTCTAATCGAATAGTCGGCAGTGTTATCAGCAACTTTTATGTCATACTGGGAGCGTGTCACAGGCGTGAAATAAAAATGTCTTATGCTCATCAATAAATTGTTCGTTTTGTAGTCTCTTTGGAGAGCGTTATGATGATCCTGGTCCAAGATATGGGTAAATGTAAAATTTTCTGTGTTGTTAGTTTAACTAATAATTTCTACATTGGCAACGTTAATGGAAAAGCAAGACACTGGCATCTTCTGTCAGTGTACATGTATATCCTGTCCCGTGAAAATGTCACGATCCAAATATGCAAAGAAAAGCTCAGTGTCACCATCTAGCAACCATACACTGACAACTAATTGAAGTCAGTGGTCATCTTATGCGTGCTCAGTTTTGTAATGAAGTAAATGAAGAAGTGCGAAGCTCGCCAATAGTGAGCGGCACCGTCGCACTGCTCATGTGTTTTTCATGCGTGTTTCATGCACGGCTGGTGTTTTCCACACGTGACATGTGAACGGCCCCTTCGGCATCATGTAACTTTTACTTCAAAATAATTTTGTTATTATAGTGTCTTGTTTAATTGGTTTATTCAGGCATAAAAATAAATTTGGCTTATTTCATTTATTTCGGCACGAAAATCAGTTAATGATTTTGAAGATGGATTTCTAAAACACCTGTAAACTTTAAAAATTTTCCCCCCGGATTTTCTCCCCTAATTTAGCCATGTCCAATTCCTCCCAGTCACTGGAGGCTCCCACATTAACCTTCTACTGCCAATCAGTCGGGAGAGCCGCAGACCGACCCACGTGACCCACGATGCTCACGCAGCTTTGGGGGCGGCGTAACACACTTGGAGGGACAGCGCTATCCGCACCTTCCGCATGCATGAGCTCACAGACGCCACTGATTAGAGCCGTCATTAATGTGGGAGCACTGAGTACCTCTCATCCCTCCCCCTGAGAGAGTTCGGCCAATCAGCTCTCTCTAGGCCTCCGGTTGTGAGAGGTTACAGCATCACCCATGGTTCGAACCAGCGATCTCCGGATGATAGGGTGAGCGCTTTACCACCGCGCCACTCGGAGGCCTACCTGTAAACTTTTCAATGTTGAAGGTTGGAGCTGTTTAGGTTCACAAGCAACAATGTACAGACAAATTAACTTGGAATGTATTTTGAAAAGTTTCTTTGAAGTTAGAGTTGCTTTGGTTTAAGGATCTGATTGCATTCAAGCTGACATTTTTCCCCAATTACAATGTATTTTGTCCCAGACTGTAGCAAATGTCTTTTAACATATAATGCAGTCTGGGACAAAATTGCATTAAATGTATATCGCATGTTATATGCAGATTAAATAGAATCATTTGCTTATCACAAATTGGTCCAGCCTTTTGAACTTGAATAGAAATCAGATCCGGAGCTTGAAATATTAAGTTTGATCACCCTTGATGTACAGGAGACTTATGGAGACAAGGTAGGGTACACCATGGACAGGGTGCCAGTCCATCGCAGACTACAGACACTATTTGGGTTATGCCAATTGGCTTAATCTGCATGTCTTTGTACTGTGGGAGAATTCAAACCCTCAACCCTACGCCACCAATGTGTCCAACTGCAAGTATAAATCATTGATCAAAAAACTTTATCTGAGATATATTAGCTCACCTGCTGCCTCTAACAACTGTATGGTCCCAGGTTCAAACCTGAGCTCAGGTTACCATCTGTGAGAAGTTTCCTCTGGGTTCTCAGATTTTCTCACGTGACTAGAACATGCCAGTTTGTGTGTGGGTGCTATGGTGCATGGTTCCCAGTGCTTTGTGATATATTGTTTTTCCATGCAGGGTGTACTTCCCATGTGGTGTTTAATGGCCAAGTCAATGAACACAGAAAGTTCTGGATGTGATTAGAGGGAAAATACTTATTGTTTATGCTTTATTGTTTACAACGTAAGATGTATGTTACTTTAAACAGTCCTTTCATTCATTCATTCACTTTCTATACCGCTTAATCCTGTGTTCAGGGTCGCGGGGGACCTGGAGCCTATTCCAGGAGACTTCGGGCACTAGGCGGGGTACACCCTGGACAGGGTGCCAATCCATCGCAGAGCACACACACACATACACACACTCACACACCCAATCACACACTACGGGCAATTTTTTTTAGGATTAGCCTAATCTGCATGTCAATTAGCCTAACCTGCATATCTTTGGACTGTGGGAGGAAACCGGAGTACCCGGAGGAAACTCACCAAGCACGGGGAGAACATGCAAACTCCATGCACACAGAGACGAGAATCGTTCCCCTGGCCGGGGAATCGAACCCGGACCCTGGAGGTGCAAGGCGACAGTGCTAACCACTACACCACCGCGCCGCCACTTTAAACAGTAACAGTCTGAATTGAATGATATTAACCCGAGTTTAATTAAACCTTCTGAAGCAATGTAACACCATCTGTTATACCATTTCCATGTAGTCAGACTTACCATCACAGAAGTATAAATCAGCTTTAATTGGCTGCGTGATGTGTGTTAGAGCAGGGGAAATACTAGATTGTGTGGAACAAGCAATAATATAGCAAATATTGGAAAGTAAAGGGAAACTGCAGTAACTTCCAGCCAGGCCTTATTAGAAGTAAAATCCTAATCCAAAACTCGGGAGCTTCTTTGTTTGCCACTGACAAGAAATATACTTAGTTGTAGTTAATTGATACTGCATCTATCTATCTATCTATCTATCTATCTATCTATCTATCTATCTATCTATCTATCTGTCTGTCTGTCTGTCTGTCTGTCTGTCTGTCTGTCTGTCTGTCTGTCTGTCTGTCTGTCAAATAATCCAGCTTGCCTCGATCATGTCCTGTACTTACTTCCACACTCATTCCACAAGGGGACGCCCTTAACATTCATGACCTTTTTGCGCAATGACGCTTCAAAACAAATCATTGTGTTTTAATCATTATGGATTATTTTGATAATTTTGTCCCACAGGGGTCTGAGTTCGATTCGGGGTCTGTGTGTACGGAGTTTGCATCTTCTCCCTGTGCTTGGTGGGTTTCCTCCGGGTACTCCGGTTTCCTCCTACAGTCCAAAGACATGCAGATTAGTCTAATTGGTGTCCCCAAATTGCCTGTAGTGTGTGTGTGTGTGTGTGTGTGTGTGTGTGTATTTTATTTACATTAAATCTCAGAATCATGCAGTGATATGTATTACAGTATGTGTTTATAAACAATTCAGCTCACTTCTGCAAACCTGTAAACTTAGTGAAAGTTTAAAATTGATTGCAAATACAGTATATAAAGACTTTACATAGACATAAAGACTTTCTATAAAGACAGCTCTACATGCTTCTCAATGTACATATACTGATGACCACTAGATGACGACCTAGTCCTTTTTAGTTTAGTACTCCTTTTTTATATTTGGCATGTCAAAATGCAATAATAATAAGAGTTCTACTACTACTACTACTACTACTACTATGTGCAATATTGAAATATGTAATAGGTGCAAAACTGTTTGTTGATGTCATCTCTGAAATCTGTCACAAAAACACAATTCCTTATATGTGCAAACATACTTGGCAATAAAGCTCTTTCTGATTCTAGTAATGATAATTATGGCGGCACAATGGCTTAGTAGTTAGCACTGTTGCCTTGCACGTCCAAGGTCTTGGTTTGATTCCCTCTTCTGGGTCTCTGGGCATTGAGTTTGCATGTTCTCCCCATGCTCGGTGTGCTTCCTCTGGGTACTGTGGTTTCGTCTCACCGTTCTCAAATTGTCCATAGTGTGTGAATTTTGACCGGAGGTCCCAACCGGGAATCACCATTGAATCACTACAGAGATTCCTAGATGGATTGATGTAATAATAATAATAATAATACACAATTTGTATTATATTCCAAAAACACAACACTTTTACCACCACTCTAAGCCTGTGCCATTACATTGTCTGCTTTCTTGCTCTGTTTGTGTGCTGTTTTGGCTCTTGCATACTGTAGTGATAATATTTAATCACTCCTACTAATAGTAACAACAACAACAACAACAACAACAACAATAACAATAATAAATTAAATTTTTACAATTATAAATTATTATTATTATTATTATTATTATTATTATTATTATTTCTTGTGTGGGATTTTTTTTGGCTTTTAGAATTTTAATACTAAGAATTAATCACTATTACTACTACCACTACTACTTATAGTAACAACAACAACAGCAGCACAACAACAACAAAAATAATAGTAATAATAGTAATAATCAGAGGTGGAAAGAGTAATTTTGTACTTAAGTAAAAGTACTGTTACTTTAGTGAAGTTTTACTGAAGTACAAGTGAAGTTACCCTTATAAAAATGTACTCAAGTAAAAGTTACTGAGTTACTTATTTTTTTTTTACCAGCGGGGGTGGGTTGGGGGATGGAACACTCTTGCATAATAAATCTGTTGCCTTTGTTGTGCTTGAAATCAAAGTGATCGCTTAAATATGACCAGGGGTTTACTTCATAAGAATTTGTTGGCGTTTCACTTTCAGCTGTGTCTGCATCACTGGCATCTGTTCTGTCCGTCTCCACCATTTCTTGTGAATTTAGCGCGTTTCTTCTCCATCAATCAATCAGTGCAGTGGTTTCCGGGGTGCAAATTTTTCCTTCTCCGTTGTAATATTTGTATTATTTTTAATTTTCATTCATTTCTTTTTTATTCAGTAGCAAATATGATTTAAAATGTAGTGAAGTACAATACGTTAAACAAAACATATTTAAGTAAAAGTAAAATTACAGATTTTAAAAACTACTTTAAAAAGTAGAAGTACACAAAAAATCTACTCAATTACAGTAATGTGAGTAAATGTAATTCATCACTTTTCCACCTCTGGTAATAATAAATTATTATTATTATTATTATTATTATTATTATTAGTCACATAAATAGATCAAGAAATAATAATAATCATAATCATAATCAATCATAATAGTAACAACAGAAAAATATATATATATATATTAGTAGTAGTAGTGGAGTTAATCACTACTATTTTTTATTATTATTATTATTACTACTATTATTATTCACTTATTCTTATTTATTTATTGCTCGATTTATGCGCTTTCTCACATGTCACACTACAATAATACTGCTCCTGCTATTGGTAATACTACTACCACTAATAATAATAATAATAATAATAATAATAATAGTAATCATCATTATCATTACCATTACTATTTGGTTTATTACATTTTCAATTAAAATGTAAGTTTATAGCACTTTTTACAATTGTCATTGTCGCAAATCAGCTTTATACAATCAAAAGAATTATGGAAGTTTATGTTTGTACATAATAAGTTATAATAATAATATTTTGTAAAAAGATAGTTACTTATTCCTGAATTCTAATTGTTTGCAAGAGTTTTTAAAACTTCTATTGATTAATAGAATTTGTATTATTATTACTATTATTATTATTATTATTATTATTATTATAACAACAACAACAATAATAATAATAATAATAATAATAATAATAATAATAATAATAATAATAATAATAATAACAATACTACTACTACTACTACTACTACTACTAATAATAATGGGTGTTATATAAAAAAAAAACACTTCACATTGACAGTTTTTTACACGTTGCCTTCATTGCCTTAATGACTCAGTCCCAGCACTCTGAGCACGTGTCGTTACTTCGTCTGCTTTCTTGCTCTGTTTGTGTACAGGAGCCAAATTTGTGTCTGGGACAAATTTTCTGAAAATGAGTTGCTAAGTTTTTAGATATCTCTGCCACATGAAGAGTTTCATTACAGTTTGAAATGTTACAGTACAAGTCTCGGCCTGCATTCTGAGCAATACCAAATGATTGAAAATGAGTAATGTGTAGAGTAGATGAGGTCGCCCTGTCTGTGTAGATCTCCGTCAAACGGCAGCTTTGTTTTAAATGTTTATAATGTGCTTTTTAAAAAGGAATGTGCCATGACTCAGGAAAAAACACGAGCACGTGCAGATTAGGAGCCCAGTTACTGTATACACAGCATGAACTCTAAAATTCACTAGCTTTTTTCTTTTTAAAACTAAAACAGCTGCGATGTGTGTTTTTTTTCATGTAACTGAAAGGTAAGGGGAATTGTTCAAGATGAGAAGAATGAGGGACCTGCTTGAGTATTTGTTTTTAGGTTCAGGTCCAGTGCTACAGTCATTTTTTCTCTTGTGCCTTTGCCATTTTTCTAATTTCATTTGGTTAGATTTTCTCATACAGATACATTTCATTTCAATGACTTAAAGTGTGTGCAAAACTAAAGGAGGCTATGTTTTGTTGGGCATTTTTTTAGATGGGTAAAATTGCACTTGTAATCTTATATAATTCATATAATAATAATAAAAAATAAAAATATAAAATAATAATAATAATAATAATAGGCAGCATGGTGACCTACAGTATAGTTGGCAAGGTGGCTTCACATCTCCAGGGTCAAGAGTTCAATTCCCACCTCGGGTCTGTGTGAGTAAAGTTTGCATGTTCTCATCATGTTTCATCTGGGTACTCCAGTTTCCTCCAGCAGTTCAAAGATTGGCGCCCCATCCAAGGTGTACCATACCTCATGCCCCAAGTCCCCAGGGACAGGCTCCAGGCTTCACAAAACCCTGTACAGGATAAGTGCTATAGAAAATGAGTGAATGAATTACAGTATACTATTACTAATAAGCTAATGATATGAAAAGACATTTATAATTTTACATTTTAATTATTTAATGAATGTAATACTATATTCATTTAATGAAAAGGAACTTAAATTATTCTAGCTAAAAACACTGACAGCATTTCATGTAATAGACCTTTTTGAAAATCAAATACTGCTTTCATTATAATAAAATGAACAATAATAACACTAATATATATAGCAAAATACATAATTTATTAATTTTTTGTTATTAAGCTTAGTGAATAATAATGATTAATTAGATCTGAAAACTAATTAAAAAAGAGAATTAAAATTACCTTAGAAATACTTAATCCATAGTATTAATATAGTCATCAATTCATATAATGCTTATTTGTACATTTAACTTAAAGTCAATAGAATTTTGTAATTTTTAAAAATATGAACAAAGATTAAGAGGAATATTATTTGTTATATTTTTAATAACTGTTAATTAATCTTAATTTTATAATATCTGTATAAACTGGAATCATCGTCATCGTCTACACCACTTCATCCTGTGCACAGGGGTGGAGCCTATACCAGGAGACTTAGGGCACGAGGCGGGGTACACCCTGGATGGAGTGCCAATCCATATAAACTGAAATTCTTCTTGTAACTTCATTATGCTGTAGACATCTTCAAGGCCTTTTTTTGATGAAAAAAAAATAAAAAATGAAAGGCTTCAGCTAACAGAGTGCCATCTTATGTTCCATCTCAATTATATACAGTTGTGCCAAAGCCAACATTTTCCACAGTTCCATGAAATGCGGGTGAACAACTGCTATCACTGAAACAGGGTCTACGCCCTAACCTACCGCATCCTGTAGGCCGAACATGGAAGCGAATGTGAAATGAAGACAGCCTGTTATTGTACTGTCTTAATGCGTACTGTAAAACATAGAGTTTTGTTGGCCTTCACCAGAGGCAGACGTAATAAAATTGGCCGTAATGCCAGACTCGAATTGACCTTGTACTTGTCTGAATGAAATGCCTAGATTGGGCTGGAACATTTACTGGACTGTGTTTGGAAATTGAATATAAACAGTAGAAGTGATGAAGCATTGTAGATGAATATGTCCTGCTATATTATTATTATTATTATTATTATTATTACTACATTTAAGCCATATTTCCAAGGAACTCAAATCCCACTCTTGTGCAAACGTCTGCCTCATGTAAAAAAGAAAGCGTGATTAATTAGCATGGTGCTTTGAATACAGAACTGCAAGGCTGCTGTTATGCAGATCAGAGGGATTGAAAGTGTTTCTTAATGGCAGGGGACAACAGGCTCAAAGCATCATATGGAACCAAGCAAGCCAGGAAAAACTATCATTACAGGCTAAACATTTTTCAGCGATGATAAATGATCATCCGCCGTTATGGTTGGCGCGCCAAAGGCACCTTATGGTTGAATTGGAGGCAAACTCTGCAGCCCTCCCGAGTCCAAAGCGCTGCTGATTGCTCTTTAATTGTCCATAGTTGCTATTAAGTGTCTGCAGGATGCACATGTGCGACAATGGAGGCGCCCGAGCATTGATCAGTGATGATTACATAGCAGGGAGTACTATTAGCATCTATTCAAAAGAAGAGAATCACACAGGGAAACTTAACGATCACCGCTCGGTTAGGTTTACAATTTCCTTTCGGTGTGAATTTGACCGAGACGCAAGAAAACGATCCTGACAAGAAATGGTGTATGGAGGGGAAAAAAAAAAACAACAAAACTCTTGTGCTAAATGTTTTACATGGCGGGTTGCGTGTAGGTGATTTCTCCACTCTGACTCACTCCGCGTTAAACGTGCGTTAATCCAGGGCTTTTCCAGTAGAGCTGTCTCAGGTGGACAATCAGCCAGATCAACCGTCTGAAGATCTGCCGGCTTTGCTGTTGCCGCTTGCGCTGTTTAACAGGGCGTAAAAAGGGGGCGCACGGCTGGGCTGGATTAAACCAGAAGAGCTGTTGGACTGTCATCGGGTTCCTGATGGTGAACTCCTGAACTCGCTTAGCCTTCTTTATCAAGCATGCCACTCATGGGTAGGTCGCTCAGGGGTCAGCAGGCTTTCACACGTCTAGCCTCTAACGAGGGTTGGAAAGTGAAGAGAGATGAGAGGAGACGTTGGAGGCCAGATTCGAGCGAGGGGTGGACTAGTGAGATCTAGAGTTCAACACCCACCCAAAGGGGGGGGGGGGGGAAGCACACAGGGACGCTAGCACAAAAGCTGTTGTGGCATTCCTGTGAAGCGTAAACCGATGCAGACCAGAACAGAGTCTCCACTCACTGAAGTGACATTTCCAGGAAACCCAGCCCGGAAATGTTCCATCAATGTAAGAAAGTGACAACGGACACAAGTTTATAACAGATCTCATTTCACTTTTAATGAGGAGAGTCAAGTTGGGCTTTTTTTTCCTTTCTCGCATTTTTAGAAAATAAACCAAGAACAATATTACAAATAAGGAAATTGTTACATCATTCACAGGGTTACAGTCAAATGTACATTTTATACATCAAAAACAGGGACGTCCCATGTGTGTCACAGTGGTAAGGGTGGACAGCGGCTCTACACGAGCCCTGCCTGTCAGAGGGAGAATCGTCCCCTGTCCTTCAAAACAGGATCAGGGCTGAGACACGGGGACGCTCCGTCACAGCCGTACTGCAGTATCGCCATCCTAACACCAGAGGGCACAACTATGCTATGGGCAACAGCTCCACGTTTAGGAGCCATTTTCTCTCCTGAACACTTTGGACCATATTTGGAGGACATGGGCCGCTCCAAAAAGAGAGAGAGAGAGAGAGAGAGAGATAGATAGAGAGAGAGCAGAAGGAGCCAGGGACATCTTGTGTTTACATTCACTGCTCAATGTAACACTGAGACAAAATGGTCTTCCGCTTGCATTTTGCAACTGGCACACAGTTGGTGAATGGTTCTGCGGAGAATGAGAGCATATGCCTTTCACAGCTTGCCGTCGCTCTCGGCTTTTAGCAAAAGGGCCTGTAAACCGAGCGCCATGATAGTCATGATTAAACTTGCCAGTGGTGAGAGAGGAAAATCTCCGGCGGTTACGATGTACGCACAGCACAACTGTCACCACCTAAATGACTCCGTTAGTTATTTTAATAACTCCTCTGTGACATGTGGCTGGTGGCTTTGTATCCCCATGCCAAAAGCCAGTTGAGCACACGATATCTCGCCGATCATCTTCGAAAACCTCAGTCTGACTAGCGACAACATGACGAACAACCTAAACATTCCAGGCGAGACGATCTAACGCTACGGATTGGTCACTCGCTCTCCGTAATATCCTTTCACACTTTTCACGATCATCTCTCTTTTTACAACTTTGAAGTTCACACCGCATTCCGGGACGGACAGGTTGTGAAACGGAAAAGACGGATGAAGCAGTCGGACCCCTGCCGAGATCAAAACTCAAAACGCTTTTAGTAGTTAAGAACACAATGGGAGAAAAATATTCTGTACCAATAAGATCGAGACGTGCCCGTGTAAATACAGAGTCTGTTTTTAGAGCATAAGCGCTGTTGCTGAAGGGGTTTTAAAGAGAAAAAGTCGTGTGTTACCGACGACTTTGCTGATTAATGGGTTTAGTAAAAAAAAAAAAAAAAAAGGGACGTGAATAATGAAGAACAGATCCAGTACAAGACACAGTAGAAATGGAAGCATCTGATGTAAAAAGGATAAATATTAGAGAAGAGCGCTGTCACATTGTGCCTGAGGACAGGATCTGGCCTGAAGAGAACATATTACTTCGTGGTTACGGATTGGTTCGAGACTCTTATTACATCCATACACGTGGCGATATACAGTACGCCGTAGCACACAGCCATTTGTATCTATCAACCTGCTAGGATCTTAAAAAACTAATCACACATCAGAATCATATACTGATGTATATTTTCAGTCACGAAGAGCACTCCGAAAAATATGCAAAATTCACACTGATATCACACAAGTGAAAATGTACTTGAATTATCTTCTATTTCCCATTAGGAGGTTCTGACAAAGCACATAGAAATATGATTAGACATACAGTATGAAGCTTGAAATGGACTACTGTTTATTGTTTGAGCGTATTGGTGATGTTTTTTTCTTTTTCAAATAAATAATCGAATTATCAAAAACCAAAAATGAACAATACAAATTTTAACAAAATACTTTCTGCATCATTCATCTTTTTTTTTGTTCATCTTCTGTGCAGGTTTGCAGGAAGTCTGAAGCCTTTCCCAGGAAACTTTTTTATGTTTACACCTTGGACAGGGTGCCAATCCATTGCAGGGCACAAATGCACACACTACAGGGAACTTGGGAATGCCAATTAGGCTAATCCGCATGTCTTTGGACTGTTGGAGGAAACTGGAGTACCTGGAGGAAACCCATCATGCACAGGGAGAACATGACAGAACTCGACACGCACATACCTGAAGCAGGAATCGAGCCCTTGGCCCTTGATGTGCGAGGCTGCGGTGCTAACCACGAAGCTACAAGGGCACCGCGAAACATTTTATTTTCTTACTGAAGGAAGTGATGCCAAAAACACAGAACTATTTTAGGCTTATAAGAAGTACAATGTCTAAAAAAATTATTATGAAGCCTATATGTTTGCTTTATTGTTTTCGGAGAGTTTTTTCCTTTTTATTCTCTCTTAGAAGCAGATTAATTCTAGGCAAATGAATATAAACAATAAGCCCTTGAATGTTTTTTGATGACGTTTCAAAAGCAGTGCATTTTTCAGAAGGGTGTTAGGCAGGGGTGATGGCAGTGTGGCAGGTTGCGGGTAAAGGCATGTAAGGGTGACGTCGTTGCGGTTGTGCCGATTAATCACAACGGCAAACAGTCTTGAGATGACGTTCCTCCTATCAATTTCACTTTGCAACTGAAATTCAAACATAATGCATACACTGCTCTCTAATGCAAATTGTTCGATTTGGTATGCAAACAGAGATGAGAGCATGAAAGAAAGCAGGAAAGGAAGGAGGGAAAGGGAAAAAAAACGGTAGAGGTGCTACTATTAGGAAGACCGAGTGGCCATTAAATATTGGCACACTGAAGCAGGAGTTAAGGTTCTTGCCAAATCTGTGAATTGTTTCAGAAAGTTCGGTTTGTGTCTCTGTCTATCAGTTTATTAAATAGTCACGCTCATTTATGGAACCACTGACGTCCCATATTAAATAAATAAGAACCTTGTCTTCAAAGGAATGATGTAAATGGGATTAATCAAAAGAAGGAAACCTGCGGCTTATGCCTACTGGAGATAGAAATCTACAGTACATATATAAATACAGCATGGTGGCTCTAGAGATAAGCAGATATTCCTATGGAACAATTCATGTAATGAACGGGACTGAATGAAGATGCACGGCAGAAGCAGCTCTGATGCATCTGTGGTCAGAAAATCGGCGCCAGATGAGCACCGCGCCGTATTAATCAGTTCACATCGCTCCACTCGAAGCACTGAATCAGCCAACTGAGCTTATGTGAACTGAAGTGTGGTCGGAGCGACTAGCTGCGCTGTACCGCGGGGGTTTTTAAATGTATTAAAGATGTACGTCAACCCTGAGGTTATGGAGCGGAGGAAGTCTCTGGTGAGCTGAGCTAGACAAAGTGTAATTGAGCACTGTTAACCACAAGTGACCTCCATGCCAGGACACACGCACGCACTCGCGCACGCACTCGCACTCGTACACACGCACATCATGTAGCACAGCTGGAGGTGGCTGTGGTTTTCGCGTCTGCTCAGTATTTGCCGCACCGCTCACTATGACCATTCTTAAGGATGGATCCCGCAGCTCCCATCGTCCCTCTCGAATAGAATAAAGGCCCAGATTTAACAGCTCTTAATTCATTTTTCAACAACAACAACAACAGCAACAACAAAAAATTCTGTACACTAAAATCCAACACGTATTTCTTACATGGATATTTACATGGTTTTCATGTTTTATACTCTTCATGATGGCAAAAAGGCAAAAATCGTAAGTACCATTGGAGACACACAGGGATGGGTACGAGTGTCTGTTAGCTTTCTGTCCAGTCACATGTAAAACATAGTACTGTACTCATCCTCATATTCGGAAGTGATTTATCCACTTGTCCTAACAGTACCTTTTTGCCAATAACACCGGCACGGCCAATGGAATCATTATAACACTAAGCATGTGTATTCAGTACCGTCCCAATGGAAAACGCCATGTTCTAAAAATGACCTCCTCGTTTGATTGTTTAATACTAGGTTGAACTCTTAGAAGATGAAACTGTGTAAGAAAATCTAAACTTATGTTCATTCAGAGTCCTTCTATGTAAAATTGTACTGTAACTAACTGAAAAAAAAAATCCTAAGCAATTTCTTTTATCTCTACATATTTGAAGGGAATCAATATACTGTATGTTTCCTGTACTAAATTTATTAAAATCCACAACAAACAGGGGAAAATAATAATAATAATAATGATAAAAATTATAATAAAAAAGAACCATATTCTATAATATGAACCCCATCATTGCTTGAATGAAAACAGTCACGCACTTGGTGACGACACTGATGATTTCCCAATGTCGAGTGCATCTGATATGTACAGAAGGACCTACGAGCTATGAGGTAGGACAGAGCGATGTCCTATTTGGCAGGTTATGACTTCTGTAGAAAGAAAACATTTTTAATAATAATAATGGTCCTTTGTTTCCAATGGTGACTGGAAGCAGAGGGAATCTTCATTACAAAGTCATAATCACACTGTCCATGAGATTACTATTTAGAAGAGAAGACTTTTTTTGTGTCTGTGTTTTTTTTTTTTTTTTGTATTTGTTCCGGATAAGTCAAACAGCTAAACAACAAAAGTGTCTTTTTTTTTCACCGTGGCAGTCAAAAGGATGTTTCCATTTAATGGTGTTCATCTGCTTTTCTCTGCCTTTGCAATGATGGCACAGGGATTATGGTTCCATGGTTTCTTCCATTCGTAGCCTCTGAGTAGGCAGTCAATATTCCTATTGAACGATTTCCACAATAAAGCAGAATAACGGAGCACTTTGTGTGGACTTGTATCTTTCTATTCGTTGTATTCGGCCCTTTTAAAGGGTAGCCTTTCATTGAAATCCATCTACAAATTTACACACATCTATATATATATATATCATATAGATCCTTTCTGTCCATGTAGCTCTTTTCCTTTAAAAAAATCTTTAAAAAATTATTAAAAAGAAACTAGATGACAAAAAAGAAGAATCATAAGGAAGCAAGAGCAAGAAGATGAACATGCTCTTGATTGGTGAAAATTCCTCCTTGCTATGTTTTTTTGGCAGTCGTGACAACTGATGGATGGGGAAGAAGTGTTGTCGATTTCTGTGGGACGACACTTTCGTAGTGTGAGCCTGAGAGGCTGGCTGGATGGTTTTGTAGGGGAATGGGGAGAACATGGAGGGCAGGGTCAGGAACAGACGACCAGAGGAAAAAATGGTGGCCTAAAGGGAAAAGAATCAGGCTCAGTACACATCCACCTCCATCTGTCCGCTTGTCCCTCCTGCCCCCGTGTGCAGGATTAGGCCTCGAGGTCAAACCTCTACCGACTGGATCTGGTTCATCTGCGCCCTCATCATCTGCACGCTGTTGAGGATTTTCTTTTGGTGACCTGCTAGAGTCACGCCCACCCTGAGGATGTCCCTGCCGAGCACACACACACACACAAACACACACATCAGCAATGATATCAGGGAAAACATGTAGTGCTTCTACATAAACCACCATCCGAATGCCAAAATAAACACAGCATGTCAGCTCAAAATTAAATGGACTCCTTCCAAGCATGATCCACATGGGATGCTGCGAGATAAGTTAAAAAAAGGGTCAGATCTTTATTTTTTGTTGGGATGTGTGTCTGGTTTGTGCAGGTATCCAGCGAAAACCAGTGGTTTAAGGAGAAGAGAATGTGACAGAGCATCACTGTGGATCAAATTTCCTGTAGAGGCTTGGGTTCGAAATGCTTAGAAACAATGAAGATTTTAAATCAAATATTTACTAAACATCTTTGAAAGCGGGGTTTATTTAGAGGCGTACTATATTCGCCTGATGACAACCATGATTACTAAGATGAAATCCAGATTTCCAGAATATATTTACATGTCATCATGTACAATGTCAGAGAAAACAAAAGCCGTATTTATCCTGAAAACACCCTAACTCCAAACAATGGAAAACACACCGAGGTCTGCTAATGTTGGGTTTTATATTAAACCTGAATGGTTTCACCTTCAGATCCCTCTTGCGCTCTCTCTCTTTCTCTCTCTTGCCCGCTCTCTCTCTCTCTATTACTCTTACTCTCACTTTCAATAACACTTACTCCATTGTCATCTGTGAGACCAGATCGAAGCTAGTGAAGTCAGCGTTGGCAAAGTTGTCCTTGTACTGGCCCATCTTTATAGCATCCAGCCAGTCATCAACGGTCCTGAAGCTGGAGAAGTCAGGCATGCTGCGGTCAAGCAAGGGCAGGTGCACACTGCGCAGAACAAAGAGTGGTCGGGTCACCCTTACACTTTCTGTTGTTGCATTTATTCCGCGGTTCGTCTGCTCTGCTGTTTTAAATAAATGTTATTTATAAAAATCAAGTAATGCTGATAAGGGTCACAGAACTGCCTTTTGATCACTTTTTGTTTGTAGAGTTCATTTTCTTTTGTAATTTAATGTAAAAAGTGATGTAAATTTCATATATTTTAGACTCGTTAGATGTAAAGTGAAATATTTCAAGCCTTATTTCAAAATTTTTAAAATCTCAAAATATTCCCTAAGGTCAATCAATAAATTATTTACAATACAGAAATTCTGAAAATTACGTTCATTTATGTATTCTATTCTTCTTTCACGGCCTCTTTCATTAATTACCGCATCAATGCGACATGGCAGCTAGGCGATCAGCGTGTGGCACTGTTGAGGCATTACTGAAGATCAACTTGCTTTGATAGCAGCTTTGTTGGGTCGGGTGTTTCTTATCCTCTGACATTATCTCTGGTTTATGAATTGCTTGATACTAGAAACGCAACAGTTGTAGCTCATTTCCTGAAGATGTCTATGTGTGGTGGGTCTTGATGCACTGACTCCAGCCTCACTCCACTCCTTGTGTAGCTGTCCAAAGTTCTTGAATCAGCTTTCAACTGAGTCTTTATTATATTTCTTTAAATTTTTTCCAGATTTTCTCCTTAATTTAGTCGTAGCCAATTCCCAGTTACCATTAGGCCACTCCCCCATCAAGGCTACAACTACCAACCAGGCAGGATGAAGACCATCACATGTTTCCTCAAAGCCATGTGAAACCGCATTGTGCTCACTGCACTGTAAATGTTTATTAGACAAATCGTGAGGCATTTTAGTCAAATTGTCACTTGAAATTAAAATATTTGAATAAAAATGTGTGATTTCATTGTTGTTGTATAATGGATTTTTTTCTTTTCATGAGCTGTAAGTCTTAATTATAATTTTTTAAAATAAAAATAGACTTGAAATATTTAAACTTGAAATATAATGAATCTAGAATAGATTCGTTTCACTTTTTAAATGAAAATACATAGGAAAATGTACTTTTCCTGGATATTCAAATTTTCTGAGATGCACTGTACTTGTGCAACTGGACCGTCTAACTCTTCAGCTTATTTGAATATTCTTTGATTCAGACAAGTGAAAATATGAGCTGCATATTCTTTCTATAGAGACTATTATTCAGACTGTTTATGATCCATTCATGTGTTAAATATGGCTTGAAAGGCCGAAGGCTGAAGACGAACTGGCAACAGGACTAGTACGTAAAGAACTTATATGAATAGAATATATCTTACAGTGATATGTGGGTTCATATGTGAATATGCACGAAAATATCCACTCCCTAAGCTCTAAACTCTGTCAAATAGGTAGTTATACATAGGACTGAGGGCAACGTCTCGAACATAATTTTAGATGCATTAAAAATATGTCGAAATCTATATCAACTCTGCAACAGGAAATTGTTTCACATCCAACACTGGCACACCCACATCTTAGTGTCTTTTGCCCCTGAACAAAAGGTGCCAAATATTTCACATCACACTGTAACAGTTATATTTTACTGGAAGTGTTTCCCGGTAAGTATACCTAACATGCAAATGATCACTGATGGTCTTACCCCGAAGAAAGAGGTGTCATGGCCTTTAGCATGTTGGGGTTACGGATCATCTTGTCCAGGTTGTTAACAATCTGGCTGAATTTGGGCCGATTATTGCGGTCCTTCTGCCAGCAATCGAGCATGAGCTGGTGCAGGGCACTGGGGCAGTCCATCGGGGGAGGCAGCCTGTAGTCCTGCTCAATAGCATTGATCACCTGAAAGGAGACAGACAGATGTCCAGGGTCTTTAGGAGATGTCTAAAGGTCTTGGGTTCAGGAGTAGAAGTGGAACACAGCACACATTCTACAGTGGAAAGTGGGGCCTGTAGTATTTTTTTTTTTTTTAATTTACAGTATGTATGATACGAGGTACACATAAAAAAAAAAAGTCTTGTCCAAATCCAAATGTCTCAAGCAAAATAGATATATCCACCCAAACGACTGCTTTTACTCCATCTTGTGTTTTCTTCCTACAGCTCAGACACAAACCTCTTAAACACTCAAGACAGTGGAACTGCACTCAGTTTGTGTGTGTGTGAGACAGAGTGAGAGGTCAGCAGGTTAAGTGTGGTCAAGGGAGTGTACAGAGTTTTTGTTTGGCTGTATAATATAATGTAGTAGGACAAATGTGGACATTTAATGATGATTTGTGGGCTTTTACTGAGCCTAAGTGGATACCAGGCTGTCTCCACTGTTCTGTAGCGAACATATTACAAACTTTATACCTCTCTGTTGGTTTTCTTTGTCTTGTTTATAGACTCAAGTGAAACCGTGCATTTTCCCAATATAAATCTGATCCACTCCACTTACTCATTGTGTCATAACACGATTTCTTTCTATTTTTCTACACACTAAATTGACCTTGAGTCTTAGCAGTAGGGTAAAGAAAAATAAATATTATTATCATAAATATATAACGTCCTGTTTTCACGTCAAGAATTCCACTAAATCGATGCGACATCCTGTCAGAAATGTTCCAATGCTTTTGTAAAATAACTAGTAGCTTTCAAATAAACTGTGATTATGATTACATACGTAATGTTTCAATTCTAATTGGATACTAGATATCTATATAAATACAAAAAAGGTTTTCAATGATATCTTTACGTTTCATACATTGGAGGATCTGAAACCAGTTAAAAAAAAGATCTTTGTACTGTATGTCTGTATGTCTATATGTCTGTCTTTATGTATGTCCAGCCAGACTTTGTCTCAACAACATTCAAGTCCTTCAGGCTTTGCCTGATGTTAAAGCTGCGGCATAAATTAAATCAAAGTGTTGAGTAGTAGGGACCGTTATGAAGAGTTATGTGGCAGATTATAAACCATAAGTTTTGACTGCATACTGTGCATGCTTCAAACTGTGGGTGCGTCTTAAATTGACCGCTGGACAGAATTTTATGAAACATGAAAACATATTTAAATGCCTGAAGTTTAACCTGCATCATAGGTGAAATCAAAATAGTGAGTAAAAGTGATGTTATGAATGGAGATGTGTGGCGGATTTAAAGATTCATTCATTCATTTTCTATACCGTTTAATCCTGTGTTCAGGGTCGCGGGGGGACCTGGAGCCTATCCCAGGAGACTTCGGGCACTAGGCGGGGTACACCCTGGACAGGGTGCCAATCCATCGCAGGGCACACACACACACTCACACAACCAATCACACACTACGGGCAATTTGGAAACGCCAATTAACCTAACCTGCATATCTTTGGACTGTGGGAGGAAACCGGAGTACCCGGAGGAAACCCACCAAGCACGGGGAGAACATGCAAACTCCATGCACACAGAGACGGGAATCGAACCCAGACCCTGGAGGTGCAAGGCGACAGTGCTAACCACCACACCACCGTGCCGCCTGGATTTAAAGATAAATTACTAATAATCTACTTCCTCGTAAACAAGGCGGAAGATAGTCAACATTACAAAATGTTATTTCTGAGAATGATGAATGCTGATCCACTTACATTCCTATAATGCAGCCATTTTTAGCTCATCCTTGTGTTGGCGCATTTTAGCCATTAGTAGCCCTCGGTAAATGAAATAAATCACTATAATATTTCAGATCGAGAGACAGCTCTGGCAATTACTTAATGCTTTTCAACCCAAAGAAACCTTCATAGTTGCTTTAGCGTTATATCATTGCTCTGATTCAGTCCAGGTAAATTGCCAAGTAAGTTTTAAGGCACTTGGCTGGGCAGTTAAGATGCACTTGTATATTGAGGTATTCATCCTGCCGCTAGCGTCTGCAGACACATCATCAATAAAGATAAATGAGCGCCTTCCACTAGCTGCCGTCCACGCTCATGCCACCATGTTTCGCTGATGAATGTGTATTCTTTGGATCATGAGCAGAATTTTTTCCCTTACATTTAAATCATTTTATGAGCGTTTTAATTCCATCTCATTTGTTTGGAAGACTTTGTCCCTGAATTCTACAGGTTCCAGGACAAATGGTACCTTGCCTGCCTTTTTACCTGCTAACTAGAGATATATGGAGCACGAAATATTATGTTTCTTGCCTGCCACTTTATTATTTATTGCTACATTTAACAAATATTTAAATATACCAAAGTCACTCTAAGGACATGGTAGTATGAAATCTATCAAATATGGACATTGTACTGAATAAAATAAGATACAGATCATTTCGTCCTGCACTTCATGTCATTTGCGTTAAAACGGTTCCAAAAACCCGTATTTGGAAAACACATAAATTTGGTGGATAAGTGCTTTCAAAGTCAAAATTCAGAAGAATGAGTTGCTATTGCAATCAGAACCAGCAGTATATTTCCCTCCACACTCAAGAAGTTATTCTTTTACTTGTTAGATAGATTAGATCTAAACGTATTTGCTCCATTGGAGTTCAATCTTCCTGTATTTTTCTTTCTCGACAAATGATTTTATTAAGATAAGTTATTGATGCTGGTGTGATAAATGATTTATGCTTTGAGAGGCTGTTAATGCCAGCTTGGAAAATAAATATGGAAATCTGTCAGAGGTGTTACTGTTACTTGTGTAATGGCCTGTGCGTATGACACTAGTGATAATTAATAGCTCCAGTGACTTAAAGTAATAGCACGACATTGTATAATACAAACCGGATTCCAAAAAAGTTGGGACACTAAACAAATTGTGCATAAAAACTGAATGCAATGATGTGGAGATGGCAAATGTCAATATTTTATTCAGAATAGAACATAGATGACAGATCAAAAGTTTAATCCGAGAAAATGTATCATTTTAAAGGAAAAATATGTTGATTCCAAATTTCACGGTGTCAACAAATCCCAAAAAAGTTGGGACAAGTAGCAATAAGAGGCTGGAAAAAGTAAATTTGAGCATAACGAAGAGCTGGAAGACCAATTAACAGTAATTAGGTTAATTGGCAACATGATTGGGTATAAAAAGAGCTTCTCAGAGTGGCAGTGTCTCTCAGAAGCCAAGATGGGTAGAGGATCACCAATTCCCACAATGTTGCGCAGAAAGATAGTGGAGCAATATCAGAATGGAGTTACCCAGCGAAAAATTGCAAAGACTTTGCAGTTATCATCATCAACTGTGCATAATATCATCCGAAGATTCAGAGAATCTGGAACAATCTCTGTGCGTAAGAGTCAAGGGCGTAAAACCATACTGGATGCCCGTGATCTCCGGGCCCTTAAACGACACTGCACCACAAACAGGAATGCTACTGTAAAGGAAATCACAGAATGGACTCAGGAATACTTCCAGAAACCATTGTCAGTGAACACAATCCACCGTGCCATCCGCCGTTGCCAGCTGAAACTCTACAGTGCAAAGAAGAAGCCATTTCTAAGCAAGATCCACAAGCACAGGCGTTTTCATTGGGCCAGGGATCATTTAAAATGGAGTGTGGCAAAATGGAAGACTGTTCTGTGGTCAGACGAGTCACGATTCGAAGTTCTTGTTGGAAATGTGGGACGCCACGTCATCCGGACCAAAGAGGACAAGGACAACCCAAGTTGTTATCAACGCTCAGTTCAGAAGCCTGCATCTCTGATGGTATGGGGTTGCATGAGTGCATGTGGCATGGGCAGCTTGCATGTCTGGAAAGGCACCATCAATGCAGAAAAATATATTCAGGTTTTAGAACAACATATGCTCCCATCCAGACGTCATCTCTTTCAGGGAAGACCCTGCATTTTTCAACAAGATAATGCCAGACCACATTCTGCATCAATCACAACATCATGGCTGCGTAGGAGAAGGATCCGGGTACTGAAATGGCCAGTCTGCAGTCCAGATCTTTCCCCTATAGAGAACATTTGGCGCATCATAAAGTGGAATGTGCGACAAAGAAGGCCCAAGATGATTGAACAGTTAGAGGCCTGTATTAGACAAGCATGGGAGAGCATTCCTATTTCTAAACTTGAGAAACTGGTCTCCTCGGTCCCCAGACGTCTGTTGAGTGTTGTAAGAAGAAGGGGAGATGCCACACAGTGGTGAAAATGGCCTTGTCCCAACTTTTTTGGGATTTGTTGACACCATGACATTTTGATTCACCATATTTTTCCCTTAAAATGATACATTTTCTCAGTTTAAACTTTTGTTCCGTGATTTATGTTCTATTCTGAATAAAATATTGATATTTGCCATCTCCACATCATTGCATTCAGTTTTTATTCACAATTTGTTTCGTGTCCCAACTTTTTTGGAATCCGGTTTGTATTTGCTATTACAAAATAATATCATTATGGTCAAAACAAGAATGTGAAAACAGAATTTACATATTGAACATTTCCTTCATACTTTGTGAATGACACACCAAGCACTGGTTTTGTATTAACTCTTCAGTAAAATTAATACTTAATTTCTATTTCCATTGAGACATCTACATCATCATAACTAATGTTGTAATATACATATAAAACGCAGGGTTGACAATAAAACCACACTGTAAACCCAAATAAGTTGGCAAAACTCAAAAAAAATTGAGATAATCAGATTTTTTAAGTAATGATGTTTCCAGTTTTAAGTAAACACAAGTATCAGTTTTTGAGTTTGTTGTACTCATTCATATTAATCTTCTTTACTTGCATTATTGAGTAGCCTAACTCACACTGTTTAATAGCAATTATAATTTTTTTGTTGCTGCAAATCAAATAAATTGTTGCTGGTCTTTCTATTGGTCCCGGCAATGGGTCGCTACAGCGGACAATCTGGTCTGCACACAGGCTCGCCACAGGTTTTACACCAGTTGCTCTTCCTGAAGCAACCCTTCCATTTTTCTGGGCTTGGGACAGGCACTTCATCCAGTTGTTGGGAATCGAACCTGGGCCTTTGGCATTGCAGGCGAAACACCTACCACTGAGCCACCAGTGCCCTATTGCTCTGATGACCCAAAATTGCTAGTCTAAAAGTTGGTGGAACTTTATAGTGACAGTTACTGTTACTTCAGTACTTACACTTACTTAAAATATCAAATTTGTTCAGCTAACTTGAAAAGTGTCATTTCTACAAACTCATAAATACCAAAAAGTTCTAAATACTCATCAAG
Organism: Channallabes apus; assembly: GCA_030522415.1. Taxonomy (NCBI): domain Eukaryota; kingdom Metazoa; phylum Chordata; class Actinopteri; order Siluriformes; family Clariidae; genus Channallabes; species Channallabes apus. Next base: position 8,422,002 of record CM060123.1, read on the forward strand.
GTCTATTAATTTGAACTAATTGTAATTATTTAAGTTAACAGTACTCAATATATTTAACTAACCCTAACCCTAACTACCATTATCGCTTATATAATAACCTGACTAAATTAAATAAAATGTAAAAAAATCAGTCGGCTTCATTAAGTTAAAAGTAGACAAGACACAAATGCGTGTACAGTTTTTTTTCTTTTTTTTTTTACAGCTTGCACTATACAGTACACTTCAACTTCAGCAGAACATAATGCATGTTATACAGTACATTCGAAGACTATGTGTTTGTATATAAATACACAAGTACACTACACGTCCCGATGCGGTGATAAGAGCCTGGAAGCCAGACAGGGGGCTTGCTTCACTGCAAGAAACCAAGGATTGATTTGTTCTCTTCATAAATGCACTGTGATCATTATCTCTGTCTGAAGGGGACCAAGGGAAGCAATTTATCATCACTCACACTCACACACACACATGCGCACACACATACACGAGCTATTAATCAGGAGAACATATTTGTCTGAAATAAGACTTATGTAGGCTTACAAACTGTTGGACTGTGTGATGGTCTTTCATTTATTTATGTCTTTTTGAAAGAGAATCTGAGAGAAGTGAATACGGAGTAACTGATATTAGGCATGATGCTGTTTTAGGGCTGACATCCAGCAGTGTTTTACATGTTTTTACATTTTTTTGCCGTCGGATTCCATCCTCTGCAGCTTTCAAATGTAATCCGCACGCTGAGTAAATGTCTTATGTTTCGAAAAATTTACTAAAAACTATGAAAGTGTTTAGTTATGTCTTATCCTTGCTATTAACTGCCCTTATGTTCGTAAGAGGTGAGAGAGTGAATTTCTCAACATGGTACTATAAGTGACTAAATCTGATGCATCACAGCGGCAAAAAAAGAAGCCGAGATTCACAGCAAACTGAAGGAAAAGGTATCGGGACCGTCTGAGACCCACCATGCTGCAGCTCATTATATAGGGCATTATAGAATTTCATTCAGTGCCTGATTAATCTCTTCCAACTGCCTCAAACTCATAGCCCGATGGGGCAATGGAACGCTATCTGGAGCTGCTAATAAGATAACCGCTGAGATCTGCACTCTCTCTTAGCACATTAGCGTTCACTCTTTGAGTTTCAAACTATTTTCATTATCTGGACCCGTAATTTGCTTTCCCCTCAGCCACCCAGGGGGATGCTGAAAATGGAAGCTGCAGTCAAGGGCAGGAACAGTTAGCACAGCCCCGTGCTTTGCATATGAAATACACTTCTTGTTCACAAGTAACTGTGTAAGGAGTTTATGTTAGGATTTATGTGTTTGATTTAACACTGTATACAATCCCTAATCTGTTTTGATGAATCTTATTTCAGGCACGAGGTTAAAGCAGCGAAAAACTACGGTCTTTACACAGTCACGTTGCACGAATTTACAACCACCACTCTTAGGGTTTAATCTCGTGCCATAAAGTAGACCCTATAGAGACTGGTGCAGTTTCAGCAGACCGGTCTCAGGACTCTGGGTCTCAGCCTCGAATGATGCACGGCAGATTTATGACGCACCACCGACGCTGCTGTTTACCTTCCCTTCTGATTCCACACTGTAGCGCTGCCCTTATCCATCACTCACAGTGAGGCCATGGGTCCTGCTGAGACACCCCACTGGCTGTCTGGTATAAGTAAGTAAATCAGGATAAGGAACAGGTAGTGAATTAATAGTGTGATTTAAATGTGTAATTTCAGGTCCTGATGTTTAAAAGGGATAATTTAAGGCTAAGTTTTATGACTTACAGTATCATAGCATAAAATCAAGGGTTTAAATGATGTGTGCTGGGTCATTGTCTGAGTATTACAAAAAAACAACAACAAAAAAAAAACATATGAGCCAGTTAGTCAGCTAGATAAACAAGATGAACTAGTGTGACAAATGGATATGTATATCATGACTGCTTTTCAGATTAGACCATGTGTGACCATGAATTACTACACTACTGTATATTCAATCCCTGAGTTGACTTTCTAGAGGAAATGAATATATTCAAGCTATGAGTTATGACTCCCAGGATCTATTTTGTGGCCACAAACTACGTAACTTGTGGGAACTATTGTACTTCTAAATGACTGCGAGAAAGAGAAATCAATTGAATCAGACCACAGTGACCTACGCATGGAGATGATTAACACTACACTTACACTATACTTCAACCTTGGAATGACGCATTAAACCACACCGGAGTCACTCGTGTTGCAACATGGATATACCATTACACCCTGCATCGCATTGAGAGAAATCTTCAACTGGAAGAATTCTTAATTATGATGCTCCTACAACGTTACTGTACTTACGGGCTTAAAACAGTCCATGACCATGAGAGACTTAGTATGTGACCTTGAAATATTAATTAGTGGCTTCAATACACATTATGATGTTATAACATTATAACCGTTAGCAATAAAACCAATTAGGTTTAGCGTTCCCCTTGTGCCGCTAGAGCAGCTCTGGCCGCTGCATCAGACGTGGGTGGCCGTGAGCCTGACGCCAATTTACTGGTGTATAGATGGTGATCAGTGTTCACGTCACATGTCAGTTGTCATAATGTTATGGCTAATTGGTGTATATATATATATATATATATATATATATATATATATATATATATATATATATATATAGCTTGTGTTCATGATGCATGCAAAGTGGTAGCAAACATTGATTAAATTTAAATATGGATAATCACACAGTATTATGACATAAGATTCACCTAAAACACTTAATGAAGGTTTTATAAGGAGTAAAACTCGGATTTCTTTGCATCTACACTCAAATCAAGCTCTACTTAGAAATATAACGATCATATCAAGGACACAAAGACTGCTCCAAAAGGACTGAATACAATATTGAGCAGAGTAAGTCAAGTAATTACAAGATTGCATAGTAAGAAAATAGCATCTGGATAAAACGACGTGTAAAAAAAAAAATAGAGCTGGGTACATACATCCTGATTAGTCATGTCCCAGTATGGCCTCTCTCCGTAGGACATCACTTCCCACATGACAATGCCGTAACTCCATACGTCACTGGCTGAGGTGAATTTTCTGTACTGGATGGCTTCTGGTGCTGTCCAGCGGATGGGGATTTTCCCACCCTGTCACACAGAATCAAAGGTGTAAAAGAGAATAAATGCATTCATTCATTGGAATTTACTGAATAAGAAATCGGTCACACTGTAACTACATCATAAAACCAGTAAAAAAGATGTTACTGTGAAGTTTAAGGCTCGATTAAGAGCTGTACAAAATAGCCTAATTAAGAGCGCTCACCAGAGCACTGGTGTAGGTGGGGTCAGACGTGTCATCCTCCAGGAAGCGTGAGAGCCCAAAGTCTGACACCTTACACACCAGGTTGCTGTTAACCAGGATGTTCCGGGCTGCCAGGTCACGGTGCACGTAATTCATATCAGCGAGGTACTTCATTCCTGAGGCAATACCACGAAGCATGCCTACTAGCTGGATCACAGTGAACTGCCCATCGTTTTGCTGTAAGATAGACAGATATATATAAAAGAGTCTGAATATCATGCAGACTAATCTGGATGGTTCCTAACTTCCTAACAGGGGCTTGGGAATGACAGCAAAAAATTTCAGGATTAGTCTGTACTGGTTTAGGTTTCTCGGTCGTTTTTAGTTTTTTTTCCATTAGGCCTAGGCTTAAGGGGAGACTCTATGAGACAGAAAGTGCTCTGGTGTTTGCTAAGTTGGATGAGAGAGCAGATGTTGCCTGTCCCGTACTGAGCCGGGATAAATCCTTCAGCTGTTCTCCAAGACTGTCATAAAGTCCCGAAGAAGGGGCTCCTGCTGCTTTGACCCAGCTGTGGCTCCAGCTGCACCCATCTGCAGACCCACCACATGAGCCACAGGAGATGAGAGCAGCAGGCTTTGTGCAGACAGACAGACACGAGTGTAGACATGTGTGTAAGTGTGTAGACATGTCCGTGTATTTGGTGGTTTCTGTATTACGTTCGTTTTGGAGCAACGTTTTTATTGTTTTCAATATTTGGATGGAACAAGAATAAATCAAACTGAAAATAAATTTCCTCTTTTTAGTTTTTTTTTTTTTGTAATGTAATTTTTTATAATCGATAGATTTCACTACAATAAAAAGGAAAATTGCACTAGAAAAATACAATTAAACTAAATATAGAATTTCCAATAAACAATTAAATAAAATTTAATTTACATTAAAATGTAGAAATTTCCCGTAAGAATATACAAATCTAAAAATTTACAAATAAAGTTACAAACAAAATATAATTAAAATGAAAAAATAAAAAAATATATAATTTACACAGTTACAAGTTGACTATATATTATGATTTACATATGGTTTTTGAAAAATAAAGCTATATATATATTTAAAAAAAAAAAAAAAAAAAAAAAAAAAAATATATATATATATATATATATATATAAAATTTACACAAAATGTAATTGTAAACTGAGGAGGATAAAAAAATATAAAAATAGAGGGGTGTGGGTATGACAGCAGCAGGATGAGTGAAACATGAAGTACGAAATGAAGTGGTGTGTTTGTGTGATCAGCAGCGTCTTTGTCCATGTTGTGCAATTTAGTCCTCATGTGGATATATGTGAAGATGAATGTATAGAATGTTGTTAGTCTTTCGACTGCTCCTGTTCAGGGGTGGCCACAGCAGACCAACTCATCCGCACAACAATCCCAATTTGGCACAGGATGCCCTTCCTGATGCATCCCATTTTATCCGAGCCTGGGACTGGCACTGCGTCTAGTGGCTGAGTGTTTGGGCACTTGATGGGAATCGAACGCTGGCCTACCACAAGGTAATGCAAGAAACCTACCACTGAGCCTAATGCCCACTATGAATGTGCATTATTATCCCCAACACTTCTGCCGATGTACCACTGTCCGTAGTTTTCTCATTCTAATAGTCTTTTCATGTTAAATAAGCCCTGTTTATCAATAACAGGACCCAGAATTACTAAAAGTCTGGCTTGTGATGTTAATCATTGTCTACCTAAAGGGACAGATGCTCATAAAGCTAATATTGCAATTATTACTGTTAGCATATGCTGCTAAGAAGTTCTCACAGGACGTACTAAAACCCTCACTCACTCAAAACCCTTCCTCCTCATTAAACACCATGGGCTCCTCCTCACACCCCTGCCATCTCCTAATTTATCACCCTCATTCCAAACCTCCACAGCAATTAACTTCCATAAATTATTCATAAGTTTCAAATCCTTCACAAATACAAACCACCGGTCTAATCTCGCTGCACTGTTTGCATACAGTTTAATTAAAGGGACTCGTGGTCTAAACTCATTTCGATCCACAACCTGAACAAAGGACGTGTTCTGGTTTTCCTGATTATATGTTTGTACGATCATCACAAGTCTTATCTGAACCGTGTCGGTGTTTAAGTGATCTCATTTCACATTAGAATGTGTGTGGATTTCACATCTGTAAAACTCCAATGAAATTCTGACCGTCTTGGCATTTGTTGTTTCTTAGTGTTTCTGGGGCTTCAGATTTAATATCAAAAAAGTCATGTCCTTTTCCAGTTCCAATATTGCTAGAGATAATAATATTTTGCTTGGCCAAATAGTTACAGCTAAACATTGTGTTCCACCCCACATTTATGGGTTAGATTGCATTTGTAGTACAGATCACCCACCCACTGGCCAGCTTCAGCATTTCCACCACACCATATGTAGTTCATCAAACTGGCAACATTGCATTTTTAAAGACTTTTAAAGGAAAGTCTTTGGTTTTGATCTTGATGTGGCAGTGTGAGTGTTTCTGTTTGGTTGTATTCCTGTACACATGTACACACGTATTATGATGCTTTCAGCAAATGCCATGTGCTGCAACCCCCGTTTTAAAAGATATAGCAGTGTAAGTAGCTCAAAGAAAGCACTTTCAAACACCTCTTAGGTTGGTGAAAGTTTTATAGTTTAGATTTTAAATGGATTGACTTGCTTCTAATTGATTAAACAAAGGTGATAAGCTAGTGGTTGCATGATTATTCAGTTTAACTTTTCATAGTTTGGTGATGTAGTGGTTAGCACTGTCGCCTTGCACCGCCAGGGTCCGGGCTCGATTCCCAGCCAGGCTCGATTCCTGTCTCTGTGTGTTTGCATGTTCTCCCCGTGCTTGCCGGGTTTCCTCCGACAGTCCAAAGATTGGCTAATTGGTGTTCGTGTGAATGAGTGTGTAAGTTTGTGTGCCCTGTGATGGATTTGTACCATATCCAGGTTGTACCCTGCCTCGTGCCCTAAGTCTCCTGGGATAGGCTCCAGGCCCCCCGCGACCCTGAATACAGGATAAAGCGGTATAGAAGATGAGTGAGTTTTCATAGTTTCAGAACATCATTATTTCAGGATTTAGGAATGTGATTATATAGTGATTATAACTGCAGCTCCAAATGTGCTCTTTCTCACAGTGGTGGTCATAATGTAATTTGCTGTGCTGCCGTGCAAGGACCGTAGCCTATTAAAATTTAGTTTATCTCTAAACAACTAAAAAACGTAATGCATGATGAGTTCTATCAGGAAGAGGAAAGGCGTGGAATTACGAAAACATCATGTCATATCTACACCTTTACACATACAAAGTGATACAAGTAATGTATGTTTAATTAACCCTAAAAGGGGGGGGAAAAACACTGGTTGCTAGATTGTAGAAACTCTGACCTGGACTGTAGAATTGGCTTCTTATTATCAGAAATATTTTTAGTCTAGCAAAACTATATTTACCCTGATTGCTTAACTGTCCCACTGCTTTTCTTTCCAAGCACCCAACTATTATTAATGTAGCTAGTGTGAACGACTAAAACAATAGTTCTCTTTGGAGTGACTTCTTCCATAAATAATCAACAAGTTACAGTAACTTGTACTCTTAAAGAATGTATCATGTCTGAGAAATGAAAAAGTAGGCCTTTGGACCTCATACAACTCTGTGTGTGTGTGTGTGTGTGTGTGTGTGTGTGTGTGTGTGTGTGTGTGTGTTTTTTTCCAGCTGCATGCCTTCCCTCTGACAGCATGATGTCTTTATTCCACAGACAAGATATCACAAGTGCTTTTACACATGTAGAAACAAAGGCTTACACAACGATTCCAAAGTAAACTCAGTAAAGCCATGTAGTCTACATTATACAAGCTACAGTACTCAGGAAAAAAAAAAGGTTTCTAACACTTATTTTATATTCATTACAAGATAGGGGTGTAAAGCAAGGCCACAATTTGTAATGTTGAAATGTTGGTTAGTTCTGGCTTCGACAGCTTCTCAACTTCAGCTCCACCATTTGTGCTAATAACTGATTTCTACTAGAGATGGCTGTTGACTCATATAGTGGCACAGTGGCTTAGTGGTTAGCATTGTCACCTCGCGCCTCCAGGGTCCGGGTTCGATTCCTGCCTTATGGTCTGTGTGCATGGAATTGACATGTTCCATATGTGCTTGGAAGAAAATTACAAAGAAATCGTCAAAAAACTGGATAACATGGCGCGTGTGTGCATTTGTAACTGCACGCCATCGTACTGAAACCGATGCCATTTAAAGACCGTCGAGCAAGAATTCGGAGACCGTCACAGCATGGCCTGTGCATGTTTCGTGTTTCAACATGAACTCAAATGAATAGTGATTAGCAAGCTGCAAGTCTGCACTCAAAGTCAAACATTTACATTTATTCATTAGGTTGGTGTTTTTTAACCCAGAGCAACTTACAATTGAAGCAGAAAGCAGCTGAGCAGTTGAGGGTTAAAGGCATTGCTTAAGGACTTCTGAATAGCTCTGAATTACCAATGAACCGCCTTTAAACAGAATCTAGCTGATTCAAACAAATGCTTTGCAAATGTTGGACTGTTCCCTAGTTTATCTTGCCTCATTTGTGCCCCGTACTCTCAGCGGTGTCTAATTTCTTATCATTTACCTTCCTGACACCCCTTAAGTCTGTGTGTCAGGTCTAAAATAAGTTTCTGCTCATGAAAGCTCAAAGGTAAATCTATACTAATGAGAAAAATAAATCCACCATGTCCCCCAATTTACATTAGCCTGTTTTCCACTAAACTTCAAACGCACTGAATTAACATTGATGAACGTTTCTCAACGTTCACGCTTTCCCCCAGTGACTCGAATAAAAATGACGGCTGCCAGAGCCGGTCACTTTTCTTCCTGAATGTAACCTCCTCTCATTTCCAACCCTGTTTCATTTCTCTGGGATTTGAAAGATGATCGCTGTCAGCCAAACTTCACGATGAGTTTGTGCAGAAAGAGGACTTAACTTTGAACCCGTATACTTTGACTTCCTCTTTTAATGCACATGATTTATGATTCAAATATTTTTTCCTCTGTGGAATCAATGTGTTGTTTCACAATGTACATTAAGGATAGTTATACCAAAGAGCTGATGCTTGCTTGAATATGATTGGTCTGAAGATGATTAATTTGCTAGAAGAGAGGCTCTGACAGTTCTCCAGTTTCTTAGTAACAAGACAAGCTGTATTTTTGAGACTGACTTTTTGGGAATGACTGTTTATAGCAGCTATAAAAATGAGTCATAACGGTAACTTAAAATTCAACTTTAAGATGAGATTAACTATAACTATGAACTTATGTACATACGATACCATTGGATTGGGCCATATCATGTCACTTGGTTTTTTCTTATGTCATGTCATGCACAAGTGTCACCTTGACATGGTCAGCATATTACAATTACCTCAACGCTAAAAGCCAGCCATTTGAAGAACAGTGGAGTCCCTTTACATAAAGCACAGTCTCAAAGCAAATGTCAGTCTGGCAACATTGGATATAAAGACTCTAGAGCCTATTAGACTGCTCAGATCAATATGGAGTGCTACAAGTGCGCAGTGGGGAGGCCTGTTGAAAAGTGCCAATAGCGCATTAAAGAGAGCCTCCTGAGGAGGATTACCTGATGTACATGGTGGTAAATAAGCTTGAGGCATTTTATATATGTACACACTGATGTGCACACACATATTGTATGCAACAACACGCTAATAAGGGATTTGAATTCAGTTGCATGTCTGTTTCTTGCCATACTCGTGTGTGTGCTTGGGCTTTGAATGTTTGAAAGGATTTAAAGGATTTGAATACAACATCTCGGCTGGATTTGTCCTTCTGTTTTTGTTAACAGCTTGACAGATAATGGTACCTTTGATGTAAAATACATTGTAATCTCTTTAAGCATACAGTAAACGAATCATTCTCTGTGTGTGTGTGCGCGTGCGGGAATGTGCCAAATGTTCCCATGACAAAAGAAATACATTATAATTTGACCTTGTCGGGACATTTGTTTTTTTTCGGCTTTTATTCCCAAAATTAGGAGTTGGCTTTCAGGCCAACTTAGTTCATACTGTATAAGCCCTATTCAGCTTAAATTAGATTCACATAGGGAGGTGACACAAGTACATTTATTATGGTGCCAATGTATCCCGTTAGTAATGTTAATATACTCCATATGAACTTATTAATGCATGACGCAGTCATGATGTTTATGTTCATTCACTAAAAGGGAAATTCCATGCAAAGGTCAACCCTATCATGAGGGAAAAAGTAGGCATAATTCATAGAGTTTCTACCAAACCATACTACGACACCAGAAATCCATCGCAGTGTGCGCACACACACACACACGGGGCAAATCTGCATGTCTTTGGACTGTGGGAGGAAACTGGAGTACCTGGAGGAAACCCAACAAGCAAAGGGAAAACATGCAAACTCCATGCACACAGATCCAATTTCAAACCTACACTTCGTGTCTCTTTAATGGTACAAGTGCAATGCTTTCTGCAACTATTTTTAAGATTCTACAGAGTCTGCAGAAAACTTATACTCTCTCACAAACATTTGCCCAGTCAATGTCACCTCCATAATGGAGTAAAATTGCCTTCTATTTTCAGGATGTAAATGGGCGTATGAACTTAGAGGATTTATTTGTTTTATTTTTTTTTGCTGAAGAGACAGCATTAAAAGTTTATACAAAGTAATTCACAGACACTAAGCTTGTCCATGCTCTGAGGCTTTTTGTTTACCATTATGAGTCCAAATGTCACATCCATAATACTGGAATCACCCAAAAGACATTTTTTAAAGGGTAATTGAAGTATCCTCTTCTATCATCTCCTGATGAAACCAAATGAAAACTGAGTACTGGCTGAGTTTTAAAAGGATTTGTTGTTTACAATGATAATTTTAATAATCTTGTATGTTATATTTCTTTATATATTTTATAGGAAATAACACAAAACCTTTTTTTTAGAGAATCATGGCACATAATGGTACAACTTGGTATGTTTAACCCAAATTCATTAAAATGAATTAAGTACATTATGAACACTTACTGTAAAAATGCATATTTTGGTAAAAACAGACATAATAAAAGGTATATAAGACTAGAATCATTTTAACTCTTTGCACCATATTTTTTTTATATCTTAAGGTAAAAAAAGGAGAAAAAAACACTATATACAATAAACCAAATAGAAGTGCATTCTATGTGTATATGAGATTTAATACTGTGAATATTATATTATAATATTATAATATCATATACTCACCCTAAGAAAAGAGTCTAGTGAGCCATTCTCCATAAACTCAGTAATGATCATCACAGGACTGCTTTTGGTGACAACGCCTTCCAAGTGTATGACATTAGGGTGATCAAACTGTCCCATGATGCTGGCCTCACTCAGAAAGTCTCGCCTCTGTTTCTCGGTATAACCCGACTTCAGTGTCTTTATGGCGACAAACATCTCCCTCTTTCCTGGCAGCTTCAGGTTGCCACTGCACACTTCCCCGAACTCCCCTAAGAATGTAAGACGTTGGCCTAATAATAAGTAATCTCACGATTAAAACCAAAGTAATTACTGTAAGCGAATAACTTATACTTTCATTATATTACCTGCTCCGATGACCTGCTCAATCTTCACACATGAGATGTCAATCTCTTTGGCGAACTCTCGTACTGCTTCGTTGGGATCTTCGTAAGTGAACGGATCGATGTAGATCTTCATTCCTGGTGACACTTGGAAGAAAAAGAACTTCTGATGATATATATTAAGCTCAGGAGGCTCGCTTTGGTTTCATTGTGAAATAGTGACTGAGGAAACGCTGCATATGAAGTTGGTTTGACTGGAGCTACTGGAGTGTGACAGGCTTTCGGGAGCTAAGATGTAACGCGTCATAGTTGAGACCGTATAGGTCATTTCCGATTTTGACATTTCAAAGAGCCTTTGAAGGCAGAGAAAGACTACAGAGCCTTCAAGCACCTCAATTTAATAACTATTGTGCGCTCGTCCTCTTGGGAAAAGCTCTGGGGCTATTGGAATGGACAGACTAGATAGCGAAACGTAATATAACCATTTTCCTCAGGTACGGGGGCAAAATTAAAAACCCATGGGAATGGTAACAAAAATTAATATTAACACTATGATGATGATGATGATAAGAAAAAAAAGAGTGAACAAAAGAATAGTCTCCAGTTCCATGCATAACTATTATACTTTACAGAAGCAGGGTTTTAATTATGCATATTTTTCTTTGACAATGACATGAAGGGCAGATTTCTTTTATAACCCAAAACAAATGTACTAACACGTAATATAAATCAGAATATCTTCGGTACACATGTACGTAATGACTAGGGCATAATGTTTTATATACCATCCATAAAATAACCTAATACATCAAATAAGCCTGAAATTAGTCTGCATAAATATATTACATTATAACGTCACCATACATAATGCTTTATATTTATTTGACTTGAACACAGGCCCTGTAGTATGATTTGCTACAGATACAACAATATTGCCTGTGTTATAGTTCATTACAACGACCATGTACTAAGTTCTGATGTTTTATGTTTTATGCTCTATGTTTTATACCGCAGCGATATATTACATTTTTAAAAGGTGTTTTAGTTTTGTTTTTTATAGCAGAAGTGCTAATTTCAAGGCAAGTCGCAGATTTATATTCATGTCCTTACTATTTTTATAACTACATACTATAGCTTACCACGGTAACAATACACAATAAGGTGTGATACAGGTATAAACCACTGTGTGTCGAGTCCTGACGCTCCGTCCCACCTTGTGCTTGGATTATTTTCCTGTTGTGTTTTATTCCCTACTTATATTGTATAACATGATGACAGGGACATCATACTCTCAAGCGCCTGTCAAAGTTGACAGATACAGCGCGGCGTTTTCATTGTGTGTAATTAATTCTGGAAATTAAATTGTGGTATAAATGTCATGAAGTGCAGATGACAGGTTTATGTTTTATTAGATGTGATAAAGTTCAGGTTTGGCAAAAAAGCAAAAATTACTGGACTGAACACGAAGACAACTGGAGCTAAACAAACCAAGACTAGAGAGAGAGAGAGAGATTATTAAAAAGGCTCAGTGGGACTTTTCGAAGAATATTTTTGTAAGTCTGGGTTCATGGAGTATGGGGAAATTAATAACAGGTGTGTGTACACAGAAATCTGGTGATTTGGAACGGACGTAGCTGTGCTGTGAATCTTGTGAGGATTTTAGGATTTGTAATCCGTTTGATTATTTGTAATTGTGAACGCAAGCAGGGACGCTGACATAACCGTGAACGCTCCAATAGGACAACTACAGGTGTTAACACTTTGTTCTTTAGACATGCCAACATTTTTAACAGGAAAATCCAGCAGGCGGTGGAGAAAAAAAGTCAACAAAGGCAAAAGGGTGAAAGAGATACTCAACCATAATCAATCCCTTCTTTTTTTTCTTTTTAAACCGAAGACGCCGCACTTGTTTTCAATGAGCTCAGAATTTACAGGTCAAGTCAGCACAAAGCAGAAGTAACTTCTACCAGAAGCACATACGGCTTTCATGCCCTGTGTCTTCCCTTTCAGTGAATTGGCTTTTCTGTTGGAAAAACAATTATTCACGTTGTCTCATGGTGCTTTAGCAGGAAAGCATAGTTTTTACGTCTTTTTCGTATTACCAATCCACAAAAAACCCACAGCACGCTGGCACCATTAAAATACCGAGTAATGTTATATTCATAAAAAGGCGAATAACGTACAGGACATACAGTAATGAAATGATGTTTGTTCTTGTGCAGCTCTCCGTGAGTCTACCAGAAACCGGAGGCAGAGGAAAAGTGAATAAGATAAACAACGGAAAAAGATCTGAACGGGGCCGGAATGTGTCGTTTCAGCGTGATCGCACAACAATCTTCGTTTTTAAATCGTCTCTAGAAGGCGTCGGAGGCGAGAGATGGAGAACTGAGCAGCTTATCAGCCCAAGACAATTTTAAAGGGTCACGCTGGGGACGGGAACGGTTTAACCTCGCCCATCAGTCTGAGTGGTACCGTAAATAGCTGAACAGATACTGCGAGTGAAAAAGAGAGAGCGAGAGAGATGGAGGGCACCTTCCGTCGCGAACGTGCTAATGGATGAATGCTGGCCGCGGCTTCCCAGAGTTCACCGGTATACGCTCAGCCAGGAACGCCCCCCTCCCATAAATATGTTGTTTACTGCAAACCCTGGATATTGATCACATCAAGCAAATGCTTCCTCAATTCATAAGAAAGGGCAAAGAAAAAAAATAAATCTGTGTTATAAGCAATGTGCGTATGTGTGTGAGAGAGAGAGAACGAGAGAGAGAGCGAGAGTCTCTTCATTTAATGCATCTTACTTTCTAATAAGTTATAACGAAATGTTTATTACCATAAATAGAAATTAATGCAAGTAGAGACGGGATTGATCTTATATCCTCATTGCCAATGAGGTAATAAAGATTGTAAAACGGTAATAAAGCAGAGTATGAACTTATCATTAAATTGTATGAGCAAAAATATCCATAAACAGTCATATACCGGGGATTACTGGAAAAAAAATAATAAATCATATATATTACAGATGAGGCTTGTGTGGATGGAATGATTTCTCTCTCTCTCTCTCTCTCGCTGTGATAAGGTAAGGGAAATTAAACTATTTTGGAAGAATAATAGTCACAACAGCAGTAATAACGTGTGTATGCGGTCCTGAATGAGTTAGAAAGTGGATGAAGATACAAATAAAGGCATGAACATCATAAATAAACAAATATCTGGAATAAATTTGCTTGTGTCTGTTTTGAGCGCAAGACGTGCGTGAGATGAAGTGTGTATAGAGGATTAGGGTAAAAGACACTCACTGTGGCCGCTGGTGTAGTGCTGCAGCTTGTCAGTGTATTCAGAATCAGCTCTCTCAAAGCCACGTCTGCTGAGACAAAACACACAGAGCTGCAGAGTGGTGCTCTCTCTCTCTCTCTCTCTCACACTCACACACACATACACACACCCAGATGCAATTTACAGCAAATGACTACAGTGAACACCAGAATTATTGGCACCCTTCATGAGAACGGGCGAAACAGATTTGTACCTTGGTCGATTCTAACCTGTCGTCTGTCCTGTAAGAACTATTATTCAAATTGAAAGGTCAATAAAAACAAAAGTATTTGTACCCCTACAATACAAAATACTAAAGTTTTACATTTTAAAACACGCAATAAGCAAGAAAAGGAATTCCGCTTAATAATGTTATGTTTTCGATGACATAGTATGCATTTATGATCAATAGGACTGTGTTTCTTTTGGTTTATTTTAGTAAAGTTAATTAATAACTCCTGAGTTAAATAACGGGTAACTGGACACTACGCTAAACTAGGCAGCCTCTATGGTGTTCTATTGACCTGAGGTGGGGCCTCTATAGATGGGACTTGTTTCTCCATAAAGAGATAGTAGTTCCCAAGACATTGTCCAGTGTCCTGGCTTGACTTTGTGTCCTGGTGCCATCTCTTCTCCATATAATCGATACACACATACTGTATAGGTAAAGCTGAGCAAAATAAACATACCGGTTGCACACAATGATGATGACCACCAGAGCAATGAGAAAGACTAGCCCGGCAGCTGCTGAACCGATGATGAGTGGCAGTTTCTCCTGTATGCTGGTGTTGTATTCCTCTGCAGACACACACACACACACACATAACACCTACATTACACCTACAAACCAAAGCTGGTGGATGCTGCAGTGTACAGGCTGTGCATCGGCAAAATAATGACAGATTTCTCTCTTCCACCAACAAGGAGCCTGAGCTGGTGAGCTGGTGGCTTGTACTCGTAACCAAAACTGACAAAGATGGGGGTTTAGGGGTGACATTAACTCAAGTGTTATAATAAAATATAGTAATGGTGTGTGTGTGTGTGGGGGGTGTTTAGCAAAAAAAGTTAAAAAATTGGTCTGTTGTAATTGGCAAATGTGAAACAAACCAAAACAAAGCAGCAACTTCTAATGCTAACAACCTGCTTTTAGAGGAGCTTTAAACCACACGCACAAGACACAAAGGTGCTAGTGTTGAGCACTGAAGTAAAGCCCTTGAGCAAGGATTTGTTTTAACACCTCCACACAAACCCCTAAATCCGATCGACCCTGCAGCTATAAAGCATCCGCAAAGACGCTGCAGATCAACACAGGTGAGAGCAGCAGCATTTCAAGTCTTGCCCTCAAAAGCGTAAACTGCCCCTGGGGTGTACTCACATGGTGCAGGATGCCTGGAGGGCAGAGCTCACCTAGCATATGGTTGAGCGATAGAGAGATTGAGTTGAGCCGTGTGTGCTCAGTGTGGGACAGACGGCTGGGGATGCAGTGAGGGTGTGGTACTTTCCCTTTCTCTCTCCCTCTCTTTTTCTCTGGCTACCCTAATTAAAGCCTATCCAAGCACCACACAGACACAACAGCCTTGCTAAACCACCCGCTGATTCCCTCTTGAAACCCTACAGAGGCAGGGACGGAGCCAACGCGCGGGCGGCTGGCGTTAGATGCTTGGCACAGCTGAATCTGACTGGGGAGACAGCTTCCGATTCTCTTGGGCTTGTTATGAGTAAACATAACTCAACGTTGCCAGTTTGATGAGCTGAACCACAACATACCGTGTGTTAAAAAAGAAAACGCTAGCAGGCAAATGATGTGCACTACATATGGAATCTACTATGTATATAAGAGGCGCAATGCAATCCCGCTATAGTAGCACCTGTTTAGTGGACGATATGTTTTTACCTGTAGCTGTATTCGATATAAGAAATGTTCTTTATATATATATATATATAAACGCTGCCACTACTGTATGTCATTGTCAGATCTCTCGGCACTGTCTGAGAATTCTGATTATAATTATGAGTTTCTCAACCTCAGCAACATTGCTGGAGGTTCAAAGAGATGTGGGACTGTCTGTTAATCCACAATTATTATTTCTGTGTTTCTACGTACCTACGATAACTCATTTATTGATTCGGTTTGGCCGTGGAGGCTTAGGACTGTAGGCTAAATTAATCCACTGCGATTCTGACCAGGAATGAAAAAAACAACATCATTATGAATAAATTCGTTCTTTTATTTATTTCCTGCTCGCATAAAAATGAACAAAAAAACTTCTTTTGTTGAAAAAAAAAATACATCCTGTCTCCTTTATTCCAAATAATATACTCTCATTCAATTACATCTCTAATATACACCAATTTATAGAATTAGGGTCTGTTAGAAATGTCTGCTGATATATGAACAGGGTTAATTATGTCATGAAAATAATAAAGCCACATTATTGCAGCAATGGACTTCTTGGCCAGAGACAGGGCTGACATATATCGTTAGGATTAAAGACAGTAAAATTTCTGATACAGAGTGAAATCTCCCCTCACTGGCTGTAAATTAAAGAAATCAAACTGGATTCTGTTAAAGATGCAGTTAGTCATTTTTAAAAATGTGCTTCTAAGGCTATAAAAGCATAAAATTGTAATGTTACCTTGGGAAAAAACTATGATTAGGAACATGATATTTTTTACCAAGACTGCAAAATGTCCAGATAAAGGGGGCTAAAGTTGAATACAGAATTAGTTGTTATAATTAACAAGTGATCTTCAGTGTCATCCAAGATTTATTTTATAATGAAATTCTGGGCAGGGCTCCAGACAAACATAAATCTTTAGGAGCCTTTGGCTTCTAAACCCAAAATATTTAGGAGCCAAAACTGAACTCTTTTAATAATCAGGCAATCTCATGAAGGCGCTCTGATTTCATCTGAGGTTTGGATGAGCAGGGAGTCAGAAAATCCTGAGATTTTTCATTTGGCTGTTAATTTTTAATTTTTTTGTCAGATGTTGATGGTACTTAACTAACTTAGCTAACTTATGCAGCCAGCTACATCACATCTACAGTATTAGTTACCATGGACCTGGGCGAGGATGGAAATTCTTAAAGTTATTCAAATAAAATTAACACTGATCAGAAAATCCTATCAAATGAAGTGTTCAATTAATCACTTCTAATGTTTTGCAATTCATTTCACCAACTTCATGGCTAGTGAGGCGAACCTACTGTTTTGCACTCTGGCTATAGAATTTATTTTAATTAACGTTTAAAAAAAGATAACTACATATTGCTTTTCAATTCACTTTGTCCAGCTGTCAACATGTCTTTGTATTCCCTCATTAATAAATGTTCTAGGCTGAACTGCGAGTCGCAAATGCATCGCTGTCTTCGCTTCTTCTTCAGTAGTTAATCTTCGTCCTTGTAATTTTCTTTTTAGGGGACCAAACGGGGAAAGTCCAATGGAGCAAGCTCAGGACTATAGGGAGGAACACCCAAACACCCAAAATGAAGTTTTTAAGTGTCGACAATGTGGGCAAAAGTGTGCGGACATGCACATACATTTTCTAGTTGATGGTTGACTTTTGAACTTTTTCTTGGTCGGTCATTAAATATGTTTCCATTCCATACTTTGCCGTTTTCCATGTCGTGTCTCAGACGCTTCTCATCACACATAGCAAATATTTAAATTTAAACATAAGCATACTGTATGTGTTTTAAACTAATGGAATAAAGCAGATGTTTGAATTAATGATCAGTATGTTAGATGACATGTCAATACTGTATGTTGTGTGGTTACATTTAGATTTAGTTTATAAACTAGTCTGATTCACTAATACTGGATGACTGTGTGTCTAAAATAAGCTGCATATCATAGCCAAACGTACCAGGTATCATAATCCATCACATACAGTATCACTGTGAGCTGTAGCATGCAGCTTACCCTCCGTCATGGTCTGGAAGTACATCTTGCCACTGTAGCGTCCGAACCCGGCTACAGTACGCGCTCGCACTTGGAACACATAAATTCCCCCTGGCTTGAGGCCGCGGATGATGGCGGTGTTGGTTTGACTCCGCACAACGGATGAGTTATGCTCAATCTGATCCTGCGAGATAAAGGACGGGTGAAGAAAGGTGGAAAGAAAATAAGAGGAACCGAGCGTGAAAACCTTTCCCACTGGTGGAATATAAATATACTGCACAATGCCCCCCCCCCCACCCCCCCTGTGGTCATGGTGTTTCTTTTAACTGTAATTCCAGGCATCGTGCTGGAGCTGGGGAAGTGTTAGAGCTACATATTGCTGTCTAGCAGGACTGGCTAAGTGATATGTTGATAACGGTGGTATTTGTTGTGTGTCTTTGAGAGAGACTGTGCGCCTGTATGTTTGTGAGATGCTAGGCTGCAGTGTGTGTGTGTGTGTGTGTGTGTTCTCGCTGATAAACTTGGCTGCTCCTGCCAACTCTATCTCTCGCTTCTCTGGTGGGAGCCTTGCAGCAGTATGACAAAGGCTGTTTTGACAGCGAAAAAACTGAGATAGGAATTATACTGAGGACAGAGCTGGTACGGAGAAAGCAGAGCTCAGGAGACACTCTCCAGTTATTAAATTCACATCGTTAAATTACCGAGAGACATTTAACTAGCATTTTCCACAAGCCATAGTGTTATGATTAGCCAGAAGAAATGATTTTGGAAAACCGTATTTGCATCGTCTCCTGATCTGCTCTATAAAACTTTTCATTCAAGGTTGCATTTTACTCTGTAGACAAAAATCCTGCCTGTGTGTTTATTCGAGTAATGCATGGAGACAGCCTCTTTATGAAATCCTGTGCATTTACTGGAAGTTTACACAGAGGAATTTCTTTCTGAAATACAGTGTGTTTTTTTCTTCTTCAGTCAACGCTCCATTTTTTAACCACAAATCCCTGCATGTAACCTCAGCAGCTTTAACTAGTTTTCCCTCTGTGATTTGCTGTCCTAGTGAATAACTGTGTTAACAATCAGCTTGGATAGATCAATAGTTAAATAACTATATGCCAACAGCCTCAAATATATAACTGCATGATAATCCAGCCCTCCAACGTTATACTGCTCGAGCAAAAAAAAACAAAAAACGTAGCAGTGTTTGCCTCAGCGGCTTTGCTATATCACCGTGCTTATGGATATAGACAGGAGGAATGATGCATGCATATGTTGTTTGTGTTAATATCCTGTGCATAAAAATGAGGCATTAGCTGTGTGACAGTTTCTAGGTGAGGATAAAGAACGATTCACTCGGTTCCGAATAAAGATACCTAAACTGAGTGTGGAATATAACGAGCACACGTGCAGTTATTATAGATGGTATGAGTGATTTACACAGAATGATTGGATGTGAATTAAGATATCTGAAATTAACTGGTTAATTTGACTTTATTCAGATCCAGTACCTTCTCGTAGTACTGGAGCTCGTAGTCCAGGATGACTCCGTTCGGTTGATCCGGTTGCGACCAGGACAGAGTGATGCTGTCCACGGTACGGCTAACCTGATGAATTATAGAAACTGTGGAGGGAGCTGAAGGAAAAAAGAAAAAGAGAAGAAAAAAAGAAAAAAAAGGCAAGGAATGAGAAACACTGAGAGAGAGATTACAACCAGTGAGCACATGATGAAAGTTTGCAATCAAATTATAGCCATGCTACACAAACAGTTTAAAAAAGCTAGCCGTAACTGCACATACACAATGGAAATAGCGTGACAAAGTCCATCCAGCTCCAGTCTTGGAGAATGATAAAACGGACTTTGTGACTAAGCTTGTACACACTTAGGATACAGCGCAGAACTGAACCACATAAACAGAGCAGGGGAATTTCCAGTCATGTCTTTGTCACTGAGTCTCGCACATCGTTTCTCAGGTCTACTTTTCACTGTGCTCTGGAGCGAGCACGTAGACATCCCAGGAATGGCTTCCCTTGCTGCTTCCTCTTCCAGAGAAAACCAGACTCTTTTTGCCAACCCAACCTATTCTCTAATAAGGGACGAGTAGGCTAAAAGCTGAAAATGGCGGGTGCTTAGAAACCATAAGAAAGGGCCTTGAGCCAAGGTAAATGATTGGGCTGCTCTCTGCAGTCGTTAAACATGGCACAGCAGTTCAGACAGACATGGCTGCTCAACAGCAGGACACAGTAGGATCTGTGTGGGCTTTAGAGGACTCTGGATTTACGGCCCTGGCCCCCGGAGTGCACACACGGCCATCACTAGGGCTGAGCCCCATAAAGAGAAAGGCATCTCCTCTGGCACGTGTGCTTCCTTGGGAAATCCTCCTACTGGAAAAGCCTGTCTCTACTATCACTGCGCTAGGTCTGAGGTGCTAAAGTGCTAAACGGCTCTGGATACGTATTAATTACATCTTTGGTTAGGGTTTGTACTGAGTTTGTAGATTTTTTTAGCCAGGATAGCAGAGAATATATGCAAGAGGATATGTCATGCCTATGTATTCTAGCTGTCAGTTTGTAATCAATAATATTTTTTATTTAGTGTTGACTTAATTATTTAACGGTTTATTTGAAGTAAATAAAAAAATATCAAATGTGGATTTCTGCTTTTGCTAAAAGTTTTGCCTCAAATCTTTCTCTTTGTGCTCACGACCTTCGATTGTTTATTTTTTATATTTTTTAAGCCAAATTAAATTTTTAACTGGTAGCTGATTCATAATGGTATAATATTAGCAAAAGGGCATAAGAACGTCAACATACAATAGAAGGTCATCTGCCTCTTTCCATCAGTAATATGATTTCCCTATAATGATAAGATCAGATCAGAAAGTCAAAAAGACTCTGATGGTCTCTCTTTTGACAGCATTAAGTTTTTTTTGACTTTCTGATCAGATTTTATCACAAACTGTTTATGACAATTATGACACGCTTTCATTTTCAAAGTAAAGGTTTTTAGTCCAATTTTAATAGAAAAGGATGGGCTAAAAAAAAGCACATTTAAAACGTTTTCTGAATGGTTTACACAACTAAAGGTCTACTTTACTGTAGCTTTTTATCCTATTTGCTAAATTCATTTTCCCATGCAGACGCCGGTAATTTGTACTGGACATATAATAAATGGCTTCCTTAAGCTCTATTATCCAGAGTCTTACAGAAATACATCAACCCTCTTAGCAGATCTAAAAGCCTGTTGACTAATATTATTTCCCATTTCTAAACTGTACTGTATAGCCAAATCTGTTTGCTGTCATAAGGCAGAGTCTAAAAGGGGTAAAAAGTCAAACCACACAACAATGAGCTACCACGGGTCTCCAATTACATAATTACATATGACATTTTATATTTATATATATATATATATATATATATATATATATATATATATATATATATATATATATATATATATATATATATAAAGGCTGACACATGCCCTTGGTGCATTGGTGCATTGGTCTCTGGCCTGCTCCAGTAATCTAATCCACAGTAATGCAAACAAAGCCAGGAGGACATCGTCCTCACATTGATGGACACATGCCAGTATGAACGAACAAGGAAGCAGGATAGCCGCAACTGAAAGATTTCCGTCTGACAGTGAAATGGCACACCAGCCTACAAGGGTTTGTCATTTCAAGAAACCAGACACCAAGTCAGAGGGCATTAGGATTTAGACTAAAGGAAAGCCCCAGTGTTATGACAACAGTGGTAAAATGAAGGCAATGCACAAACCAGTAGAAAAAAAAAAAAGATTATTATAGCTTGTGCAATAATCTCATCAAGCATGATTCCAGGTTTTCTACACAACTTTCCTTCATGGTACAGGGGATGATTTATTTCTGAGCCTGGGGTTTTGCATTTTTTAAATTTTAGGTAAGGAGGTTCAAAACCACTGGAACGATCATCCTACAGGACACACTGATTTCATACCGATGAATTTGTAAGAAGAGATGTGAATAATAACTCCATCCGTAAAAACCATGAAGCTTAAGCTCCATATTTTTTCACATGGATTGAATTATGTTAACTATGCTGTCCTCATTCTCGAATACTAAATGCAACATGATTGGCTGTCTGTATAGTCATACTTTTACTGCAATGTAATTCTATTTAAAATTGTGACAAAAGTAGTCACTGGACTGATGAAAAGCTTACAACAACTTGCTTCCAAATTTCTATCCATCCATCCATGCTGCTTATACCGTGTAGAGGCCAGAGGTAGCAATGTGGTTAAGGTATTGTACTGGCAAGTAGTAGTACAATAGTAGTAGTAAGGGACGGACCCTTACCCGTACCTTTATATTATATGGATGCGGTACCAACCGATCCCAGGATACATATTTGGCCTACATTACATGTCCTTGGACTGTTGGACGAAACCACAGTGCATGGACGAAACCATGCAGGGACAGGAAGTGATGGTGTTAAACACTAAAGTCACCATGTTGTCGTTAGGATTGGTCATCTGCTATGTCAGGATTTTTTATGTATGTTGAATCAGCCCATGTTTTCTGTTGAAAAGCTGCAGACTTTAATGAAATCTATCGTGAGATGCCAATTTGGCTTGTGAAACATGAGCATGTTGACTTCCCGAAAGATTTCATTAAATTAAGAAAATATGACATAAAGCCAATAAAGGATAAAAAAAACGTCCAATGTAATGCAGAAAATATGGACATGGTTCCGTGTTTTACAGTCTGGTGTAATTAGGTTCTATATTGGTCTGTATTGTGAAAGAACAGCAGATTAATATTAAAGCTTTTCACCGAAAGCGTCCAAGAAGGAAAATCCCTAATCAATAAAGAACATAGCAAGTTTATATTGCTATTTCCATCCATATAAGCCATTTGTTTAATGAAGCATGCCCTTGTAATCATACAAAACCCACTTTTAGGACATGGATCCATCTAAATAAATTAAATAAATCCCCCCTGCCTCTACCATTATTACATTGACAAGTTGCACCATACTCATTTAAAGGACTTCTACTTTTCCATATTGTATTTCTCAAAAAAACAAAAAACTTGTCAGACATTTATACTGGTCTTAGTCCACATAGGTACTTTATAGCAGGTTGGAAGAGCAGGCACAGGAAGTAAATGACTCCACTATTAAAACACAGCTGCTATTGTATGTGCTTTCATTGCCTGTTAAAGGCATTTCTACTTCAAGGAAATTCCTTTCCATTTGCCCGATGGCGAAGGGGCACTTTAAAAGTCAACAAATCTAACAGACCTGCTTTTGGCTAATGCTAAGAGTTTACGAAGTGCTGCGGATTGATAAGGAAGAAGGGAAATGGTGAAGAAAGCAGCATTCTAGAAAGCAGTCTAAAAATATCAAACTTCGTACTGGCATGTGGATCTCATTTGAAATCAGGTTGGGGTACGAACAGAGATGGGGAGATTTTAGAGAGACTGTAGCTGTAAGCAGCTCCATCAGGTCAGCATTCACAAATTCTCCTCTTTCCTTCCACAGTAAAGTCTTTCCTAAGGCAGATTTCCCAGTGTGCCAAGGCAGATGTCATTCCTTCACTGTGTGGCCACTCCTGCATTTCAGAGATTCCCATCCAAACACAGTCGGAGCTGTGCAGGAGTGCTGCTGCATTTGCATGCACTCCCAGCACAGAAGATAAAAAAAAAAGAAAGACAAAAAAAAAACACAGAGAAAATGTCTGTCTGGCAGGCATCCCTATTTCCCATCTGCAATGGATTGTAGGTTTTATGTCTCCGCGGAGTTTCCAGTGCTATAAAACAGTGCAGCACGATTTCAGTTAATCAAGCTTTTAACCATCTGCATTGGAAAAGACTGAAGTATTAATGGACTCGTATACACACTATAAGCTAATTCAAAAATTGGCACTTCAGAGGCTTAAGGAGCTTGCAGACACTTATAGAGAGTTTGCATTTTATTTAATGCCCTCTGCAGGGCTCTGCTTCTCGGTGACTTCTGGCAGAAAGGAAATCTTTATTTGCTGCCAGCCAAATACATTTCAACGTGAATTCAAGCTGAAAATTTGTCATTTGTTTGTTCATTTCTTTCCCTTCATTCATTGTTGCCTAAAATGATTATTTAATCATTGCTTTGCCAACACACACAAATATTTAGGCCAAATGAGTAGTGCTTAAATATCTAAATATCCCCAAAAGTGAAAAGTGTGAATTCGGCCATCGTGACATCCGATAGGTTTTCCCAGTCTCCCACACATGTAGTATCATCAGGAAGCAAGGCCAAAGGGGGATGTTAGCTGTGAATTGCGAGGAAGAGGATGTGTCTTAGAACTGCACCTTATGTGGGTCATAAGTGCCCTTGTCAGATAATCACGACTCTCCAGAACAGCTCTCGAATTATGTTTGTAACCGACACAAACCAAACAAGGTAATAAGAGCAGCGTAAGATTAGGCAAAAGGGGTCTTCAGAGAGAGAACATTAATCTCCAAAAGAAAATTGGCCATATGGATATAATTTGCATCAGGCACTAAAATGGAAGCAGTACCCTCTACTTGGCTATCACATGCTTTAAAGCTGAACCTTTTCTCTCCTGGGTTTAATATTCTCATCCTGGTACATGCACAAATATTTCATAGAAAAGTCTATTTGCTTAAAGAGGGACTGAAATACATCCAGAAATAATAAATAAAAAAAGAAATAAAACTGGCAAAAGCACAAGATTATTAAGAACCTGATG
Source organism: Channallabes apus (assembly GCA_030522415.1). Taxonomy (NCBI): domain Eukaryota; kingdom Metazoa; phylum Chordata; class Actinopteri; order Siluriformes; family Clariidae; genus Channallabes; species Channallabes apus. The sequence continues at coordinate 8,446,883 of CM060123.1, forward strand.
CACGTTTTAGGAGCTCGCTGGCATGATGCATGTGCCATGCATGTAGAGAAGGTGTTTGGAGAAGATAAACATTATTACTATTCCGTGCACAGCTTTGATGTGTGTTCCAGTCGAATGTAAATGTTCACCACCGGTAAATAGAACTTTCACTTCTGTCTGTCTGCACACGTGGTTAATCCTGCCCCACCCTGGGATGCTCGAATACCCATGCTGATGATACAGTAAATATGCCTGAAGAACGTCCGTCAGTCCTAGACTGTACGGTCTCGGAAACACACTGCATGAAAATGACTAATGTAATACTGAAAATGATAAATATTCTATATTAGCAGAGAGTAAAACAGCTCTCAGACAGGAAATGGAAAAACAGGGCAGCACAGCTCAGACTCCATAAAAGAGAATAAAAAGAGCCCATATTATTAATAATAATTATTATTAAAGTAGCTGTTGAAAATGTATATTAACTTTAGCTGAAGTGTAGAATAATGGCCAAAATTAACAATTCAAATTGTAATCTTCTGTAACTCAACTCTCTACATAGTTGAGTGCAACAGTTTGAATAACCTTAGTCCAAAGTGAACAAGGCAAATAAATTGAGTTTAATAACTTGATATCTTTGACAGATGCTTCTTCGGTGCTTTTCAGATATTTCTGTTGAAAAAAGCACAAAGTAAACATAGACATAAACTAGACGAGACTAAATCAGTAAACAGAAAGCAGGCTTGCAGTCGTCACAGATGATTGGTGAGCGCTATGATGATAAACAGATGAGTGTCGTTAATAATCAGGTGACAGTGAGCAGCCGATCTGAGCTTAACTGGAAGCCGCGCGATGAGGTCGCGGGCTCAGGATCATGAGAGTTGTAGACACGGACGTTACAATATCCGCAAGTTGTCCAAAACGTATGTGATTTATTTCCCCGCTAGATCCGGCTAATACACTGTGAAAAGGCATAACTATTTGCGCCATACTATAAATCTGGGGGAAATTATAGTATAATAAATACAGCGTCTTAAATCAGCCTGAGTTCGTGTGTGCAAATGTTGACGCTTTTATGTAAATTATGTGAAAATGTCAACTGATTTGCAAGATTGCTCGATTTTCACAATTATGACTAAAACAAGCATGTGGATTTATACTCGCTCTGCCGTAAAGAACTGCATAATTAAATGCATATTTTATGTGCTGGTGAGTGCATAGTCAATGATTCTGTCTCTCACTCTGCATACTTATGAAGACCGGATTTCTGGCTAATGCTAATCACGCAGCTCCGGCTTTGCCCCAGTGACATCTAGTATGTGAATAAACTCCACTGGCTTAAGCAGACCAATGACTGCTGCTGGTGCTCCAGGTGTCTTTTGCTCCACCCCGGCCACCCTCCTGACCCTGGCTGACACCCTCCATATGTGGCCTCGCTGCCACCTTCTGTCCCCATCCCACCCGAGCACCTCCACTGCCAGCACCTCTCCTGCTTGGCCCTTATGCTCTGTCCATGTCTAATTGACCATGTAAAAGTTTAACTAAACAATAAGATTTTTTTTTTCTAGCATGGAACTTTTAACATTTATCATTTAAAAGAGATTGTGTTTGCCATTTTGACTCGAGACAAAAAAAAAGAAAAAATTTGGCCCCTTATAAATTTAACTAAGGTCATTTATGTCTTTGAACGCATATGTACCATCATCTTTATGCATCTTTATGCATAGCAAGAAATATGTTTTTATCCATCCATCCATCCATCCATCCATCCATCTATCCATCCATTATATATCTCTTAATCAGGGTGGGGTCATGGGAGGCAGCATGCTTATTTTTTTATTAAACATTGTATAGATTTAGATGGCTTAAACATTCTGAGCATTACAAAACAACATTGTTGACTTGATGAACAATCCATTATACGTATTAATTAGATAAAACGTAACAATGAACGGGGCTACGTAAATTAGAACCGATTTCGACCTTGAGGTCATGGCTGTGAAAGACACAAGCGCTTAGACTCATCGCGTCTGTAGGTGCGAGCCACTCAGCAGTGTGCCACCTCTCTATCTGGGCTCTTCCACTGGTCCTTGTGGCCTAGCAGCAGCTTGCCAAAGCAATTTTGGAGATAATTAAGTCATAAATCTTCTGCTGGTGCCCGACAGCGGCTGAGCCAGATTAGCAGGCCCACCTCTGAATAACGTAATTCGTTCACACAATGTCTCCTCCATCCGATAATAAAAAAAACTAAAACTAAAAAAAAAAAACCCTAATTCGTTTTTCCTTCAGGTATTAACCCACAGCTGGTTCACGTGCTAACATTCACCTTAGGATAACGAATTGTCTAAACAAACAGTAGGCTTGGAAAACGGTGAACGAATGGATAAATAAGCGCTATATGAAGCATGGCAGATGAATGACACATGGGCCATATGAGTCTATATGCACATGCCAGACTTTCAAACGAAAAGCTAATGGGTGGCAGGAGTTAAAGCTGGCAGGAGATCAGAACCGGCAGGATGGCCAACATTGGGCATATGGTTACGGCAACTGCTGTCCTGAACTACAGCATTAGGCCAAGAAAAAAAAAGCCCTAGAATAAACTATAGCTATATGCACTTTGACCACTTGAGAAAAAGAAATGACATTTTGTCAAACAGTCATCCTATGAATAAGTTGCAGACAAATTTGAGGGCATCTGCAAAATTCCACCGAATGCCCTGTAGTGGCTGATTTCTGAAGAATGAGGAAACGTTAACCAATATTTAGTTTTTCTTTCACAAATGTGTTTTTTATACTTCCAATTAAAAAAGAACATAATGAATTTTGCCCTAACAATATGACACTGTTTATTTTGGTTATTGACAAAACTTGATTCAGCTATGTGCAAAGATTGTTGTATAAAGAGCCAGTTTATCAAATGTAGCAGTAAAACAGTCAATTAGCATAATGATGCCTAAAACTTGCTTTTCTTTAACTTTAATAAAATTTTTGCCATAGTACAAGGGGTGTTCATGTCAAACTGGGACTTTTTATTGCTCAGAATAACAGTTCTTTATTTCTCTAAATAAACCCCTGCTAAACTAATGCACTTCTCCCAGCGTTTCACTCCTGTTTGGATACCATGAAGAGTTCCGATAATGTGCAAGTGGTGTTCCAGAATGATGTACAGAGTGTGTACAGTTACCACAGACAGATGCGTCTCTTCCACAACTTTAACCACAAAGTTATCGACTGCAGTGGACTTCAAGCCACGTCTACCGAGATCGTTTTACACCCTTCTTAAAAATGTTTGCACTATTCAAATGTTTTACTGCGCCTAAGAGTCTCATCAAGTCTTCTGTAAATGTCAGTCGGCTTTACGACTTCATGCAGGATGAATTTCATCACAAGTTTCGATTTGACTTGAATGCCGCTTGTACATTGGACATAGGTCTATTTAGATTTCGGTTGTAATATTTCTGATGATCCTGTGATCATGTCATCATTGAGAGCAGAGTGCTTGCATACTGTGATAGTATGAACAGAGCTCAGGAAAGTAAAAGAAGGCAATAAGGCTTCTCTATAGTGTTTAAATGTCAGAAGTCACTTTATCCTCAGGTGATGAGACAGATGTAGATGCTGCTGCTAATGGAAGCGAGAACTCATTTCCCTATTTATAATTCTTTATGATTCTTTATAATTGTAGTTATAATTCTTTTAAAAGTAACAGTAATGCTTTACAATGAGTAGTATAGATTATTTAGGCTATATAAAAGCAGGCACAAGGTGTTTAGAACTGTGATTCTTTACGTGTGCAGGTTCTCCCCTTCCTTGATGGGTTTCCTCTGGGTATTCTAGTTTCCTCCCACAGAGAAAAGACATGCAGATTAGGCTAACTGGCATTTAACATTTCATTGATTTTAGTGTGTGTGTGTGTGTGTGTGTGTGTTGTTTGTGCTTGTGCATTCGAGGGATTGGCACTCCATTCACTGTTTTGTGCCCCAGGTCCCCTCCCACAGGCTTCAGGCTTTCTTGTGACTCTGTCCAGGATAAGCGTATAGTAAAAAAGTGATAGCGCGTGAGTGAGGATATCAAAATTTATATAGGACACAAATGTAAAGGGCGACAGGGCATATTTTAGTGGAACTGAAATAAAACCTTTGGCGATAGCCTGTATTCATACTCAAACTTTACATATGGTTAAGATACATATGTACAAAGGGCAAATAAATTCTGCCATTTTCAGAAATACAGTACAGTGTATAGAAAATGTCAAACTTTGACAATATGAAGAATTTTCCCACAAATTTTGTCCTTATACACTCAGGAAAACTTAATTTAGGCCAAATCCTGTGTAAGAACTGTTAATAACAGCATCTTCTGCCAAGCAAGCTGTTGGTTTTAGTCATCATTCCTCATTAATCTGCTCAGAGATGTATCTCCCTTCCTGTGTTGAGTAGAGGAATAGAGAGTGCAATGAAAGGAGTTCAGCGGCCTCTTGAGTGGCACTTCCCCGGCGATTCTCCACTCCAAAGTGCCAGACAAATCACACATCACCAGTCATCTGTCACAGACTGCTTTAATAAAACTTCTAGAGGGTGGGCTAGACAGACAGACTTTTTTCTACCCCGTCCCTAGTGAATGCTAGCCTTAAGCATGAGTATGTGTGTGTATTTGCGTTTGGAATCAGTCTGTGTTTGTGTAATGACTGATTAACCCTGCATGACCTGCTGGTACAGAGCTGCGGAGGAAACGCATTGAGAGGTGAGTGGAGGGAGAGGGTAAAAGCTGGCTTTGTGCAGAAAGCTGCCCAGCCAAAACACACAGCCTTACTACTGCTTCTTACAGCTTCAGGCTGTCATTCCAGTTTTCCTCGGTAAATTACCTCAATAAAACACTGTGCCTGTCTTCAATAAGGTTTTTTTTTTCCGGATCTGCCAGAGCACCATAATTAAGACAAATCACAAAACTAAGAGAGGTACGGCGTGTTAGTTGGGTTAAGAGGGCTCAGGTTGCAGAGGGGGGGTGAGAGGTGGAGCGTAAGATGTTCTGACTCATGCTATACAGACCTGATCCTTAGTGCTGTCTTGTGTGCAAATAAATGGCTGCAAATATAGATTGGATCACTGATATCGGGGCTGAGGGCAGCAAAGGTGAATAAACTACGTATACTTTGGCAGAAGAACTTCTGAAAATAATCAAAAAAGGAACTTGAAGAAGCCTGTAAGGTTCATGATTTGTCAAAACAGCTCAATGTTTCCATAAAATTTAGTACTGTAGTGAACAGACAGAAAAAAATATATTATGGTTTAAAAAAAAAAAAAGTGGCATGAGTATTAGGGATGGGGATCACCAGCTACAATCAGATACGATCACGATAACTAACTGCCGATTGGTTTTGTATTGAGATTCTGTAAGTATCACGGTTTTAAAAATATCCTGATTTGATATATATATATTTTTTATGTTGTTTCAATTCAAACCAAACTTAAATAAGTAATTTTATATTTATATTTAATAATTTGCTCCTGCCACACAGGGTACTGGGAATAGTTTAGGGCCATTTGAAGCGCATTACTGAAAAATATGACTTAATTACAACCTTTTGAACATTTCTCTGAAGAGAAACTCTGTATTGTTGCTAAGCTAACTATACTTTTACAGTGTCACCCAAAGAACTGTACAGCAACAGGAATGTTGTACCACCTCAAACATATAGGAATTAAAATTGAATTAAAGGGAAAAAAACATTCTCAGGAGTCACAATGGCGAAAAATTAATCACCAGAAAAAAAGGGAATCGCATTACATCACTGAATCGATATTTTTATCCATCTCTAATGAGCCTGCTGTTACCTCACTAGAGAAAGCACATCAGTACTGCTGTTTATGTATAGTTAGCTTAGCTACGATACAGAGTTTCCCTTCAGAGAAATGTTCAAAAGGTTGTAATTTAGATATATTCTTCAGTAATGCTCTTCTAATCAGGCACTAACCTTCTTTTTTAATATCACCCTCTAAAATGTCCAAATCTTAGGTTATTATGTTTGTGAAAAACACATCTCAGCATTGCTAAACAAAATCTTGCTAGTTGCTAGCCTTCAGAGGAATGCTAGTAGCTAAATTACAAACTATGTGGGAAAACTAGCGTAACTGTTTGTATACTGTTTCTGCTTCAAAGAATCTGTCTGAAAAACACTTTTATGATCAAGGGATCTATGGATAACAAAGCTGTATTCTTTCTTTTTTTTTGTCTAAATGCTCCCTCATTCTGTTTCTCTAACTAACCAACAGGACACACAATACTTGATGGATTTTCAAAAATGTGCATTCAGGAAATCTCAGTAGGTATTGTTTGTCCACAAGGCTTTGCTAATCAGGTGCTAAAAGACAATATTTTAACTCCTCAAGATTTATGTAGTTTAAACAATCTGTATTATTCTGTAAATATGAAAGAATTCTCACTTACATTATAAGCTACCAGGTTTAAAAATAAATGGTTGTAACACCTTAATAGCGGAAACCAGAAGACACTCTACCTAACAAAGGTTGAGAAAAACCTGCTTGTAGCAACATTATTGCTAAAAATGTGTCCACAAAAACTGTCAACTCATCATAGTGACAGAGTTTAAGCTCCTGCCAGTTCGCACCCCTGTGTGGTGCACGGTCAGACAGCCCCCATAAACCACGCTCAAAGCCTTAGAGTGAAAGTTCATATACTGTAGAGCTAAATATCTCAGGCTTGAACTATGCAGCAGGAATAATATAAATAACACAATAAAAGCATGAGGGACTACTTCATATTTTTCCCAAGCATTCCTGTATTTTTAAAAGTGAATAACATTTCCAAGCAGTAATTCATCAGCTCAACTTATTCCAATCCAAATAATATTTTTTATTTAATTTAATTAAATTTTAATATTTTTTAATATTTACTCAGGAACTGGGTAAATATAATTTTTAATACACCATACATGAACATGTATGAGCCTGAACATCTTATACTGTACAGTAGCTCATATTCCTCTGTTGTCCACTGCCCCCTCCGCCTTTTTTTAAATGAGCTTTGTATCCTGCACAGTATTATATGTGAATAGTCAGAGAGAGTGATGATGGCTCCAATAGCTGCTGGGAAACTTCCTGACAACAATGCAGCAAGGGCCGGGAAAGAGCTGTGCAGCACATCACATTTTGTTGAAAATGGAAAATGAGAGTTTTGCTTCCCAAAAACACTTGCTTTGCTCGCGTCAGCGTGTGTCGGCAGGCTGAAGGAGAGATGCTCATATGAGAAACATACTTTCATGCCAGTCACTTCCAATTTACTTATTTGTTTGTTTCTTCTAACAGACGCCCCTCCTCTCTGCAGCTGCAGGGCTTCAGAACGACACTAATTAACACTTGCACTCACACACACCCTGCCTTTCTCTTTCTGCCCTTCTCACTATTTCTCATGCATACCAACTTGTGAGGCCAAATTGTGGAAGCAGAGAAGCGCTGACTTGCCCAGGCTAATGAGGGATGACAAGATGTTTATGTAACCCCAAAGCCATCTGAACCAGAAGCAATTAAAGGCCTGGCCCGTCTGACCCAGGCCTCTCAGCTCCAGTGGCCTGTCCTGGGGGAGTTAGTGCTTAAATGAGGTGCTGCTGCGAGCTCCAGCCCCAATCGGACCCTTTCACAGCTCTCTCTCCTGAAGACCGGGTACCTCTAATCCAAAGTGATGGCCACTCTGTTTGAGAGGGTGGTGAGGGGATCCCAGGATTAAAAAAAGCGACAAAGTGCAATGGGGCATACACATGTGTGTGAGAGAAAGTGAACGAGAGAGAGAGAGCAATTGAAGGAGCAAAAGATAGATAGATAGATAGATAGATAGATAGATACATAGATACATACTGTACATACATGCATACATCGAAAAAAGAGAATGAGATTGAGATGGAGAGAGAGCGCGACAGAGAGAGAGCGACAGAGGAAGAAAGAGAGAGAGAGTAGCAAGCTCTTTAGAGATATTTACAACACCATAAGGTTGCTATTAACTGTCTGCCTTAAAGGCCATAAAGAATGATATTTGCAGGGGGAAATAAATGCGCCGGCTTAATGAATGAGCACAGGGAAGCACTTTGATGATTCTCTAGCTATTAAAAGAACTACGCCGCAAAGAAAGACTCCAACAACGGGCCACTATTGTTTAATGAAGTCCACTGTACAATTTTTCACCCTGAAGTCCAATCATAGCCATTAACTATGCAGCGTGAACAGGCTTCCACTTTTCCTTCTATTTTTTTCTGCTTCCTCTGGGAGGCTTGACTACAGTTCAGGCAAACTAATTTTACCAGATGGATAACATTCCTCTGAGAAATCTGATGCTATTTGTTTCTTGGTCTGGTAAACTCTTTTTAAGATGTGCGTTAATGCCTGTGGGACGGTTTAATGAATTATTTTTCTAATGAATAATCCCTGTGAAAGAAATCATCAAATTGAAGGTCATGTTATTCAGAGAATGAATGTTTTCTAAAGCTGCAGTAAAACTATAGGAAAGTTGTAGTAAGGAGAGTAAGGAAGTTTATAAAAAACCTGGCTATCCCAAAAAGCTCCCAGAAGTTTAAAGGTCACTGATGCTAGATTTTGGTTTTGGTAAATGTTCCTTCATGCTATACGTCATATTGTATATACAGCCGTTATCTTGAGTTGTTTTCTTTAAAGTACATGGCCTAAAGCTCTTGCTAATGAACCTGGAAATAATACAGGACAATAGGCTTGACAGACAAATGGGAACACCTGCTGCGCCTGATTGGTTGCATGGTGGTGTTGGCAGTGCACTTCAAATGTTTTTTTTTCCCCCCTACCTCCCATTTATTACCCTTTAGGGGCAGTTATTTTATTGGTCCTCTCAAAATGTCAGAACACAAAATGTCTCCTGACATTCAAAATATTTACTTACGAAAATAACATTCCTTTTTAGAAAAATAATGATATAGTATATTTGTTGAAATGTGGAGAGAAGATGGCTTTTGCAAATATCCTGCGCAGTTTGGAGCATCACTGTTGCACATCCTCAGAAATGAAATATTAGTCCCTGTTGTAAAATACCACCAGAAATTGTAGGGGCTGAGCAGCGCCATTCAACACAATTTCTGCAACTGTCTAAACAAACCAGCGTTTTTGTCTCATATTGCACGATCATGTACTGTGCTAGACTTTTGGTATATTAGAATATAGATTCTTGAATGTAGTTTTGCTTAGAATTATACAGTGCGACCTGGAAACCTGATAGAAATGGGTCTTTCATTTGTAAATATATTGGAATATGATTGTTTTGTTTTTTACTTCTTTAGATTTACATAAACTACACAAACAAATACATGAACCATGCCACTCGCATTGCTGTTTAATCTGCACGTGTTTGCAAAATCACCCAAGTATAAAACTGGCTAAATGTATGCCGTAATTAAAAATGCATTTCTTGTACAGTAATCCAGTGCTAAATGACAAACATTGACAGGTGTTATTTTCATGGGAGAAAACAATGACCTACAGTAATAGAGTATTTCAGCAGTATGTGAACTCAGTACTTGAAAAAAAACTCTACTTTTCTAAACATGAACTAATGTGCCTTATGTAACAGATGCTCTGTTGTAGTTTATTCAATTACCTGCATTTACTGTAATTAATTAGCTAATTAAGGCAGGTCATCAGGTAGATGTCAAGGTGGCGTAGTGTTTAGCGCTGTGGCCTTGCACCTACAGTGTTGGGGTTTGATTTCAGCCTTGCATCTGTGTGTGTGGAGTTTGCATGTTCTCCCCGGTTATTCCGGTTTCTTCCCACAATCCAAAGACATGCAGAGTAACATAAATCTCCAAATTAACTATAGTGTTTAAGTAAGTGTGGGCTTATGTGCCTTGCAATGAATTTTCACCCTATCCAGCCTGTACCCTGCGCGTATCATGCCACGAGTCCCTCAGGAAAGGGCAAATAAAAAAAGAAATAAAAAAAGAAAATTTTAATACAAAAATCTGTGAACAATTTTAACTGTATGGTTAACAGTTGGTTGGTACATTATTGATAACAAGCAGATAATATTGTCTGTTTAAAAAAGTCAACCACTGAAACATCAAATTCAGTTAAGTGGATTCTATTAAGACTTCACTGCCCTAGTAATCAGTGGTAATGTGAAGCACGGAAAAGAAATAAAAAGTGAAGTGTCTTATTTATGGCCATGATCATTAATGGTTAAGCATTAAAAGGTAAGTTTTGTTGCTATCAGTCATATTTTATTGCTATCCGTCATATTCGGTTGCTATGAGTCATACTGGCTGATACTCTGAACTTGAACTTGGTAAGCAGAGAATTTTATATTACTGTATTTATTTATTTATTTATTTTAACCAATTTTGATTGAATACCCCTGGTGTCGTTAATTTATAGTTCTATAGTTCCTTGTTTGTCTATATTCCAGAAAGAAGTAGGAAATAATTACTGAGCATTTCTAGATACATAACTGTAGTACTCTTATACAGATTTCAGTATACTGATGATTTTAAGAAGTATATGTAGCACTTATTCGTGATCAGGTAAAGATGAGGTCTGTGGCTTTCATTTTGAGGGCCTTGACTTTGGCACAGACTCTACTGAACTAAAACCTACTTTCTGGTAACTTCGTCTTTATAATGACACTGGAGACTGATTTATCTTTCTCTCCTTCACGGCAATCCCCATAAGCCTGGCAATATCCTACTAAATGTCACGAGTGCAGTGTGTGTAACTGGTAAAAACAAGAGCATGAAATTCAGAGGCCTTGACTGTGTCTGTCTGTTAGTTTAGAGAAATGTGCTTTTTTCCTCATCATAACCCACTACATCCTCATGTATGGTTTTGTGCTTTAATGTTCCACTGAGTACGTTAAACACATTTCCACTGCACAAACATTCAGTGCTAATTGGATTTCCACAGCTGACTGGATGGGTGAGGGGCACACAAATTACAATGTAGGGAGTAATATATAGATATTTTTTTTGTGTGTGTGTGTGTGTTCACTAAAAATGAGAACGACAAAAAGAAACCTGGCTAAGAAACTTCTGTTAAAGCTGGGTCAGTCAGTAGTGACATGTGTGGTGTGGTTTATAGCAAAGTGTCAGTTTGTGTGGGGTGTGATAGAGAGACAGGATCGGTGGCTTGCATAAGGATTCACCCACCTGAACATCCTACAAAGCACCATTAAATCCGCTGCTGAAAAATAGAAAGAATATGGACAACCACCAAAAAGTCATTGACTGTTTAAGCAGAGGATTAGTCAGAGAAGCAACCCGGAGACCATTTTAGTTTCTGGGGATGAAAACTTATGCAAGCCACTGGAACCGTGTGAATGTGTGTGCGCTTGTGTGTGTGTGTGAGGGAGAGAAAGAGAGACAGAGAGAGAGAATGGAGTGTTGGCTTTTCTAAAAAAACATCCCAGCATGCACTTGGGCGACACTGATCACAAGCCCTCCTTTAGCACAAAGTCACATTTTCTGTAATTTTCTTTTACTTTCTCTTCAAACATCTGTCCTTTTACCTCCTTCTTCCTCAGAAACATCAATCTGGAGCCACATTCTCATGGCACCGGACGCCAAGCCAACTGGGAGGAGTAGTTATTGGAAAAGTGACGATTTTCATCCCTAGCGGCACATCACGTTCAATAAAATAACGTCAAGCCTCAGAAACGTGGGTTTAATGAGGCCAAGCCAGACTCTGGTGGCAAGAAGAGTGCTGGCACGCTGCTCTACATGAATCAAGCAAGGACATAAGTGAGAGAGCAAAGATAAAGCCTCTCTCCATCAGAGTTAATCAGCGCGCTGAGGGCTGATCCGAGAACAGTCCACCGCATATTTCATAGAGACAATTAAAGCACAAAACCGAAGCCTTTGCCTCTGAAGTAACTGGACGCCGTCAAGTAAACCACAATTGCAGGGATATAAAAAGGACAGCTGCAGTTGCTACAGCACCATCTGAGGGTAAACTCATTGGGAAAACTTCTCAAGCCTGTCTCGCTGCAAAGCAATGGAAAATGTTTATCTAATCAGAAGCTTTTTTCCTCTATTTAAAACAAATCTCTCCCTTCTCTGACTCTAAGCTCTTTGGGTGTGTGCCAGAGACCAGTTTACGGTTTAAGCCTGTGTACATCACGGTAAATCTTGCGGAGCTTATTCCTAATGTCTTCATAAACCAAGGCATGCTGTTGGGAGCTGGGGAGGAGAATGAAGTACAGCTTCACGATGTGGTTACGTATGCCATGCAGTGCAATCACAGGCTGGTTCGGGAGGAAATGGAGTACGCATGAAGTTGTGCTTTAATTGTCAACACCCCTTTCCACAGATGAGGAGCTCACAGCTGTAAGACCAGTAGGCCGTCAAGCTACACCTGGTTTGAGTAGCATAGTCCGAACGAGGGTGTGTTTATTAAGGTTGAGATTTGGGAGGTTTGGGGATGTTTGATGTAAGTTTGTGGAATTCCTTAAATAGGGAGTAAAACTAGACAGGCCATACTATTATAGAAAAAAAATCAATTATGTTATAGTGTTGATGCAATGCAACGTCATGGTTACCAGACTGATCGTCTGATTATTTTCTTATAGCAGTGTGATAATCCTTTACAGCAAGGAAGTTGTCGTTATATGAAATATTTGCATACAGTATAGTCTTGTGGAACATCCAGAAGCAAGTTATTTTCTGTTATCACATACAATAACAGCAGCTTTAAACAGGCATTCTCTCCACAGCCTCTCTTTTTTAATTCTCTTGAAATTAATAAGATGACAAATACATGTATGCATTGACGTGCCAGGGAATCCGCAGTGCCTGCTGTCATGAGCACTTTCCCAGGTTCGAAAATCTGACTGTTACTAAGAGCTTAGGTGGGAGACTCCTTCCAAAAATGCTAAATAAAGTTCTTAGTGCAGAAAACTTCACAATATTAACAATTACTCACTTTTTAAATCCAATTTTGTGGTGTGTATCCCGTGTTAGCCCCAGTGTTGGTTGTTATTATTGAAAGCATAACATAGCGGTATTAGGACATTAATATAAATCAGTGGTTTTCCCAGAAGCTGTCACTACTGTCAGAACTGCTGTAATAGGATATCAACACCTTCTGATAAAATTGGGATTTGTTAGAAGTTCCGTTTTGCTATATTAGATATATTTTCTCTTTGTGTCTTTTGTAATATACTGTTTAACTCCCGAATGTGTCCAGCACTGGCGTGCAACCAATTTACAACCTTGTTTTATGTGTTTAAGATAGAAATTTCCTCTCCTGCAGACTATCCCAGGAGACTTAGGGCATGAGGGGGAGGGGGGTTATACATGGGATGGGGTGTCAACCCATCACCAGACACACACACACACACACACTCATTCATACTCTACAGGCATTTTGGTAATGCCATTTAATCTAATCTGCACAAAGAAAATTCTCAAAGTACCGTTAAGCAACCCACCAAGCACGGGGATCCGAGGTGGGAATCGAACCCAGACCCTGGTGGAACAAAGCGGCAACTGTGCCGCTGGTGTACATTTACTCGACGTGAATACACTTTACAGGTGTAAATTCATTCAGTGCTCATTTAGGACCCAATCCTCATACTAACGCTTTAAAACTCAGGACAAACACAAACGCCAAAGGAAAAAAAAACAAAAAAACTCACCAGCTTGGTTAGTTGTTATGTTGACAGACAAATATTGGGGCGAATGTGGGCTCTGGTCTGAAACTCCATTGACAGCCTGCACCTCAAAGGTGTACTGTGTGTGAGCTAGCAGGTCACTGATGTAGACCCACGTGTCAGTGAGGCCCAGCTGGCGTGGTGTGAACTGAACGTTGTCCCCGCATCGTGTACAGCCTCTGCCACCGCAGCTCTTGCAGATCACGTTGTAAACGACGTCGCCGCGGCCGCCGCTATCACGTGGTGGACTCCACTCCAGCTTCAGCGACGTCTCGTTCACATTGGAGATGACATTCAGTGGAGACGTCGGTACAGCTGTAGACATCACACATTTAAACAGAGACACACATAAACCTAAAAGGTAAAGATGACCAACAAATGGTTTGAAGCTTAGACTAAATCATTATTTAATAGCTTATAATTACAATGACGACCTGGATGTTTGCATAACACATGTATCATGAATTCATCCTTTTTAATCCTACTAAAAGCATCTACACTTCTACTAGCTGTACAGTAGCTGTTACTATTTATTTTCCTTTTGAATAAAACGGACGCTCTGGATGCTTACAAAGTCTCCTTTCTTTTATAACATCTGGGCCGAAATAAACAGTTTAACACCTGTAATAGGGGGAATTACCCTGGCAATCCATGTAAAACCATTACTGTCCAAACAAGGTTTAAAAAAGGGAGAGGCTGAAAATACGCAGGAAGGTTAAACGTGATGTCTCAGATCTCAGACAGAAATCCTAATGTGTTCGAAAACAGTCTGTTTTTCTAAAACCATATTACAACATCACTGTTTCCAAACCGCAATTACATCCTGAATTTTTGTTTAGTCCGGTTCTGCAGCTAATTCATATGTGCTCTGTGTAAAAACAATGAATTGCACCGAGACTTGGAACACTGCAATTACAGGGTTGTGTCATACTGCTCTACATCAAACCAACATCATTCAGCACTGCTAATTAACGACAGGAAATACAGGTTTACTGCTCACTGGAGGCTAAAAGCTCGTACTGTGAGGTACGTCACGTTCAAGACTGGTAAAATTCACCCTGTGTGTATGGGTTTGAGAAAGGAAATGCACAGGATGAAAAATCTTCACATGAAAAAGTGAAAGTCATTTGCATTTTCTTTTTTTTTTTTTTGATAGACAGCCCATCTAAAACAACAAACAAACCAATCATAAAAAACAACAACGCTGTATTTATCTTTAGCATGCATGAGGGTTTAATTTGTATATCCTGTTCTCTGGGGGCTAATAAACCAACCAGGAGGCAACCCTCTCCCTTCTTGATGTTGAAAAAGAAAAAAAAAGAACATCCGACTGATAGCTCATTTATGACCCTTTTAATCACATCCCCATTACGGGACATCTCCAGTCCTGAAGGGCAAATTCATGATGGCCCCCCGTTATTGCACGCAAAACTGTTCCTAAACATTGCCTTCCTAGGGAAAGCGGGTGGTAATGGGCGGTGTTAAGCTCTTTGGAGCCCTCAGATGTGCTCCTTTCCAGTCTTTACTCAGTGTGAAGCCTGCTGAGCGGCAGCTCTCTGACGTTGATGCTGTTTTCTTATTCACAACAGCTGCTCTGCTCCCAGGGCTGGCCTTATGCAAATGCCTTTTGTCAAGCAGCTCAAGTGATCTTCCTTTCTATTTTGCTTTCTCTCTCGCTGGCTTTTTTTTTTTTCTCCCTCTCTCTCTCTCATTCTCAGCCCTCCTCCTCCTCGCTCTCTCCTCACCATCGCTTTCAAACAGAAATGAAAACACGGTGCCTACAATAGTGAAGGCAGCTTTGGCAGCATCAGCCTCCTGTGTGTCGACAAAGAGGCCATGCCCTTCTCTGCTAGTCTGTAACCCGCACTGCTCCCAGGCCAGAGGGAATAAGCAGAGCCAGCGTGGTGGCAACAGAGGTTTAACCTGTTTTCTGTGATGTAAGAGGTCAAGGCTTGGCTAAAGGCTATGTGCTGCTGTTGTCATACTGAGAGCGCCGAGATATAACAGAACTGAGGATTGTGTCAGTAGATGCTATTTACTGTTTTATTGTTTCACATCATTTCTCTTACAATATGATGAGTTGGATTAAGACTCTTTTGTGAAATACTAGTCTTGCCTATTGCCTAAAATTAATACTATGAATGTGGGGATACTTAGGGATATACAGTAACAGGACTGATGTTCATGGAGCAGCTGCTATTTGCAGCTGATTTGTAACCTTGTGTAACCTCTACATATTTACACTTTCATGTCCTTGGGTGGTGCGTTTCTCTGCGTTTTTGAAAAGCTTACTCATATAGCCGTCTCAACTTTTTCATCGTCCAAATTACAGTCAGCATAATCCTCTCGGCGTTATCTGTAGCTAGAAAGTCTAATTAAACCTTTTGAACGTTAGTCCCAACTGTATAAGATTAAGGTAATGTATAAATTACCTTGTGTATACACAGAACAACAAACAGTGCAAAGTTTTTGGATATTAGATGAAAATATTTCTAGGTTAATTCTAAAAATCAAACCATCTTCAAAAGTGAGCAGAGGATGAAATATTTGATGAGCATTCTTGTGATCATTTTGATGATGAATGTGAAGTACAACTGAAGTGACGTACTTGTGCAGGGCATCTGGATGGGGTCCGAGTCGGTGCGGTAATAGTTGTTGCGGCACACACAATTGGTGGCTCCATCGTTGGTGGTGCGGCTGTTGATGGGACATGGCAGACACGGCTCATCGCCCTGCGCCGGCTTGAAGAAACCCGACTGGCATGCTGGAAAAAAGAGAGAGAGAGAGAAAGAGAGAGAGAGAAAAAAGTCATGGAGCGAGGAAAAAGTAGTCTGCTCTATGATTCTTCACATTTGCCAAGGGCCCAGACATGGGAAGGAAATTAAGGGCCATGGGAGTGAAGCTGAACCATTCTGAGAAGAGGCCAGGCAAAGCGAGCCTTCTGCTTGAACTGAATTACTGAAACCTCTTTGTTCCCTTCTGACACATTAAGAGTGCTCCATTTCCTGTGATTTACTCATGGATGTCATCTCTTTCGGGGAGAATTGAGACAGAGACAGAATGGGAAAGAGAAGGAGATGGACCATTATTGCTATGAAGCATGGGGTGTGCCAGCGTACAGTACGTAGCTGAGCTGTACCACTCCACATGTAAAAGTTAGTCATTCCATTTTCTATTTTAGCGAACACTTTTCTCTTCACCTCAATGACCATCCATTGCTCCTGACTTGAGAGGACCCCCGAAAAACACACAGCACCTGCTTGGGCACTGTATCAAATGCTTTTTATTTATTGCACTGGACCCAAGAGCAGAATAAGAAAAATTTCACTTAGTAACCAACACCGGCCTTTGTTTTTTTTTTCTCACCCTTTTGTCTAAGTTACAGAGTAAGATTTGACAGGATCTCCCTAAACATTATTAATGGTTCACACAGAGTGCTTGGATCCCTGAGAGACATCATTATACAGCCATAACAAACAACAACAGATTTTTCCACCCACTGGAACGAAATTGGTGTACTATAACAGGCTTGGACGGAGATGTAGAGAGCATCCCTGTACGCCGGCCCAACCCCATGTGTGGATAGGGAGCAGAGGAGACGGAGAGAGTGAGAAAGAGATATAAAGACAGAAATGAAGATAGAAAAAAAGTTGCTTATACACATCTGGTTTTCAAGGGAGAGTCGGCCTCACCTAGCCAAGCGTTCTGTAAAACTTCTTAAACTCGTTCCTAATGCACTGCTCTCCCCTCGATGCCACACATGGCTAACTTATGCATTTAATCTTCTAGGCCTCTCAGGGAAGCTGAGAGCAATAAAGCAGACTCGTCGTCCTCCACGGTTTTAGTTGGAATTCACGGCTGCAGACCGAGGAGGTTATTTGGAGCGACTAACCCCCAGTCAGGGCTCGGCCCAGCCGCTAAACGTCTTCAAAGTAAGTAGGGCCGCATCTGCCGACTTGCTGACATCACGTTCTTTGGGCTCAATTACGGAGGGCAGGGGGTTAACCGGAGCCTCGCGGCCCTTCTGGGGCACCTGGTATTTCAAGAAATCAGGTCAGACAGAAAGACTCCCGCTATCCCATGCTCTCTTTCACCTGCTCTCTTTCAAACTGTCGCTCTCTATCTCACTTCATCACTTCCATCAAGCACAGGAGCAAAGGTTTGCTGGGGAAACCAGCACACAGACGCACACGTTTGCTTATACAGAACATACTCGCTTGCTGTCTAAAGAATATAAACAAACTCCATCTTTCCCACATCCAAGTTCTCATAAGCCTCCAACAGGAATCCCAGTCTGACAGCTCTCTTACATTCGACATGTTCTTTCTTCTCCAAACATAGTGACACGCAATGTGCTTACACACTGCTCTGTGGCATAACTAGAGTTAAAAGCATGGTGAAACATTCAGCACTAGAGTGTGATTCCGGATGAGGCATTAATATGTGTTTGAGGATGGGGAAATGGGCTGCAGGAAAATATACACCACCACAGCAATAAGGCACTTCACCTCCCATTAGTTGTGACATGTTTTCCTTCTCTTATGATTTATGGCCAAAATAAATGGTGGATGAAGTGAAATATGAGGCTCTTGCATTCAGCGTCAACACAATCCCTAAATGAAGCTCGGACTACGCAGCTGAAGGAGTGGACTGGGACTTCAACGTATCAAAACCGCGCCCGTGAAAATGAAAAGCAGCTCTACGGCAGAAGAAGGGAAACAGAGCGGTGGTACAGTACATCCGGAGAAAATAAAACGCACAAGAGAAATTTACGTGGAAACGCACATGGACGTGAAGTGAGAAAATATACGAGAGCGGAGTAAAGTGATATCCTGCTCCTGCCCGAATCAGTGCTAATGTACTCGCGTATTTAAAAGACAATCAGAGCCTGAGCTGAGAGAGTAAACGCATCCGCGGTGTCCTGAGAGGGGTCAAACCGCACACAGGCTTTTTACATCTCGCTGTTTACATGCAGATGATTCCAGAGGTTTTAAGTTGAAAAATCAGGAGTCGGGATGCGTTGTTGTAGGACAATCATTTTCTTTCCCAATAACAGCGCAACCTGAAGTGTTTTATGCCTCTTATGATCAGAGATCTTGCCAGTCACATGATGCACAATCAAAACATTCAACAGTTTCTCTGGGAATCATGCCACAGACAAAAGTGCCAAGACAAATAATGAACTGACGTGACATTGACGAGACGAGATGATCCTGCATGTTGAGAAACTTCAGTTATGGGATATTACCAGTTTTAATCAAGCTTCCTCTGTTCTTTAGAACACTTTCGAGGGCAGTGCATTGACAGATTTATGATATGGTGATATTTACAGCTATCTCATAAGGTAAGAGATAATCGAGCCATTGTTTAAGAAGAATAACAATGTGGTTTACATTTTGTTATTAACCTATTTTTCTCCCTCCCTTGTTATTCACCAGTCCCTCTCCTGATGAGTGAATGAGGTCGCTGAGTGTGTGCTCACAACTGTGTGTTTAGTATAAAACAGGTGCGATAAGAAAACTAGGCTGGGCAAAACAAATCTACCTCATTTAAGCTTTGAGGAAACAAACATTAAAATATAATAAATGCTAATTGAATACCATGGGAGGCCTAATAACACTAATGAAAACATAATGACTTTGTCAGCCCAATTTATCCCCTGTATGTATTCTAAATTAGCAAACATAACACAGCAAGTATCATCATGTACTGTATATAGAAAAATATTTTAGATGCATTTATCTTATGATGATGGCGGCGCGGTGGTGTAGTAGTTAGCACTGTCGCCTTGCACCTCCAGGGTCTGGGTTCGATTCCCCGGCCAGGCTCGATTCCCGTCTCTGTGTGCATGGAGTTTGCATGTTCTCCCCGTGCTTGGTGGGTTTCCTCCGGGTACTCCGGTTTCCTCCCACAGTCCAAAGATATGCAGGTTAGGCTAATTGACGTTCCTAAATTGCCCGTAGTGTGTGATTGGGTGTGTGAGTGTGTGTATGTGTGTGTGCCCTGCGATAGATTGGCACCCTGTCCAGGGTGTACCCCGCCTAGTGCCCGAAGTCTCCTGGGATAGGCTCCAGGTCCCCCGCGACCCTGAACACAGGATTAAGCGGTATAGAAGATGAGTGAATGAATGAATGAATGAATGAATATCTTATGATGCTACCTGAGATGAAATGGTCACTACACAAGCGCCAGTGACACCAACAGGGGCTCATCTCTGACCAGGATTAGCCTCGTCTCCACCCGCTGGATGACTGATAACCACAAATCTCTTTTCTTTCTGTCAGTGGGAAACTGATAAAACTGTCTCCCAGGTTTTTAACCTTGTATGTTGTGGCATTCCCCATGCACAACAACTGCCACAGACAGATCGCCAGACAAAAGGGTGGCTGGCTCAGATTTCACATTATGTTTGATAACACAGAGTTTTTGTTTGATTTACGATATTGATTAGGATATTACTATCCCTAATGTGATCTATCTATCTATCTATCTATCTATCTATCTATCTATCTATCTATCTATCTCACATCATGCTTTTTAATCAATTCATTTGCCACTACATTAGATAAACTATAGTATTACTGGGTTGGACCCTATTGAACTACTTTAATACTTTATAGCATACATTAAACAAGGTGCTGGATTTATTAGCTGCCGTTCCATGATGAAAGTCTCCCGTCCCACCACATCCCAAAGGTGTGCGATTGGTTGAGATCTGGTGAGCGCAATTCCAATATGGTTGCAAGTACAAATGCCAGTAGATGAGCAACTTTGGAAATAATCAGACCAACAACAAATGCCATGTTCAAAGTCATGCATGTCGCCATTCTTCCCCGTCCTGATGCTCGGTTTAAATTTCAGGAGATTGTTTTGACCATGTCTGTATGCCTAAATACCTTGAGTTGCTTCCATGCGATTGGCTGATTAGACCTTTGTGTTAACGAGCAGGGGTACCTAATGAAGTGGCCACTGAGTGTACAGCAGAAGCTCTCATCATCTCAATTTTATTCCGAAATTTAATACAACCACAAAGTAAAATGCAGCTTCCCCATGACTGAGAAACCACTAAGCATAAACACGTCCAGGTCCTGAAGACGTTACAAACAGCTGACACTTTAAACTCCTTCCCTAGAAAACATCAGCACATCACTGAGGATAGATTTGAAGTTGTTAAAATACATTTGTAGCATTTTGATTATTTTTAGATTATGAATATAGTCTACCACCATATAAGCTGGGAAATAATGAGCACATTAATATTAATTTATATCATTTAAATTACAACTGGTGCTACTGTCAAAGCTGCTCATTCATTCATTCATTCATCTTCTATACCGCTTAATCCTGTGTTCAGGGTCGCGGGGGACCTGGAGCCTATCCCAGGAGACTTCGGGCACTAGGCGGGGTACACCCTGGACAGGGTGCCAATCCATCGCAGGGCACACACACACATACACACACTCACACACCCAATCACACACTACGGGCAATTTTTTAGGAACGGCAATTAGCCTAACCTGCATATCTTTGGACTGTGGGAGGAAACCGGAGTACCAGGAGGAAACCCACCAAGCACGGGGAGAACATGCAAACTCCATGCACACAGAGACGGGAATCGAGCCTGGCCAGGGAATCGAACCCAGACCCTGGAGGTGCAAGGCGACAGTGCTAACCACTACACCACCGTGCCGCCCGTCAAAGCTGCTATTTCAGAAAATGTATCTCAAATAAACTTTCTAATAAACGTTTGGAAATGTAACAGCTATGGTATGTTTTTTTTATTGATTACACTGATTAATGAATGATCTGTTAATACGTTGATAACATCAGAAAACATCGGCGCTGAGTCACTAAAAGGACGGGTGGAGGAATATAGAGTTGGGAAGAGTTAGTCAGAAACTTAAAAATGAGTGAAATAGCACCGTGAATTATGCGGAACGTTTCCTGGCATACACAGAAACAGCAACACAGCTTGCAAGCTCCTAGGAAATTTCCAAATTTGTGAATGAGGAATCATTTTATAAACACACGGAGTATGACCCCATTGAAGCGCAGCAATAAGCGCTCACTTTACTTTAACACAGTCACTTTTTGTTTTTATTTGAAAACTCTGCGGCTATGGGAAATCATTCCAGCTAGGAATATTCATTCTGTGTGTTTTTCTTTCCTTTTCCCCCCCATATAAATCGTTAAGCAAAAGTGCACTTTGGGAACGGGATTGAAATGAAAATGTGCTCTTAAATAAGGTAGAAATGAAGGTTGTAACATTCTAATGGAATTTATAAACACTTCAGGTCTAATTTAGCAGCAGGCCTGTCAAAATGCTCCAGATCACCTCAAAGTGGTTCCAGGTTTTGTGTCAAAAAAAAAAAAAAAAAAAAAGGATTCTGCATTTTCCTGGCTGTTAAAAGTTAAGACAAAAATGGTGACAGGCCCACCCTCAAGCGCTTTCTTGCTTGTGTTTATTACTCTTAATAACTGTTGGAGACAAAAAAAAAAAAAAAGGAACAGCAACCTAACTCGAGGCGAATACGCAGAAGGACGTGTAAAAGCCACACCTTGAGGCAGCGTGCATGCAGGGTGCCAAAACACTAGTCGGATTTTATTGCAGGTAATTTGCTGGTTGTTTCAAAGGTTTCCAGACCATGTCGTCCGTGCTGATTTATGTGGGCACTAAAGACGGACCTGTAGCCCCCGACATCTCTCTGTGTGTGGGTGTGTGTGTTAAATCTGGGCAGTGTTGAACCTTTTAGAACGTGTGCGTTAAACTAAAAGTGTTTGCCAGCAGGCAACAGATGTGGCTTTTTCTATCCATCACCTGCAAACACTCTGCTACTGGAAGACCACTAGTTGTAAATTGTTGCTAATCCATAAAATTATTATTATTTTTTTTTTTACATGTACTTACACATATGTACACGTGTATACACAGATACTCCAACACTCACAGGCTCACTCATACACATGTCCCCACAGCCCCCACAAAATGACTCCTTTGTCTGAGAGGGCTGGGTGAACGTAGTAGCAGTAACGGATCCCCTCCCTTTTTTTTTCTGTGGGCTGTTCATTCAAGCGCTCTAAAGCCACCCTCAAACTGCATTTAATGAAAGCTATATTAAAGAGACGCACGGGAGAGGTGTGTGCGTGTTTGTGTGTGGTTGTGTGTGCATGTGTTGTAAAAAAAAGAAAAAAAAAAGAAAAGAAAAGATGGGAAAAAGGGGGTGGGGCATCACAGGATGCTTGGTTTTGTTAGCGCAGCAGAAAAAAAAAGTGCTGAACGCGGAGAATTACGGACCAGTAGTATGGATGAGAGAGGGGGGATCCTACTGTGAAAGATGGGGGTGGGTGGGTATACTGTAGCTTATGATCAGAACATAATGCTGTTGTTTTCACTGCTTGAAATATAGTTACTACCTTGATGTCCTAAAATAGATTTAAGATGATTTATATACGCACAATCTAAATAAGAATACAAACTTTGTACATGTATTATACATACAGTACCATCATGGTTTGCTGTAACTGCCCTGACTAACCATCAGTGGTAAAGGTATCATTCACTGGTGGTCCCAAGTTACACAGTCAGCCCATCCTCTTTATCCTCACTGCTCTGAAGGTGATGAAAGAGTTTGTTTCATCGCAGTAACAGATCGAGAATTTGGCAGAGTCTCCCCAGGCCTTGCAATTCAATTAGAACCCGGAGCCTGGGCAGATAATTCAATCAAGTCTGTGTGAAAGCAATTAAAGGCCCGGCGTTCGGCTCACCCTACAATTTGGCCACAGATTACACGTTCATTTCCCTCTCTGGGCGTCCGTGTCCACTGCAATTAACATGTCTGGATCTACCCAAGCCTCCGTGAGGGACTTACTGTACCTGTAAACCCTAGAGTGAGCAAGTATTTCTGATCGGCTAAAAAAGCCTGAAAACATAATAGGAACTAGCATGCATAAACAGATAGCTTTCCGTGGAACATGCTATCAATGCTAATGCATCTAACAGATGACAACAGCAGAATGTTCGCTAATGCATTCAACAGGTTTTGAAAGTTTTAGTTTGAAAAAGCGCGTTATAGCAAACGGTTTGCCTCAATCGTACAACATTCAAAAAACAATGGTAGGAAAAGTTTGCGTCAATTTTCCTATAGAAGGTTTTTACCTGATATTGCAGGTAAGCTTTCTGGGTTGCACTTTCTAATTACTTTATCAAGGAAGGAAAGGGGAAGGAAAAAACCTGCTAGTTGGTAACAGTTCTGAAAAAGAAAATGGCATCTGGGATTTGTATGGAACAGGATTAGGGCCATCATAAAAAAAATTTATGAAAGAGTTCTGACTTGATCCTCAGAATTCTGATTATAATTTTAGAATTCTCACTTTAACATCAGAAGTACAGTATGGGTACGGTGGACTTTCTCACTGAAGTTTGTCCCTTACGGTAAGTACCCATAATTCTCTACTTTAAAGTCAGAATTATGAGAAAGAAGAGGCAGAATTCTGAGATTAAAGTCAGAACTTTTTTTTTTTTTAATGATGGCCTTAACCTTCTTCTGTAGATTTGTTTAAGTGAACAGCTACAGAATCTTGTAGAAATGCTGTAATGCAATGTATAAATAAAGTAAAGGGATTGACTGTTCTAGGGATATCTAAAAAAAAAAAATCATTATACAACATTTCAATAATTTTACAAACATTCAAAAAGGGCATAAATTAACATCATCATCTGTGCTTATGGGTGTAGTGGTTAGCACTGTCGCCTTGCACCTCCAGGGTCTGGGTTCGATTCCCCGGCCAGGCTCGATTCCCGTCTCTGTGTGCATGGAGTTTGCATGTTCTCCCCGTGCTTGGTGGGTTTCCTCCGGGTACTCCGGTTTCCTCCCACAGTCCAAAGATATGCAGGTTAGGCTAATTGGCGTTCCTAAATTGACCGTAGTAGTGTGTGAATGAGTGTATGAATGTGCGTATGTGTGTGTGCCCTGCGATGGATTGGCACCTGTCCAGGGTGTACCCCGCCTTGTGCTCTAAGCCTCCTGGGATAGGCTCCAGGCCCCCCGCGACCCTGTATATAAGGATAAAGCGGTATGGAAAATGAATTAATGAATGAATCTGTGCTTATGGAAACTTTTGTATACAGTAGATATATTAAGGTTAATTTAGATTAATGTCTTAATCTGAGCAATCACAATAATAATTGGATGTTACTGTATAAGCAGATACTCTGTGGAGGTAAACTAATGCACAGCATAACTTCTGTGTATATTACTGTACTTTATATGGGGAAGAAAAATCTCCCCCTGAACCATTGTCCTCCCAGTGGAAATATTTCTTACTCCTGATGTGTGTTTTGTGTGATAAGTTTTGCTAAAGAAGGTTCTCGATGTCTCTTTTCCCTAAAAGAGTGAAATTACTTTAACACCCAAAGGACATAGTGTGTTAAAATTTTGGTACATTAGTCATGAACTAAATATCATGTATCCATTAATGGGGGGAAAAAAAACTCCCATCATTAGGTTGGATATGTGAATGTACTGTAGATGTATGTAACCCTGTTACACGAGCGTGGCTCACTGAACGTGCTGGCAGCCTAAACATATGTATATGGCTCATACGTTTCAGACCTTTCTCAACTGTGAAAGCTCACATTTATGTGAATTCCTGATAAACACACCTCGCATCAAAATTAAGACATATATCACATCCAGGGAGTGTTTATGCAAGTGTGAGTTCAACTCTGGCAGTTGTCGCGGCTGCAACCCAAATCCTCCTGCGCACAGATTAATCGGGCCGGTGGAGTGTGTGTGAGAAGGGAGATTACCTAAAAAATGTGCCCAACACCTGGGAAATGAGCCCTCCGGGGTGGCCGCAACAGCTGGAAGGTTTGTGCTTGTTGCACATGTTGTGTTTGCTCACACGCTCACATATGTGCGAACACACACAGAGTAGATTAAAAGAATAAACGAATAAAATCCTCAGTCCCAGGCTACAGCCCAGAAGACTGCTTAATCTTGCAGTGTCGTCAGATGGTAAGGGTAAGGTAAGAAATGCAGGATGTTTGTTCAGGGGTATGATCCATACAGTATGTTGATCCATTTAGGAGCCACAAGGACAGACAGGGTATGAATATTAAGAACTGCTGACAGTATATTTATTTCACATAACAGCCATCTTAGGGTGTTTTTTCATACTTGGTTTCGGCAATGCATACACAAGATGGCTGCCGTGTGTATGATGGGTAAATGGCATGGTTTTATGATAAATTAAAAGTGTGCATACACTATTCTTAGTAATGTTTTGGGGATTCTACTCAATCAAAATCTACATTTTCTTGGGCTGGCCCCATTGGCTGGCCCCAATGGGCCGGCCAATACCCATGACTTTTATCTAGCTTTAGGTATGGTTTTGAAACCAGATGCTGACTTTACCAAAGACATGTTAAAAAGAAGATTGTCTTCTACAAAAATATCAGACGTTATGACGCATGTTTAAGGACTATGTTTTTCATCAAATACTATTAAAAGATTATATATGGAACATGCCTTAAATTCTTTGTGCGATGTAAGTTTAATCTTAAATAATCTCTGATATATTCATGAAGGTCGATCCTCTTTTCACCATGTCTAAATACTTTTTAAGTATATTGTTGCAAAGCCATAACTAAAGCATATAAGATTAATAAGCATATGCCTGGCCTTGATCTAATGGTTTATTACATAAAATGTAGCAACAGTTCAAATATTAAATTTTTTTGTTTGTTGTTGTTTTCCCACTAAGAAATTAATTAGTTTAACATATTCAGTTTGTGCTAAAACACTAACACAAAGAGCAAATGTAACTGTGCAAATGTTAGAGCACTCAAATACATTTGGGTGAAATGCCAACTTCCGTATTCTGTATACATGTGGTCAAAGACAGATAAATGAAATTTGGCTAATGTCAATCTAATGAACTTGGAAAAGAGTATCAGAGTATTTCTTACCAAGATACAGAGGTGGAAAGAGTAATAAAATTTTGTACTCAAGTACAAGTACTGTTACATCAGTGAAATTTTACTTAAGTACAAGTAAAGTTACCATTATAAAAATCTACTCAAGTAAAAGTAAAAAATAGCTCATAAAAATTTTTACTCAGAGTAAAAGTTACCGAGTTACTTTTTTATTTTATTTTTTTTATTAGCGGGGGGGGGGGGGGGGGTTGTTTGGGTTGGGATGAGGCATTCTAGCATAGTTCAAAAAAGTTGAGCCGATATAAATCTCAAACTAGTTGTTTTTAACTGAAGGAACACCTTTGCATAATAAAGCTGTTGTCTTTCTTGTGCTTGAAAATCAAAGTGGTCACTTAAATATGGTGTTACGTCCCAGTCTAGGGCCAAACAGCAAAAGATTGGTTCAGGGTTCTATTTTAAACTGTATGGAAATGGTGGTATATGGCAGAAAGAACTAGATCCAATCATTAACTGTTGATTTATCGTAATATTATCATTATTTTGATTCATTTATTTTTTACTCAGTAGCGAATATGATTTAAAATGTAGCGAATTACAATACTTCAAACAAAACGTACTTAAGTAAAAGTAAAATTACAGATTTTAAAAACTACGTTAAAAAGTAGAAATACACAAAAAAGCTACTCAATTACAGTAACGCGAGTAAATGTAATTCGTTACTTTCCACCTCTGCCAAGATAGCATTGCTAATTGCACTCATTTGGGCTCGTGGAAAGCTGGGGCATTATCACGATTCGGATTCATGAGCCAATTGAAAGAGCAAATACTTACTTTTAAGTACAGTAAGTATAAAGTCTAATATGGTCAATTAAAACAGTTTAGGATAACCATGATATTTATGAAGAGCTGGTTTACAATTGTATGATGGTTTGATGTCACTTGATGACAATAAATCTACAGGCTTATTATTATTATTATTATTATTATTCCATCAGAGTAGTGGAAATCATAAAGCAATTACATTTATTATTGAATACTTCCATTTATTAGCCTGACTGACCGCTAGAATTAAATGCATTTACTACAACCTCACACACAGGGAGAGCTACTGTATAAATAATACCATCTAATACCGTTCTAATGCACTCTGTTGGTGATAATTACAGGAATAAAAAGCTCTATGGCTCCAATAAATAATAAAACGTTTCCACACGTTTAAATAACGAGTCTAATATTTGAATTACGTTAACAAAATTTAGAGTTAAAGGGGTCCTGGGGTGCAAAAACATTGAGAATGGATAGAGCCTTTAATCTTCCAGACCCACAAAAGATATGCAGAGAAGCATAGGGTTTGTGCATATGGTTTGTCCACACACACTGTACACTTTCTGTTTCTCATTGGCTTTGGTAATGAATAAAGGACCAATGTCATGTTAATTCCTAAGGTTGATATTAAGCGCCAAGGAAGAGTATAAAAAGAAATAGTAAAAAAAAAAGAAAGAAAAAGAAAATTTTACATAGATGGCATTTTATTAAAGCACCTTTGATCCAAACCATGTGTTAAGATTTGAATTTGAACAAAAATGGGTGTAAAAAAAAAAAAAAGTTTTTTTCCCTTCTTTTTAAAGCTGTAACAATAATGTGTGGAATTTTCACTGCAGAGCAATTTCCCTTCCTATACAGGACAAAAGTGCATAAATAAAGGCTGGTAAAATTACAGCAATCACAGGAGTCAGCTGAATACATACAGACACAAATCACTTGACTGATAGCTCACAGGGATGTGAGGAGGATTTTTGATTGGAAGTGGACCTCCTATTTCTATCCACCCCCACTTTGCTTCTTTACCTTGATGGAGCAGGTTGCAGATGGCTGAAGCAGAGCAAGACCTGCATGTGCATTTATCTCCATTAAAGATGCACTGTCAGTCAAAGAAGGCTGCCTGATTGAGAGTCACGGCCTCTGTGGGGACCTTAATTTCCTCTGTGAGATACAGATCAGTGAACATGGGCTTGGGAGCAGGAATTTCCTGGGTGAGAGAGGGTGGTCAGATAACCACACACATGGACTCATGAGGCAGACATACAGGTGCACTATTAGAAGATATTGTAGGCTTTACATTCTGTCAATATACCATTCAGCTAACATCAAAAAAAAAAAAAACTACCATTGTATTGGTCATGTTAGGACGAAGTAAAAAAAAAAGTGGTCTCTTTCTTTTCCCTTTTGAATCTCAGGTGGCTTGCTTCAAGAGGAAGGCCAGAAAAAATAGGGATCCGATGGCTCAGGTGATGTTATGTCACTCTGCTTTTTTGTCAATTAAAAAAAAAAAGAAGCTGGGGTATTGGGTTAAATATGGGAAATACACATATGCTATTCACATAATCAGTGCTCATCATTATACCAAGACAATACTATGTATAAAACATGGGTTGAGACCTTGTAGTCACAAAAGAACCACGATCCTTATTAGGATGTGGATGAACCTTTGGCGCTAAGTGGTTTGAGCGTCTTTGTGGCTCGTGCCTGGATTGATGCATTGCCAGCTTTTATGGGTTTTGACTGCGCCTGTCAGAACCTTGGCCCCGAAACTCTGAATGTGCCCTTTGCTCAAGGACGGGTAGTTACCAGGGCAACAGCAGCCATTGCGGCGCACATCCCTCCCTTGTTGTGCAAGCATCCCACTGGTCAAAGGCGCAAACTGCCTCAGTGAAGAAGAGTAAAAAGGAGGGGGGGAAGCAAAGCTTTAGAAAGCAAGGTGTGTTTAGAACAGCCTCGGCATATGAATGGTGAGCGAGAGGGGGAGGCAGAAATGTGAGGAAGCAATTTTAGGGCAAACAGAAATCGTCCTTTACAGAACAATACTGAGAACAAAAACAAAAAAACGAAAAAAGAAAAAAGGTTTAGAAATACATTTCTCATCCAGTCAATACAACTGACTATCAAGCTTAGTTTCAGAGGCGTGGTGCCTTTGGGGAAAAACTTGGATCAGGATTTTTATAAAAAAAAAAAAAACTATTTTTTTTACTTTGACTAAATGCTGCCAATACGTCCTAGACAGAAAGAGTTAATGTCTCTGTAGGCAAACTCACGGAGCCGTGCTACGGCGATGGCTAGTGACAGCGGCAGGACAAGGTGGTGTGATGGGTGATAGACAGGTAGCATAAAGGAGTTGTGTGTTTCCCGTCAGTGTAAGCAGCAGGAGAGGATGAGGGAGGGGAATGTGGGGGCAGAGTGGAAGTGTAGGGAGCAGCTGGTGCCCCATCTTGTCACTAGCCTTGTGCAACCCTCCCTGTCCAGAAAATCAGAAGATAGGGATGCACACACAAAAAAAAATCTTCAGACATGTATAGGGGGGCAGAATGGACTGTCTGAGGGCAAGTATCAAATTCATTTGCTTCCTCCAATAAATCAGTCGCCATCCCTGGAGTATATTTATGCAAGATTATATCGTATCGGTACTGACCAAACGTCCTTAATGAGCCTTCAGGGAGTAAGACTGCTATTATCTATTCCATCTGAAAAAGCAACAGCTGCATAGTGCCTCCAAAGTGGGTGTGGACGCAACACACACACAGCCTACTTATGATTCTGCTTGACCTTTTGATCGCAACATGTGAATATCTATTTTCAAACATGTGGTTTTCTATTTGGTTATTAGTTTATAGTTAGTTTATAGTTTACTACCCATCATAGTGTTAAACTTCTAGGTTAAGCAAACATGAATGCTTTTGGCAGGTTTCTCACCCTCAGGACTTCTTTTTGTAGAGCTCAGTTCACATCCATGGACCAACTGCACTAAGGTATGTGCTCTACAGTCTTCCTGGGCTGTATATCATTTTGCCTTGTGGGCTGTGGACGTCAGTGTCGAAACCTTAGTTCTGATTTCACTGTAGATACTTCATCACAATGTGTTGTGAATTTAATATTTCAGATGACCCAACAGATCCCGAAAAACGCAGGTCAAAACGAGCTGGGCTGGCATGAACCCAAACTCAAGACTCTGTTTGAGGTTTGCATCAAACCATGTCAAAGAAAAACGCTCGATATTCGCCATTTATAGTACTGTATGCTTCCCTGAGGCGTCTACACCTGCACCGAGGCAGGGAAGCGCATTGTTCACAGGCGATTCGTTCCGAACGTTTAATGGCAGCCATTTAGGAATACATTACAGGTGCCAATCATCGATCCAAAGTGAGGTTGCGCCCCAGAATGAATACAAGATGAGCTCGACACATCATTTAATTAGCCTTTAAATATGTCAATGATTTGTTTTGGCTCAGGAACGAAAAAAACTGCACTTTTGTCCAGCTCTTCCAAATGTCTTCTCTGTAGCTTCAGTCTGCTTAACCTTGTTACAGAGGAGTTGCGAGCAGCTTGGCGCTCTCCCATTTGTCCCAATCAATGGAGCCTGTTAAAAGCAGACCCCAGGGGTCAGGGAAATTAAGCGGCCCTGCTTGCATTGAAGAAGGGGGCTGGGGCCCGGGACACACGGGTGATGAGCAAGGCCTCTTTGTTTCTATGGCAACATGGTGCTGGACTGCTGCTCCTCGCCTCGTCTGCATTTGTTTGGCCAGTCTGAGGGAACAATGGCACCTCAGCCACGAGAGATTTGCTTGTTATATGCTTGCTGAAGAGAGAGCTCACTTAAGGGCACGTTTACTGTAGAGTTAATCTTACTTATTTGTAAAGCTTTTACATGTATAATTGCTTAAACATTATTACAGCTGACACCGAAAATCAAGTTTTATTTATTATTTGAAAAAAAAATTTATTTAAAAAAAGGGTGGAACCCATATTTTCTAGGTCAGGGCAATTGCTCCCCAAAGTATAACTAAGTTATTTTATTCTCTGCTTGTGGACCACACACGCAGAGTTCATAATGGTTGGCGTTCAAATACGCTCACATTAGACTGTATCTGCATGATTTGACTCAGAAGACATAAGCATTTGTACTTCTTTTTGCACTTTCCTAGGTATGAAGGCCGCTACAGTGTTTTCACAAAACACAAGCTCAGTGATTTAGTGGGTTTAATCCCAAACATGTCATAACCATTTTTTCAACAATTCCATAACTATTCACATGCTTAGCAGAAAGCATAGGAAAATAAAGTACCCAAATATGACCACGGGCACTGGGACAGTATGCTGCGTAGGCTTATTAAGGCAAGGGCTGAAACAGAGTCAAAATATACTATAAGTGCAGCACTATGTACATAACAAAATTATATAATAAAGTTAATTTTCTTTTATAATTTCCCCACCCTATGCTTTTCAAAAACACGAAGGAAAGTATATACAGATGGCTCGATTGTCTGCCAAATGAGTGAATGGATCTATTCTATATTAGCAACTTCTACTTTGTGCTAGTTGGCTAGCTTTGTTTTCAGATATACTGAACTCTATCACCAAGCTAGCTAACTTTGGGACTATTTTCCAATGCTGTCTTTTTTGTTTGGAGATTATTTTACAATAAGTAAATGACCACGGTTACTAACCTACAATAACAGTATGTGCTTTCATTCTTTTATTTAGTTTTTTTTTTTTTGTTTTACTAAACATTAAACATGCCTGAACTTACTAGCAGCTACAGACATCGTAGATTACAAAAAGGTGGAGGTGATTTTTGTGAGGAAAATTTTGAAATAGTGGATAGTTTGTCAGAGGTAAACAACTGCTTAAAAATGTAGTCAAGCATTTTGAACCATACACAATATTAGCTAGCTACTAAAAATAAAACTAGCTATGCTTCCCTCTCATATGAAAGCTAATGAATGCTAATGAGGAAACCAGAGCTAGTTTTAGAAGTAGCCAGCTAAGATTATTATTTTCATTATTTTCATGAGCAAATCTTCAAAAATATATCTCACTCTACTGCTTGCATCTATATCTCTACTGCTTGTTCATAATAAATCTACATTTAAGGATTTTGATGTACTTGGTTTCAGTTTAATGCTAAAATGATAAAGAAATAACCTCTGAAAATACTTTGAGATTCCTGAAGGAAATTCATTCATTCATTCATTCATTCATCCATTTTCTATACCGCTTAATCCTGTGTTCAGGGTCGCGGGGGACCTGGAGCCTATCCCAGGAGACTTCGGGCACTAGGCGGGGTACACCCTGGACAGGGTGCCAATCCATCGCAGGGCACACACACATACACACACTCACACACCCAATCACACACTACGCCAATTAGCCTAACCTGCATATCTTTGGACTGTTGGAGGAAACCGGAGTACCCGGAGGAAACCCACCAAGCATGGGGAGAACATGCAAACTCCATGCACACAGAGACGGGAATCGAGCTTGGCCGGGGAATCGAACCTTGGACCCTGGAGATGCAAGGCGACAGTGCTAACCGCGCCGCCCCTGAATGAAATTAACTGACCTATTATGAAACTTTTCATTGCTAGACAAGGGGCAAACTTTAAAAAACACCACCTAAAAATCATTCTTTGTAAAAGTATTATCCGCAACTTCCTTCCCAGAGACTTAACCATCATTCCAATCTGTAAGTGCTGAAAATGTTTGTTTTCATTTTGAATCGGGATTTGTATTTCCGGATGTTCGGTCACATGGGTGGTGCAGGTGGATATTTATCTAATTGTGTTTCCTGTCTAAAGGAAGTGAGTGAGAGAGGGTGAGAGAGAGAGAGGGGGTGAGTAGCGGGAGCGCTCACTTTCTGTTGACCGTCGTGAGCCGTATGTTGTAATGTTCTGTTATGTTGCATTGTGTTATTAATTAAAGGTGAATATAAATGAACGGGAACGCGTCACAGAGGATTTCCTTCTACTTAGCCTCTCAGCGGCTACAGGTTGTCGCTATACAATCCATCATACCCACCATTCTACATGATTGGATACATTATAGGAAGCCAAACATACCTCCCCCTACTTAAAATTGCTAGCAAGGCATGGAAGCCACCTTAAAGACACTACATGTCCATCCATGTTACCATAGCAATGGGAGCCAAGGACACCGGAAGAGCTAGTAGTTCGATCTTGGCTGTCGACCATTATGAAGCAAAGCCTCCGTCACCAAAACAAACCTGCTACATTACCGGCTTCCCCCGAGGCCTGAACCATGCATTCCATAGCTCAGTGATCACTTTCACACAGGTCAATCCTGGCTTCTCATCGCAACAGCCATGAAGGTGAAGACAGCTTATTATCGTAAAGTAAACTGATGGCAGTTGTTTGTCAGCAGAGCACTTGTTAAAATTTTTTGACTCTCTCAGCTCAGACAGTTGAGCATAGTGTATATGACTTTTATAGACATTTATTTCTTATCTGCCTTTGGATAGTCATACTGAGAAGAGCAGCTGGGTAAATACTGTAGGGTTGCCAAGTAACATAGACACATAGACTGGCACAATGCTGATTTGCTTTTAAAATCCTCTTTTGTGACTGCAAAAGGCCACTTAATCTAAATGAAGTGTAATGGAACCTTTGGCAGTTTAGCCGAGAAAGCGTCTGAGACTGAGAGACTTGCTGGATTAGTCTAAGGTTCCTGGAGCTAGCAGGATTAGTCCAGAGGGTCTGGCAGGAGCCGACAGACAGTTGCACACTGTAGCGGAGGAGATCTTTTTTTTTTTTTTTCCCTTGTTGTGTGACAGGGGATCTGCAAGAGGACAATGCTAAACATCTTCTCTATAGATTGAGATGAAATAAATTGAAAATTAAACGAACATCATCTTACAAGTAGGGACAGTTGTAGTATTTCATGGAGAAAGGCTTTCAGGAGATTGCATCAGCAAACATCTAGCAGTGAGATGAAAATTTTATTATGAAGAGAATTTACTCACTCCAGTTATAGAGATAACATGATTGATCCATGTCCAAGCATTGCTTCAGTTCTTGTCTTGTGAAAACTACAGGATAAACACCGTGCTACATACAGTACCATGACAACATTTACATCGAGACAGATCAATGTTGCTTCTTGAGCTTGAATACTTTATTGAACCAAAGCAATTATACAGAGTGTCACAAGCACTAGGTATTTTTAGCTGGACAGACTAATCAAGCACCAGCTTCAGTAGGCTGGGGTAACCTGTGCCTTCCCAGCAGTCAAATACCTTCTTATCAGCAAGTTACGGGTTACAGCCAGACAAGCTCAATTAGCCAGCACTTCAGCTTTGCATGAGGCAGTGCCTGCTTTCAGCACACGCCCCATATCAACAGAACGAGAGCGTCGACTGACAAGTGGGGGCCTCCCACAATGGCTTGATTGTGGCCAGTGCTGAAAGCACTGCCGGAGATTAGGGATAGAGCGTAGGTAGACGGAAGTCTCATCCTAACAGGGGTAAGAGATTGACTAGAACAGATGGTGAAAAAAAAATACAACTTAATACGTAAAGCAAATGACAGCGAGTATGCAGGACAACTGGGAAAAACCCGTCACAGTAGTAGTTTATATGGAATATGTTTCTTTGCAACCAGATTCCTTTCCCAAGTTGGGACTAAATGCAAATGACTCTCAGCAAACTTTTCACTTAGGCACTTCTACAAACTGTGTCAATATCTGTTTTCGTCTTTTGTAGAGGCTTCTGATGTGCCTGGGCATATTTCCTGCTGCTGCTTTGATAGTTTTGGCTTTGAAGTTCTTCCACTTTTGTAGCTAAACCAACCAAAACAAAACAACTACAATTGTGTCTATGATTTGAAGCCAGTGCTAATCGTTTTGGAAGGTGTATAGCCAAAGCCAAGAAAATTCAGCATGTTTGCTACACTGTTGGTCCGTGGACGTACATTTCATACTTCAGGCAATGGAGCATCTGTTGAGCTCAATGGACTGCTGCAAAGCACTCTGATGGAACCATTTGATCCTTTTTTCACATGCACACATACTGTAGGTCACAAATTATGTTGCCTCCTTGCCATAAATCTAAAGGAAATGTAAAATCCCATTGCTACAGTCTATGCAGGGGTGTGTCTTAATCAAGATGTGCTGTACAAATGCAGAAAAAAAAAGAAAAAAAATTCAGAGGAAGCAATGGTATCATACTGTATGTGTTACCAGGATCCCATTACATATTTATTAGGATTACTGCGGTTTTATATAAACTGTAATTACCATATAGCTAAGGTATGTCCGCACCCAGTTAAATGAATCGCTAAGACTCTTACTCCTCCCCTGTAATAAAACAGAATGATCCACCTACCCTCAGTAATTGAGCCTATGTGGTCTGGTGGCAAATTAGGTCATTATGTGAAAACATGTCATTACGAAGCTAAGTGCTTAAATCTATACACTGCTTCTTATGGTAACAGGTTCATGTGGAGAAATGTGTTTGTAAAAAATAAAAAAAAATAATTAATACACACTTTCCACAAATTCTGCTCATCTGTCTAGAGCTGCACCAAGTACTGTTACAAATTATAGGCAATTAATCACCAGATCACCGGTCCCATCGGCTTGAAAGATAAACGCCTCAAAAAATAATAACCCAGCATGTGTGCTTCTATACGGTTGCTTTTCAGAGCTGCAGATTAAAACATGACATGCAACTCCAGCAAGTCTTAACAAAACCTGAATGGTGGGCACACAGCAAGGCCCTTTGATTACCAAGAGCTGGTCAATAATGCTAATGGTTATCCTGGGTGCTGCAAAGCCATTCATCACACAGCTCCATTAAACTCGACAGCGACACAAAGCATGGTCTTTGTGACGAGCAGTTGAAGTTGGGCAGAACCAAGTACTGAGAAAGACATCAGTATTGAGAATGATTGATGCATGCATAAAATTGATGCCAAATATTTTCGGGATCTTTACCATGTGAAAATGGAACGCTAAAATGCTAAGATCAAACAGGAAAGAAATATCCATGACATACTGCGGCGATATAGGTATGTCTCTAATTAGAAAATCGTTGTTATCACTCCCTCGCTGTGTTCTCTTTCCTCTGGCTTTTGGTTTTTACCAAAAAGCCGTCTTATCAAAGTTATTTTCTTTCCAGGCTTGGAAAATGCCATATGGAGGAAAAGAACCAACACAACGCCTTTATTAACAGCTTAATCCATTCCAGCTGTTTCTCTCTTTCAGAAGACGACTGCTTCTGTGCACTTCAGAGAGAAATGTGCCCGGTATCGTCTGTGTGGTGCCACCACACAGAGTCTTCTGGCGCAAAACCGAAGGGGGAAAAAAGAGCCATCTCGACATCTAGCTAGTATCAGGCGACTCCCTGAAGAAGAAGCCTCCCAAATACTGGGTCTTGCTGACAGCATTGGTCTAACCACACTGGAACAAACTAGTCTCGGCTCTCTCCCAAACAGTGTCTCCTAGCAGCAGTTGATGCTGCTTCTGATAACAACGGTCATCCAGCATTAGTGTATCAATGGCTTGGTCAGAATCAGCCTAGTGTTTTGAGCACTAACAGCATTAACGGACCCTTGACTTCTTTTCTAAGCCATTGAGCATTATGTTTTGTGGACATCCCTAACAGGATGTACACAATGATTCTGCAATGATTCACTTCGGTGATGACCGATATCTGCCAGAATGTGGTTTTCTGCAAATCATTTCTTCACCAAGAAGTCATTAAAAATCTCACTACCTTGCAGCAACTTGGGTGTACAGCCTACTACACATAAAATATTGAATTTCATAATGTGGAAAGCCAAGCCATAAGAACAATGGGCAAATGTATCAGACACCACAAGTGGATTGGCACGTATCAACGTCCATATCCATCCATCCAAAATGACTTGGCAGGAAGGATCTTTTGATGTTCTTAGTGGGGAATCTTTTGTAAGAAATTATAAGAGATGAAACAGGATAAGAGGTGGCTGTACATTATAAGTACTTCCACTCTAAAAAAAAAAGTCCTCCACAGAGGACTACTTCATTTTATTCCATCATGAGATAGTCTGTATTAACATATTAGTTGTGGAATGTTCCAGTTCACTCATAAACCAAGAAATCGAATGATCTCAGTCAAAGCCACTTCACATATAATATTAGGACTGAAAATTGTGACAGTAACATAAGGTCATCCTTCATGACCTGGATGTCCAGAGAGTGTCGGACGAATTATTAGTCATATTAAATATGACTACTGCACTAGTCAGATATGATCAAACGCAGAATTGTTCAATGACAAGTCGTTTTATATAGGCATGGAATGAGTATCCTCTGAAAATGTAAAAATAATAAAAAAAAAAGAAAGAGAAAAGAGAGAGAGAGAGAGAGAGAGAGAGAGAAAGATGCAGTACTTTGAGTCGCATAAATGATTCCGTCGCATTTCTCAGGAGACAACTTCAGAAAAGGACTAAGTCCTTGTTTATGAAGACCATAAGGCTATTCATTATGCACTGCACCAGTTATGAGAAGAATGTCCTCAAGAGTAATGCCAAATAAGCCACATGCATCTGTTTTTCATTAAAGCACCTACACAATGAGTGTTTCACTTAGACCAAAGTTCATACATGTAAGCATGAAAACAAAGCATCCTATAAATCGGTCATTAACATTACATCACTTGGTGTTTGACTACTTTTCAATTGGTCATAAAATTGAAAACAACTGTATCTGGCCTGGCTTCGAAACTGAGGCTATAGATTTACTGAGCATCAAGAGTAAAAAAGACAAATTGGTAGTTTACAATCTGCTAAAGTTTAACACTCTTAAACTGTAACGACCATGCTGAGAAAAAAAAAAAGTTTATAGTCTACAGTATATTCAAACTCTCCTTAATATCAATAACCATATGCTGTATTTATGACTGGCTGATTTAGGTTGTTGACTGCAGAGTGTCCACATTGAACTCTATGACTTCGCATGATGAAACACAAACTAAATTCCAGTTTGAATTACACTGCTTAGAACAGTCCACGACCATGGATGAATATATGGGGCAAAAGAGATAAGAGGAAGAATGTACTGTACACAGTCATTGTTGACTTAAAGAGGTATCGGGGACCGTACATATATACGAGAAGGTAATGATATAAGGTGGTGTTCGTGGAACAACTGACTAAGACGAGTGATCTTCAAGAGGCCACTCTAAACATGCGCCAGATAAAACGCAGAACAAATGAATGACAAATCATTTTTCAGGATAGGATGAACACAGCAACCACACAATGTTGAACTTGGCAAGCGTGCATATGGAAATTGGAGTGAACCGTGGCCAGGATCAGTCCCTGTGTATTTACATAAGCAACACTGAATTAATGTCCAGGGTAGATTAATTTTAACTAGAGATCTATCCAGCTAAAGTCATGCTACAGGTGAGTAAGTCACTGTATCCGCTAGATGAACTTTTTTTTTTTTTTTGGTTTCCTAAACAAAACTAACATGCTGCTTTGGGTAATAAAACCCAGCTTGTAGAGTTTTGGCAAAGTCTAGAGCTTCAAAGCAGCTCATTGATTTGAGATATTTTTTACTTAGTAATGTCTTAGGTTAATATTTTTGCCAATTCCAAGTCAATGAATTGTCCAACATGTACTGTATGTGACGGGTGAAATACAACAAGACTATTAATTTCTGTTTAGTCCTTCAAATAGCCATATCTCTGTCTGTATAAGCATTTAAACCTAAACTGACATATGTAACAAGAAACCTACTGTACAACTATGTCCACATAAACACAGAAAAAAAAACATAGTGTATGAATTCTGGCTCTTAACTTCAGCTACAGCACTCTAATTCGCAATAGGACTGTTTTAATATCCTGCAAACACCATTATTATTATATAACATTTTCTAACTAATTCGGTTGAACTCATTTCCCCAAATATAGACAAACCACTGCCCTAATTTAAACCATGGTCTCTCCGAACAGAAAGCTACTCAAGATGCTATAAATACACAATGCCACAGGTTAATGTTGAACATTGGGGTGCATATACTGCATAACATTACAACGTAGAACATTTTGCCCAATATTGTGTCCCCTCAGGGCAAGGCTCCACAGTGCCTCTGGGGATGTGCTATGGTGACTGGCATCATGCCATTGGCAGCAGAACCTTTGGGTGATGTGGGTTGCGGAGTGGGGCTTCTGTGGTTTGGGATTGTTTGTCTGGCACATCCGATTGGGAGGGGTTTGGAGGCCAGGTCGTGGCCTTGGGCTCTATGCGTTTCTAACTTGTCCAGCGTTGACCTTTCTCAGCGAATTGTGCTGCATTGGCTTTTCTGCAGGATTGGACCAGACAGGCTGGCCTTTAGTCCTCTCAGGCATAAATGAGCCTTGGCTGCCCATGAACATGTCACCAGTTTGCCGGTATATAATTGCTAATCAATATTAACGTGTTACTGTTCTGTGGGGTTAATGTTATGGATGATATTTATATACAATAAGTACCTAACAGTATGTCTTGGTCATTATAAATTTCCCTGCTCCGCGCTCCAACCATGAAGTTTGTCATTTTTAACGCGAGTAAGTAATCAGCACCAAAAACAGGAACCCTCTGTTCAACAGACTTACCTCTTTTCACAAGTCAAATATGTATTAAATTTACTTTAAGTTTGAAAGACACCAACTCGATTTAGCCCAGTGGGACAGTAAAAGCTTAATATGAGTCTCAGCTGAACTTTGGAGAGTATTTTTGCTTGGAATGAGGGTTGTTGTATTTTGCTTAGATTACGTTCAGAGCTCTGGGTGACAAACTGCATGGTCGGTTTGCAGAGTAAGAAAACTTATAATGACCAAGACACCTTGTAACGTCCTTATATGCATCTCAACTCTGACTTAAAACTGACTAAAATGTCGTTATTCCGTATGTATTTAATACATGTATTCACATAGTTAACTAGAGAATACATTATCTATTCATGAATTTTTTTTTATGTCTAATCCATAATGTACTGAAAAATCTGATTGCAAGCTAAAAAAACGCTGTGCAGAAATATATTCCCGATCATGTTTGCTCCTCCACATACAGTACATGCATACATTCCATTCTTTATCTATAATAGCGTGTGGTGTGAAGAAAGCGAATCTCGCGGGTCAAGAAGGCAACCGTCAGAAAACTCGGCTTTCACTCAGCATGTTCGTCATCAAACGTATGGGAGTGTAAGCAAAGCCATTAAATGTCAGGATTAGCTGAAGGCTCAGCAGTGTCATCTTTACCTGTGGTGCCTGTCAGAGGAAAAAGTTTGTACTGCAATTCAACTTTCATACAGACCATTGATCACAGAGTAACTTGACGGAGCAAACTAATCTCCTTTGGGTGTGTTTCACAGAGATAGCACGGCACAGAACTTTGCCAAGTCGGGTTTTATACAGTACAGTATGTATGAGTGTACAGAACTTTAAGAATAACAAATTCATACATCCAGTCTTATGAGACTCACCGAGCACTCGCGGAAGCTCGGCTTAGTAGTTTCAAGGCGATATTTTTTTGCCAACGTCACCCAACGAGTCAGGTTTATGGATTAGGAAGATTTCGATAATCTTCAAAGTGGTCACAAAGTGTAAATCTATTATGAGAAAATCTTCCGCGTTAATACTTAAGTGTCTATGATCTCACACCTATGATAATCTAGGATCTAAATTTATTTTCCATGTCATTGTTCTTCCATCAGCCTTCATATTCAGTCCTCTGTGTGGTCACTGTCGGGATTGTCCGTTTGTTTTTCAATGTTCCTGCTCCGTTCTCCTGGAGTCATCTACTTATAAATCTTAAGCACCGCACTTAACCTAACACGGAGCTGAATGTGCTCTGTAAAATACCTCTTTTTAGGCCATTATCAAAACAGAAAGTCTGCTTGAAGAGCTGACAGCGAATCTAACATGTCCCTCAACATGTGAAGCCCTATTAGCGATAAAAACGGCAGGATGGAGAGGCTCGGTGAAGGGGAGATGAGCCTCTCTTTCTCTCTGCCTTGCCCATTTTCTTGTTTAATCTTTAATAAGGGGGAAGGAAGACATCAAGACCTTTTGGTAAAAGACTTATTTTTAGAATCTATTAAAAAACGTGGGTAGCTGCGAAAAGAAAGGATGTGCAGATAGACGCTTGTCTTTTAGCACGAGAAAAGCTCGCTCTGAACGTGGCAAAGCTCCAGCACAATATGTCAATTCTTTTCATCATACAGTATGTCACTTTTCAACAACCTCAGAGACACTAAAACAGGTTTCCTTTGAGGTATAAGCAAAGTACTGAAAAACGTATCGAGTTTCAAAATCCGTCCTTTTTTGTGTGGACCGAAGAAAAAAAAAATCCGTTTTTATTCAGTCGCACACAGTGCATGCCTGTGAATTAAAGGCCTTAACATATAGTGCAACAAAATCTCCTGAATAATCTTTTGTGCGATCGTATGTCAGAGGAGGAGGAAACCAAACACCATGTCTACCCTTCTGTACATGGCAAGGGGTCAACAGAGTGAGAACAACTGGATTCAGACAGGAGGGAGCGTGACCGCATAACACAGATGACGTTCCTCCACTCAGACTCGTGGAATGAAAGATACTGTATCTCTCTTGGGATACTTGCTGCTTACACATCCCTTGAACAGACTAAAATGGACAGAAGCCCGAAGACGCTTCAGTTATAATGTCCGAAGTGCATTACAGCTACTTGCCCCAGATTTCTTCAACTGCCCTGATCTAAAGCACAACATGCCCCTTTTCCCCCATCTTTTATTTATTTTTCTCATCTGACTTGGGTCCGACCATTTTCCGCATGGCCCTGCACAGTCTTTCAGACCATGAAACAGAACTCATAACAGTTGTGGCATGTCTTTCTGAACTCATTGCCCAGATCATGATAGAGACAAAAGGTCCGTATCTTGTCTACTTTCTGAAGGCATCAAAGGAAACGTCTGGATGAGATTCTCCCCGTCATCCTACACCTCTATTCCTCAGATCTCCTTTTTTCAGATTAACATTTCAGAGCTGAGATTCCAACCAGGAATCAATATAAAATACCACTAAATAGTGATACCACGTTTTAAAGATGAGAAGAAAGGCCATCACATGTACTTCAAGGTATGAGAACAGGCAATGTGGAGGGTCATATGGAACGAGTTAAAGCACCAATCTCACTGAGTGTCAGACCGTTCTCAGACGCCTGGCTCAGCCATTATCGCTTTCACTGGAATGATGAATGTGCTGTGAAAAAAAAAAATGACAGTCAAGAATCAGCAGGGCATTTGTGGCATTGTAGACGGGTAGGGAGTCTCTAGGATCAGCATTATTACAATTAATCTGTAAAAAAAAACAACACAAAGACAAGCTGAATAAAAGTGAAAGAATGCCCTCCTGGGTCTCGGCTGGGACACAAACAACCCTTACAGATTTTGTAAGAAATGGTGTGGATTTTATTCCTCATCCTGCATACAGTAATTACCATGTCTGCCACCATCAAAAGTACTCAGTGTTCTTAGTCCCGCACTCGCTTCTAAAGGCAGACCCCGTTAGACTACAATCCATTGTAGTGAGCTTAAATTTCGCTTCTAAAATTACTCGACTTCTCCGGGCGGGCGCTGTGCTGAGGACTGGCAACAGGAGAGCAGTTAGAAGTTCGGCCGTAATCGAAAAGTTCGCTCCTAATCCAGGTGAGCAGCAGAGAGGTTGAAAAGAAAGACTTCGATTACATCCAGAGCTGTATATTTTACGTACAGGATGTGTGGAAAAAATAAACAGCAGTAATACATATTCAATCCAGCAGAGATGTGAACGAAAAGTTTACAGCATAGTATGTTTCAAACAACCAGCTCAATACATGTCGAGTTTAACATTAATCAGTTTAAGGGTACTGTGTAATGATGATAATATATTAGATCAATTCTGCTCAATATTGACTTTTCTTAACATGTTGTACCATCAAATATACCCTGATCAGCCACCACATACTATTAACGCATAAATATTAAATATCAATTATAGGACCTGCGAGTGGCAATCAGGTGCGTCTGAGGATAGTGCCGTCCTCCGAGTGTGTTACGCCGCCCCCAACGATGCGTGAACGAGCAGTTCGAAAAAAGAAGCGGTCGGCTGGCGTGATAGTCTTCGGCCCTCCCGACTGAGTGGAAGTACATGTAGTAGCCTTAATGTGGGAGCCCCCTAGTGATGGGCAGGGATTGGAAACAACTAAATTAGGGAGAAAATCGGGGAACCTTCCCCTCCCCCCAAAAAAACTTTACTATATACCAATAAACTGGTGATAGGATCTTGGGCTTTTATACCTATGAGGAGCAAAGGCCAGCCCTTTCAGTCTGAATCCACGGAACAGCCAATGTAGCAAAACTCCCCGAAAAAAAGATCAATGCTGGCTGCAGTAGAAAGGCAAGCAAACAGCATAAGGTCGTCAACCCGGCTTCCAATCCCGATTTGAATGAGCATCAATGGGATGTGCCAGGCAAACAAGTCTGATCCATGGAGCTCCCACCACACAACCCACAGCACCCAAACAATCTGCTGGCAGCGTCTTGGTGCCTGGCCAAAGAGCTCTTGAAGGACCTACACAATTACTGGGCATAAAGTTTCTGCTGTAATGTTATGACTGATCTGTA
Source organism: Channallabes apus (assembly GCA_030522415.1). Classification (NCBI taxonomy): domain Eukaryota; kingdom Metazoa; phylum Chordata; class Actinopteri; order Siluriformes; family Clariidae; genus Channallabes; species Channallabes apus. The sequence continues at coordinate 8,490,933 of CM060123.1, forward strand.
TCTTCTCTGTAATATTAACATGGATTTGGATAAATTTGAGGTAGAAAAAAAAACGACTAAATACATATAGTGGTAAAAAAAAAATTATAATTTGCAACATCTGTCTGCATCAAAGTTCTAGAGTGATGACACCACTGTTGAGTTCACTGAAAAAAACAACAACACTTATGAAAAAAACTCTGCCAGCTGGATTAAAATAAAACAGCTGTAAAAAACGGAAATATCCAGTCTCACTAGGTGAAAGACATCCTGTAAAGGCTTAAGACACAATCATCATGTTGTTCTAGTCAAGAATAATGAGAGAGAGAATGAAAGAGTGTGAGAGAGAGAGAGAGAGAGGGAGAGGGAGAACAGTTCTTGCTTTTTTCCCCTAGAATCCTAAATCAGCAGCAGTTCAATAGACCTCAGTCATGAAATTCTCTGTTTCTAGGCCTTGGCATGAACTCAACACAACAGTTTATGTCTCGCGTACATTTGAGAGCACAGTAAGTAACCTTTAACCGGCCGTTTCACGCCGATATCTTACCAAGTGAAATATCTTTCATATAGACCGAATTAACTAAACTCTCTTTTTTAGGTGGATTGTTTTATAGATTACAAATTTAATATAATATGATTAAGCCAACTTAACTTAAAAAGGCCAACAAATTTCACACAGTTTCAAGCTTAAAGTCTGGAAACAGCACTTTCAATGCGACAAACTCATAAAGAGAAAACAAAAATTCCATTATTAAGGATAGTTCCACTTGGAGCCATGCTCTTAATTATTAAAACACAAAGATGCAATTTGGAATAACGTGATGCACAGAGGATGCTTTATCATCACTAATCCTTTTTGCAATGTTTTGCAATATTAATTGCGAGAAAAAAAAACATGCATAATAAATAAACAAATACACCACGTTGTGAAATATCAGTGTCTGTGTTTGATTTCATTCCAACTGTTTAAATTTTTTGTTTTTTTTAATTTTCTTTTGTGAAACTGGTGCCACCAGGTTACAACTTCTTGAGCTGTTTTGTTTCTCTGAGACAGCTGCCTTATTCCCTCAATCGATCTTTATTTGAACACCGAGTTTCAGTGCGAGCCTGATGGAGCTCTGTTTGTGCTGCTGCATGTCATGTGCTGAGCGACTGTGCAGCACTACATGTGAGGTCACACTGCGGAAAAATAAAAAGTGAAATCTTCTCGAATCTAGCTAAACCTATTGACGATTTCTTAAAATAAGTTGACAACAAATAACATGTTACTATGATGATTTTCTATGATCAAAAATAAATTTCTCAAAATTAAAAAAGTTCTCTGAGCGCAAACAAAATTAAAACGAAACTTTTAATAATCAGCTGTAAATAGCCATAAGAAGTGCTGGAAAAGCACTGAGTGTAAGCTCGACCGCAATCACTTGACTGCTGATTAATTAGAAGATCAGGACGATCTTCGTTCTTCGTCCGATCGCCTTGTGAAGGGGTATTTTAGCAAAGAAATTACAGAATTTTCTCTCATATTTATCTGGCTTCCACATCAATCACTATTCAATGCATGAACTAACAATCTGCTGACCGTTAATAAGACTCGTTGAGAATACTCCAATCACATATTTAAAAACAATATTGATTCGCGAAGAACAAAAGTGGGAGGGTTCGAGGCGCACAGTCTGGATGAAAAAATCCAATTAGAGCTCAGCCTCAAATCACATGCTTTTCAAATATTTACGTGCCTACATAGACACTCATTTGTCCGGCGCTCCGCGTACACGAACACTAATACAGTTTTTTTTTATTGTAAATAAATTATAATGAATTATTATTAAAAAAAAAAAAAAAAAAAAAAATATATATATATATATATATATATATATATATATATATATATATATAATACATAATATTATAAAAATTATATTATGAAATGCTTATTGTGACTCAATGACTTTATTTCATTATTAAAATAAATAATTATTATATTAAATAATAACATGTTAAAGTAGTATTCTTCTCTGCCTTACTTTAAGGGGGCGGCGGCACAGCGCCCCTTATTGACCGGCCGCCACTGCTGCCCATAGAGGAAGAAATGATTTGGTTGCACTTTTAGTGACAAACAAAACTTAATAATCTTAAATTTGGCTTGTTGTTATTTTAAAAAAATGTAAGAAATTATAGACAGGTTCACAGACACCTCATGTGCTAAGATGCAGTGCACTGAAAGATCCTTAATTCTCTGTTGTGCTCTGACTTCAGCCCTTAGGACCCTCCTTAGGACCAGCACAGTTTGTAATTCACCAACACCTTAACACAACCACTGAACCCACGAAAAAAAAAAAAAATCCCTCTTCCCAGTTGTGTTGGACTAATGGCACTTAGTTATTAAGTGTTAACTTTAAAGCACTTTTTGTAAGTCGCTCTGGATAAGAGCGTCTGTCAAATGCCTAAATGTAAATGTAAACCTAGTAATTAACAGATTAGTTAAATCAGCTGTGTTTGAGATGAAGAATCACCAAACTGTGTTGGACACTGGCCCTCCGGGACTGGATTTGGAGGCCCCTGACCTAAGAGACCACTGTCCTCCTATACAACCATGACTCCGAGATTACAGAAAAGCGACAACCCTTAATCTTTAAGCTATGTACAGTACAGTACATGAGATCATTCCCGCGAAACCAAAAGTAATGGCGCGGTGAGAACAGGTTTTGTATACGGTGTTGGTTTCACTCTTTATTGAATATACGGTCTAGTCTACGGTTTAGCGTAACTTCAGCTGGAATGTTCGCATTCTTTGATCTTTATTTGTATTTTGCGTGCGGCTCAGCAGGTCTCATCATTGTACGCCCATAAATTAAAGAAAGTTTTTTTGATCTACCTGCTTCTACCGATTACAGAGGAATGCATGAGCTATGTTTGTTGGCCGGAGGGGGGGCGGAATCTGCTCCTGTTCCACCTCATGCTGTGAGAAGTCTGTACTTAGTAGCCATGTCTTTTTTGTCTACATTGTTCTAGAAGCTTAACTAGCATTTAACATCCAGGAACATGTCAAGATGTGGCGCCTGCAGGCAAACCCTTTAAAGCCTTGTCGTTGGGTCTGTGTGAACTTGTCGTGGTGATTTTATAGTTTATTACTTTACTTTCACTGAACGGCATACTTAAAGAGGAACTGTAACATTTGGCGGCTTGCTGGGTGTGTCTGATTGTAAATTCAACCTGTCATTTGCACATATGGTGCCACTGCTTAATGTTAGTAATTCCCACAGTTTAAATTCCTATATGTTTCAAAGCTGAGAAATCAGATATCAAAAGTAAAAAAAAAAAAACAACAACAAAAAACACAATTATTGTTTGGGAGTCGAACTTTCTGCCCAGGAACATGACTCCTGTTGTGGCCAGGTCACAAAGTTTGCTCCGTTGCCAGATACATGCTGTGACACTGGCTGAAGAACAAGACCCTAAGTGTCTCGTAAATCTCTCGAACTCCTACAGCTCGGAACGAAACCGGAGCTCTCTTTTTAAGGGACATTCCTGCTGAAAGACATCCTCATGGCTCATTTCCTTCCATCGTCTCCACGGGAGGAAACATAATCCGGTGAGATGGTCGCAGATAGGAAAGCGCGCAGCTTTCAAAACTCCAAACACATTTGTTCGTTGTCAATATTTTGACAGAGTTCTTGTCAAGGCGCAATTATTTGTCAAGTGCATTGCCAAGGATTTAATTGATACATGCATAATTACATGCTTTGTCACGGAGAGGAGTTTGAACAAAGCTTCTGCAGCCTTATTAATGGGGCAGGGAGACGTCTCTGTCATCAGCGGATCTCATGATTGCTTCGCAGCCGCCTATAAATCCGATACTGTTAGAAGATACGGCCTCGTCCCTGAGTGGACATCTTTCACAAATCAATTCATTACGCCCTTACAAACTGCGATGAAAAAGCACCCTTTCATAAATCAATCCATCCCCCTATCCTGGATACTGGCAGTTAAAAGGCACCGACCACAGTCATGCTTTTGACATTGTCTCACACGGAGCTATCAGCTTTCCTCGGCCAGAAAGATTTATAGCTGATGGCAGATTTCAATCAAACCCGCGCATTCACAACGTGGAAAACCACATACAATGGTGTAGCAGCGCTTCGCCTATTTGAACGCTTTGATTTAATTTCCTCTTCATGTTTCTTCGACAAACATCAATTGTTTAAAGTTATAGAACTCATATGTATCACATCACGGTTTTATTGTATGCCAGGACAGATCCATGTCACACAAAGAGTTGGCTTTATTCTCCCCTCCAAGCAGCTCGCCATGTGGGTGTGAGACAAATGAGGACCATGTCATTCTGTAAGACATGACAAAGCAAGCCGCTAGACATCAGGAAGTAATAGGTACGCTCCATCATGAGCTGTAGGAATAATGTGTTGAAGCTGATGGACAGTTGAGGAGTGATGACTTTTGCATAGAACAGTCACGGATTTCTAAAATAGCTCAGGGCAGAAAGGCAGCTCAGCTCTCAGACTGTTTGCTGAATCCAAATCCAAATCCACAGCACCTTACAGCTCAGATCTACACAGAAATGCTGCTCACAACCCAAAATGCACAGCAGGTTCAGTTCACTTCTTGCATGTTGGATCGTTTCAGGTTTGAAGCGCTTTCTCATTTGCAAGCAAACTGCGGTGGTATTTGATCGAAATCGGACTGAGACCACCTTGATCGGATGGTCTCGGATCGGTTCCTTTGTTCACAGGACTGTTAGCACTTTAACAGTTTTTACATCCAGCCATAAACAAAATATGCTTTAACCGAACGAGACCAATGGGGTATTAAAATTGGTGGCACCCAGTAATTTACAAAAACACGCAAACATGTAATTATTCTGTCTTTTCTTGCCCAGGTTTTTTACGGGCATATATTTCTGAATCTGGAAGACGGGTGGGGGATTGGGTGACCGTTCTCATTAGCTGGCATTGAACACTTAAAAGCAGAGCACCACTCGGTGAGAGAGATGATCGGCTACAGTGACCATTCAGCCTGGCCAGTGTCATAATTACAGCCTGCCTTATGAAAGAGGCAGAGCACACAGAATGAGCGAATGAGTGTGTGCATGTGTGCGTGTCTGTATGTGTATGTGTGTGCATGCACGTGTGTGTGTGTGTGTGTGTGTGTGTGTGTGGATAGAAATGGGGGGATTGTAACACAGGTGGGCGTTTTATTGTGTCGTCTGTGCCAGCGTGGAGCCTGTCTGCAGGCTGGCGTTGCCGTGGGAACAGGGCTGACGGTTGGTGGTTGAATCACAGGTGAGGGATGGGGAGGGGGCTGGCCTGAGGTGGTTGGTTGTGCGGGAATGATAAAAAGACAGCTCCAAGAAGGAAGGAATGATCGATTGAAAGAGGGAGTGAGGTGTAGCAACAATACGGCTTTGCCAAGGCCATCTGTATTCTATGCTCTACATGCTACATTTACTGAAAATAAAGAAATAAAAAAAGAAAAACCTTGGAGGCATTATGCTTTATAGAAGAAAGGATCAAGAGAGGTAAAAAAAAAAACATTCATATTGTAATACTATTAAATACTCCATATAAGGTATAGGAAAGCAGACAGGGTCTGCTCAATTATTTTATCATTCTGACTGAAAAAGCAGCAATTCAAATGCAGAATTGAATTCCATTTAGGCTTAAGAATTTCTATGAAGTAAAAAAATTTTTTTTAAATTGCCCCAAAACTAAAGTGAAAATGAGATTACGTTTGAGCTTACCTCGACATACAGTGCCATTGTCCACAGGTTCATGCCCAGCCTTACACATGCACCGGCCGATGGGCACCATCCACTCGCCATCTCCATTACAGTAGAGTTTGATGGGGACATCAACTTCCTCTGCATTGGGGATGCACACACCCCTTGCTGCCACCAGTGAAGTACTTTCAGCCCCCGAAAGCGTCTCTTGAAAAACGGCCCCATTCCTAATGACCCGCGGGCATTTTCGGTAGAAAACACGGACTGCAATGAGGGACATGCAGCCGCCGTAATCCTGGAAGGCCAAGTAGAAACCATTACGCGAGACAGGCCCGAAGCTGCGCACCTCGGTGTTGATCTTCATCACACGTCCACCCAAGTCCACCTGCGAGAAACTTTCGTCGGCAGCGATGGTGTCCACTTTGATCCACGGGTTCTCCATCCAGGGAGGGTAAACTTTAGTGGCCGTGTCCCCGTCCGATTCGAAGTAGTACAGGTTGAAGGTCTCCTTGCACGAGCCTGGTACCCGGGGGATGCTGCTGCAGTCCCGCACTGAGAACTTCATCTCCACGTGGATACGCTGAGCTCCTCGCCGGTGGATGTACTTGGTGCGGACCCAGTTGTTCTGGTTGGCATCGAAGACGTTGCACACTTGATAGGTGCGGATAGTGTTCATGTTCTCGTCGTACCCGCTCACCTCTTCCCACTGCAGGAGAAAATCAAAGGAATATTTACACAATGGATATAGTAGAGTACATTCCAATACTCTTTACCTCTGGTGTCTCTATGATGGCTAAAGCCCTATAGTCTATGACAGCCCATGTAAGCCTATTCCCATTTGAGGGGGAACTCACAAATTACTTACATGAATACATGAGCTTCAAACCGCAGGGCAATAGTGAACATCTTGAAACATGCTCTCTCATGTCTGTCTAAGCTCTCTGGGGATGTTCAGAAAGTAGCCGAGCCATTTTCAGAAACTTTCCCCACAGGCACCAGCTAGATTACAGGGCAAGAGAGGTATGAGGTGAGGATGAGGGTGAAATCTTCTGGCTAGTCTGCCAAACGACTGGCACTGGCAGTAAAATTGGCTAGAGTTGGACCTTTTTGATGGATCCCTGACTTGGCCGAGTGAACCTTGGATGTTTATTTGCCCTTAAAAGAATGTCCTATTGAAACAGTACACTAAGAATGGAGGAGCAGGTGATTAAAGCCAGTGTTTATGCAGTCAATCGTTTTTTTTTTTGCTGAGGTGGTTTCCGCTTGTCCCCGGAAGAGGCTAAAGATAGCCACCGGCTATCTTTAGCATTTTCATAAACATGAGGGAAGGTATCCAGAAAGGAAGTGACCTTGCCAATGAAACAAAAATTCAATGAACTAAACTTCTAGCCTTTATTCTTTTTGGGGTTTTTCACCAATTCATCCATAAAATCTGAACCATTATTTAGATTCAAAATAAAAACGAGTGGCTGACAGAATTCGGCAATTGTCAACCCTCTTGTTAATGAAGACCACTGTGTTGAAACTTGGCAGCTCCAACACATAAAATTTCACCCCTTACACGTTACAAACTTGGAAAAATCCAATTATACGGATGACCATTTTAGGAGATGGAAACAGACTTCTTATTAAGTTTACAGCTATATATTGCACACACTCAAGCAATAAGGATGCATGCACCAGAGACTTCACTGCTGGCTTTAAAGTGACTCCAGATGCCTTCTCTGTGGTTTTCAAGTCAGTTGGATAAGGATCAAGCTAAGGGCCCTCAGCACTAAACAACCAAGATTCCAACCACAAGTGAGTCGGAAACTTGACCTTGATCAGCAGGGGAAAAGCCATTTTCTTCACTTGATAGGCTTCCTTACACTCCGGCCACAAAGCCCATTGAGCGTCGATTCCTTTAACCCTCTCCCCCACCCCCTCTCACTTTCACTCTTCACTTCACTGCTGACATAATTTCCCAAATTAGTCGCTGCTTAACGAGGATTTTGACAGGGTTTTGACGGGATTCAGTGAGAGCGTCAAGTCTCGTGTTCAAGACCCCCATTCTATCAAACACCCACAAAGTAATTAGAACAGCTTTCTTTTACTAGATTTTGTCCTCCGTTCTGAATAATGTCTGAATTATTATCCGAAGCTTATGAAGAACGTCTATTGTAAGTATGCACAGGGCAGCATTTGCCACAACACTGCTTTAATTAAGGCACCTTGGTATCTTCATAAACCCGATCAGGTGATTCATTTGTTGTGAAAATGACTATTCTGACCATCAAATGTATTTAATGTTCAGTTGCCTTAATTCTGTAAGCTGAGAAGTCATGTGTCATGTGCTTTAATCTTGGTCATACAAATAAACAAATTTGTCCATGTGCATGAGATGCCGTTGACCTTACCACTTTCCTTTAAGCAAAATCATTCCTCTAGTCATCTGAAGGTCAATTAAATAGGAGAAGGCAATAGTATAACATCGTCTTGATGGAGGCCGCAGAATTGACTGATCAGATTAGAAGGGAAGCAATGCAGTTACTAATGGAGATGGAGAGTCAGGGAGGGCAAAGCATGGTGCAAAGGGGAAGAGGTAGCGTGAAGGGGGGAATAGAGAAACCCCAAACAAACCGATTTCAAAGGAGGGCCTCTCTTTGTCCTTGGCTTCAACCAACAGAGAAAAGCAAATGAGGCATAATAAGGGCCCAACGCTCAAGCACCTAACGTCAAATTAAATGAAACATCATTTTCACAGGTTCCCCCCCCCCCCCCGGTGTTAAGTGGGAGTATGGCTGCAGGTGGTCATGTGCTTTCAAAAACAGCACATCAGCATGGCTTCTGCATGCACAGAATTTTTCCCCTCCTTTCTTCTGCTTCACATTTGTACTTGCTATAAAGAATTAGGGAAGTCCCTTGTTACCACCACAAGTAACACAACTAGGTAGAGCACAGAACGCTGCATGAGTAATTCTCAAAGTGTCCTTCGTAGAAATGTCTGTTTTTTATTACTGAAATATGAGGCATTGTTAAGGCCTTGGTTTAAGATTCCACTTCTGAGTGTGTACTGTAGTTGAACATGGGAACTAAACACCCCCAAGAAAGAAGAAGAAGCATGTGAGGGCCTTCAGGAACAAAAGAAAATAGCACAAGCTGTTCTCTTTTGAGGCCTCAGTTCAGGAGCATTGGTCCAACATAAAGAAGCGTGTGGGAAGTGGGACATCGTTAGTTCTTGCGCCCATTCCACAACCTAGAGATTGCCACTCGAACAGAAAGGCTGAGGCGCTGCTGAGTTCTGTGGCTTGAGACTTGGCCTTAAAGCTTGCATTGAAGTATAAAAAGGGTCGTCGCACTCTGTTTTAATGTGGAATTAAACTATCCTAATGGCTCGGATCATTAGATGTGAACGCCTCTTGGGGCCTTTCGATGCAATATTTCAATTACAGGAATATTGGAAAGGTCTTTGTCACTTACCTCACTGCTATACTATGGATAGATAACTAGTACAGTGGGCCAATTTCAATATCTCACTTTCAGTAAGCCATTACTTATGAAGGTCGTGGAAAGCAATAAAAACTGGAATTGGACACATGTAACTAATGACATTGTCTTTGGTAGGCTTCGAACCCTCAGTCACTATTTTGACAAACAATAGCCCACTGACATATAGGCTCACTAAAAACAATAACCTCAATAACCTCAACACCTAAAAAGGCAGAAAGATCGAATGTGATGTAATCCATAAGCTTCCCTGACATTCTCTCTGGCTTGCGATCAGTATGGTCTAGCATAACAGACGGCTTTTCCATGAATTATGAAACAGGCTAGCTTCAGGGGATGAAAATGCTGTCAGCCATAACCATTTTTTTTTCAGTATTAATTGCCCCGCCATGATAAAACTCTTGAAATTTTTTTCTGGACTTCAGCATCTTTCACTAATAAACTGTCACGGTCTTTAAAAAAAGTACACGCGCCCAGCTATCACAGCTCTCTCCCAAGACTGTCACTCATAATACTGTAAGACAGTGCTGGATAAGGAAAGCACTGCTGACATCTCAGCAAATTAATTACGTTCTTTTAACATAGAGTTATTAAAATCTAGGCAGAATGAGTTTGGAGAAAGCATTCTAGGTGCAAAAATTTAATGGATTCATGTAAAAAAAAAATAATAATAAATAATACAAAGAACAAAGCGTACTGAATGCTGAGTTCCCAAATTTTTAGTGGTGAGAAATCTGTCAGCAGACACGTATGTCCCGAGGGGACATTTGGGACAAATGACAAGCAATCTCTGTGTTGAATTACAGAGCAGTATAAGTCTGCATCTGTGCACCGTTGGGCTTCCCACCACAAACAGGGTGCAGGGAGAGCGAGGTAGGGAAAAGCTAACGAACTGAGCCATCTTTAGCAGTCAAGTCCAATTACTGCGATCTACTGGTAATGTGCAACATGTGAAGTTAGACAAACAAACTTCCAGTTGCTTCTTTAACCCTTTATTTTCAGTCCCTATATACTGTATATAGTCAAAAGTTTGGACATAAGCTTGGATTTATTTTCTACATTCAAAAGCAATACTGGAACTACAGTATAAAAGGGTCAGCTATTCTGGAATACTTCTTGTCAGTATTGAACAGAACAGTATTGTCAGGTGCATTTGCAAAACACATCAAGTGCCATAATGAAACTGGCTCTCATAAAGAACATCCCAGGTAAGCAAGACCAAAACTTTTTTTTTATTTTTTTGGATTTTTCCCAGATTTTCTCCCTAATTTTGTCGTGTCCAATTCCTCCCCGCCACTAGGGGCCCCTACATTAAGGCTACTACCACGCAGTCGGGAGGCCGAACCACGTGACGCCAGTCAACTGGATCTTTTCAAACTGCTAGCTCAAGCACCGTCGGGGGCGGCGTAACACACTCGGAGGACAGCGCTATCCGCTCCTTCCGCTTACTTCAGCTCACAGACGCCCCTGATTGGCTGTAGCCCCGTAATTAATGTGAGAGCACTAAGTACCGCTCATCCCTCGCCTCGGCCAATCAGCTCTCTCTAGACCTCCGGCTGCAAGAGAATCACCCGGGAATCGAACTAGCGACGGGGGTGACTTTACCACTGCGCCACTCGGAGACCCGCAAGACCAAAACTCCTTTGTTCTCTGCTGCAAAGGGGAAATTATCAGTCTTAAAATTCACCAATTTAGAGCTGTTATGAAGATACTAGATGTGCCTGCGATTTTGTTTGTGTTGAATTTAATAACACACTTATATAGTTTTAAAAAAATAATAATTTATGAATGAGATGAACTAATGATTTTTTTCAAGGTCGATTTTTTTATGATATCAGGGCGTTTTTCCAATTAAAATTCAAAGTAGCATATCTTCTCATCCCGTGGGCCGATTGCGATGAAACAAAGCCTATATGTTAACTCAAGCTTAGGCAAATACACCCCATTCAAATCCGTTCAGTAGTTTTTACGTGATGTGTGCAGACAAAAAAAAAAAAAAAACAAGTTTATGTCAACTTTACAGTTTTATTACATGTATAGAAGATGGAAGGATACCAACAATTTTGTAGATATACTGTATTAGAAACTGCTGGTAGTTTGTTTTTTTAAATGCTCCTTGTAAACCACAGTTTGAAGATAAAAGCTGAGACACCGCCACTGCCAATTTGACCTTTCCAATAACAGTATGACCACACAGAATTTTTTTAGAGACCCTAAAATCGCTAAATTCGACATTAAAAACCGTCCCTAATTGGCATGCCAAGAAACATGACTGTTGTTCAGTTTTGGAATGCACCCTAAACCAAAGACCTCTTCCCAGACACTCACAGGCCCACTGTGTTTGGTATTATATATTATAAACAGACATGGCTGCTTTAGGAACATCTGTTTCTTCCCAACTCTTCTAGCTCTTTGTATGCCGCCAATTGATATAGAAAGTGTGCAGAAGTAGACCTAGTACCGTTCTGTAGGGCAGATAGTCATAAAAGTTACAAAACCTTAGGCTGAGAACCTATTCATAAAATTTAGACTAAATGATGTGATCTTTATACTATCTTCAGAAGATGTAATGTCAACACCACAATGTCAGGGGTTTCCCCCTAGCAGTGTGTGACAGTGGCCACTTTTACAGACTTTTTACGACTCTTATATTGGCTGTCTGTTGTTACTTGTTTAGTGCTCATTAGCTTCCTTGTTTAAACTCAGAGATTTTTCCGTTTAGTTTGTCTTGCATTGAATGTGTTATGGTTCTATTATTTTGCTACGTTTACAAGACTCCAGGGAGTCCCTAGACTTCAGGGTCGAGGGTTCGGTTCCTGCCTTGTGTATGTGTGCATACAGTTTTCATGCTTTTCCTGTGCTTGGCAGGTTTCCTCCCACAGTCCAAACACGTGCGTTCCCATGGTTCCTGTAACGTGTGAATGAGTGTATGTGTCCGTGTGTGCCCTGCTATGGATTGTGTAGCCCCTCATGCCTGAAGTCTCCTGGGATTGGTTTCGGGCTTCCCATGACCCTGTGCGAGATAAATAAGTCCATATGATTATTTGTGTTAACACTGCAATATATAGTTGGGGTATCAATACTTATGCATGACACAGTGATATAAGAGTTTCTTTGCGTGCTCTTTCTAGGTTGCCAGATTATTTTCCACCACCAACAAAAAGCATGCTGGTAGGTAGGTGTGTTGGTAATAACGAATTGTCTCTTGATGTAAACATGATGAAATATATTTCCTATTTCCCATAGGCGCCGAAGAACCACCGTACTTCACTGACAAATCCCGGGTTGACTTGAACAGAACTTACTGTATGCTCAATGCATTATTCGGAATGATAAAAATTGCTGTAAAAATCTGGCTGTAGAAAATGATCACTATACAGTATATTGCCCATTTGTAGTCCACACACCAAACTGTGCACTCCCGAGAACATTCAACATGAGGATGGGTGACTTCATGAATGCGTTTATGAACAGCTGGATGAAGGGATAAATGAAGGTGTGAATGCCTGCCACATCTGGATATTTTCTCCTCACATACCTCGCAGAACCTTTGAGTTTATTTAACTAAGCTACTCAGTGTCAGGAAAGCCGAGTGTTGACGGAGCACTCCATATTTTGACTGATAGTGATCTTGTAGCTCAGACCCTGTGCCCCAGCGGTGGTGTAAGACAATAACTTAAGGCCGCTCTTTCAGCAGGAATCAAGAAGCACACCTGTTCTGCTCCACTGCAAGCCTCTGCCTTTTCCCATATCGACTGAACGTGAGCTGTGTGAGACTTAGTCAATTACTGAGAGGATGCATACAGATTTATGCATACAACTGTTATAGCCATATTAAACCTTAAATTCTTAAAACAAGGGTTCTACAGTATATAATCTCAACAAATTCATTTAAAAGGTACATACTGTACCAATACCTTTATGATTTAATTTTAGAAAAGGTGGAATTTTATGTTAAGATCTCCAAAAAGGCCCAGATGTTATGATGTCTCTTAATATGACGTCACGCAATATAATGCCACACAAAAAGTTATTATCCACTTTGTCGTCGTCCCGTTTGGGAAATCAAACATCCCAATTTTGCATCCCCAATGTATTGAGATCAGATAGGCCCGGTTTGTTGCCAATCGTATAAATTAACTTTTAAAGTCAGAAAAAATACAGAACAAATGTCTCGATCTATTAGAGCGTGCATGATAACTGGAACTAACTTGTGGATGTTTCACAATGTTGAATGTAATTATAAATGTTTATAATACAATGTGTCCTTGATTTAGATACCAGATGAATAAAACACCACATACTGTAGGATCTGCTGTGATTGTTCATATTATTGAATAATTTTGTGCTGTGCTCTATACCTTACTTAAAATATTTCTAAACTATAGAAAAAACAACCATTTAATTACAAGTGGTTAACAAGTTATATAAATGTACCAAAAAAGCAACTTAAATGTTTACACTTTACATTTTTTTCTTATTTGACTTTTTTATCTTTCAACCCAGATAAGCACTTCAAAGGTACTCACATTACAAGCCATACTGTATTGTTCATCTACGGATTTCTCAGGGTCAGATCAGATTTGCATGTCATAACAGTTCACATTCATAATTATGTAAGTGACTTTTTTCATCTGAATCAGCACGAACGTGTGCATCAGTACGTCTTTGCTCAAACGCTTCTGTATTTATGTAAGTTTCCTACATTTTTGCTTGGACAGACTCATTACCCCAAATATCTACTAAATCTAGATCTAGGACCACAAGTGAGTCGGATCAGATATGTATCTGATCTTTAACCACATATGAAAGTTATTCAGATCCGAGCTTAAAAGCATCATATTAGAGCGTTCACACAGCCCTAAAAAAAAACTAATCTGGATTAAAAAAAAAAAAAAACAGATTTAAGTCACTTCGGACATGTAATGTGACTGTAGGTAAAACCACCTGCTGTCATGTCCTTGAATTAATCTGACTTAAATAAATCGAGACATTTTAGTATAAATAAAAAAAATGATGCAAGCACAGGCAATTTCGATTCATATTTTGGGGGATGACAAAAAAAAAAAGAGAGAAACTCATTCTGTTTCGATTGGATCCAGAAGCAGGGTGTGTGATACCTTTTACTCTGTGTTCTCCAACACTGATAGCAGCATCAGCAAAGAAAGAGGCTGCATGCCCTTGGGTTTGACATGGTGATGGAGAGCAAATTATACCAGGAAGACAAAAAATAAAATAAAATTCTTTCTCCCAGTAACTGGCTTGTTGAAATTGTTCCCTGGTTCATTCATTCTCCCCTCTTTCTTTTCTTTTTCTTTCCTCCTGACAGAATGCAGATGTATGGTACAGTATAATTTAAACCAGCCCCAAAAACAGACCACAGAAGCGTAAATAATTGAATACAACAGGGATTTTTTTTTAAACAAAATACACTGGCAAATTACTGGACAACATTTTATTTTTTCCTTAAGTCGACTAAGGACGACTAAGGAGTAGTCAGGACCTCTGGTTTCCCACTCACCAAACAGCGCTGGACTAGTGAGCGGCTTTTTACTGTCTGACTCAGCGCTTCGAGCTCACCGAAACGTGTCTTATAAGGACCGGGGATATTTCCAGTGATGGTAATGTGGTATGAAAACTAGTGCTGAACATAGTTACTTCCTGATTTCGTACGTTTGCTACAAAAACATGACACTTACACTGTTCTCGCTGGTGCCTGATACAGGAAATACCGTCCATCCCAGCTCGGCCGTTGCTGTAGTGGAGTCCATTAAGGTTTCTGTGGACGAGAGATCAAACGTTCAAGGTTAAAGAACGTACATAAAGATCGCAATATGTACGACTCGAAGACCTTGTGGCTGCCAACCATGCTAAGTCAAACATCAGGCTACAAGTCATTAATCACAAGAAGGTTCATGGAAAGTACCTGCGAGTCAACCACTAATGGACGCAACTACGATAAACAGAAATCTGAATACACTCGAAGAAGTAAGAAGTAACAGTAACAGTTGTTTCTCATTCTCAGTGCGATGAATTGCTGAAATGTCACATATTCAATGAAATCATTCACTTCTTTTAGGCGTTACGTCGGGTCGAAAACAGCAGGCTGCCTAAAATACTATCAACATATTGAAGCGCCGCTGTTGACTCCACTTTATTATTCCCACAGCTTCGAGTGCTTAAAAAAAAAAAAAAAAAAAAAAACTGAAACGAGCTCTTACGTTTGAAAGGGGATCTACAGAAATCTAGGCAGAAGGAAATACTGCATTCTTACTTTCCCACTGTGTGATTCAGCCAACATCTTTCGGAGACAAGAGCTCACTATATGGCAGGGTCTCTGGGGAGCTTACGTGTGGAACAGGATGTGGGTTAGGAGTAGCACTGCACTCAGAAAACCACCAGAGACACTCTCAATAAAGACGTCCTCCTAGATTGACATAGGGAATTGCTAATCAACCCCAGTCTTTGTCCTCAATATGCCTTTGAAGACTTTTTAGGTTATTTGCAAAGATAACAATGCAGGCTATGGTTTTTGATTTGGTATGATATATGATATGATATGATATGAAATCAAGGAATTGAAGAAAAAAAAAGTCTCCATATTCAGCTGCCTAATTAATTATAATAATATTAATGTATCTAAATACCCAAGTCATACTGTACAGGCGTTAGATATTTCTAAAACCGCCAGATTGCCTTTTAATAATCCTAAGGACAACGTCTATATCTTGTGTGTCTATTACCGCCCCCATACCCCCCCCCAAAACCCAACCCCTCCAACCCAACCCCCCCCCCCCCCACACACACACAATGGTTGAACGAAACGCATATGCTACAGCTTGTGCGAGCTGCGGAGACAAGCGTCTTTTGTGTGTCTGCACAGTGACAGTACTCATGTGGCATTCACTGGGGAATGGAATGATAATCCATGTGCAGGAGAATGGACCGCTGGGAGAAATCAGAAGAAGCCGATAACCTGAGTCGACTTCCTTCGACATTCAAAGTACTCCAATGTGAGTTAGATGCCGCGTAGCTGGTCCTGCCAGACCTTTACCTTCATGACGTTGTTAAAAACCTCTTGCAAAGTCTCCTCAAGCACGAAAGACGGTTAGTCTTCCCGCTCCGGATAACTTGGAAGGAAAGCACAAAGCACACCTTTGCTAATTGGGATTCTAAAGAGGACGCCTTCTCAGTAGTAGTCAGGTGGAACGCCTGATGCATCGACTCACTCAGTCATGTCTGGTATGCAAAATTCTCACATGATTAATCCATGATAATGCATTTTTCCCCTTAATTAAATTTCTGTGTTAATTAGGGCAAAGCCAAGTTACTGGACCTTATAAAGAATTAGGCAGTGACATTTCCTCTCATTTTCTTTTATCGCGGTCTTACGCAGCTATTTTGATTTCCTCTCACAAGCTCTTTAGTATAACAGACTTTCTTTTTTTTTTTTGTGGTCTTAGCTTGCGGCTGACATAATTACAAGTCTTGCAAGTTCTAGCTTTTGGAAACAGTTAAATATTTACAGACTTTATTTTATTCATGCATCAAGACATTTGAACATTTTAATAGTGCTTTGAAAATAGCTGCAATTTAGATTCTTTATAACACAAGCACACACACACACACACACACACACACACACACACATATACAAAGCTCTGTTAACTAATGCAATTTTACAGTATTTGCTATTGGATTTCCAGGAAAATAAATGGAATTTCCAATTAAGTGGCTTTGCATGCAATGGAATTATTTGTGGGTCCATTCAAGAGACCTTGGCCCGTCTACATGAACATTTAACATACAATTCAGTTATTACATAGTTGATATATTTATGTTTTTGACCATACCGGACCATATGCGCCTAGATCAACCCTTCTCAAAGGAAGAGCTTCACTTTCACAAAGGCTAAAGATTTAATGAACAACATGGGGTTTATACATTCATTCATTCATCCATCTTCTATACCGCTTAATCCTGTGTTCAGGGTCGCGGGGGACCTGGAGCCTATCCCAGGAGACTTCGGGCACTAGGCGGGGTACACCCTGGACAGGGTGCCAATCCATCGCAGGGCACACACACATACACACACTCACACACCCAATCACACACTACGCCAATTAGCCTAACCTGCATATCTTTGGACTGTGGGAGGAAACCGGAGTACCCGGAGGAAACCCACCAAGCACGGGGAGAACATGCAAACTCCATCTACACAGAGACGGGAATCGAGCCTGGCCGGGGAATCGAACCCAGACCCTGGAGGTGCAAGGCGACATTGCTAAACACTACACCACCGCGCCGCCGGGGTTTATACAGTATATCATAATTATCAACTCCATGTACAGGTAAATGCCAAGAGTGTTACCCATCTCAGAGGAGGAATGTCAGGGACGTCCTTATTTGTGAGAGTTATGACCGGAGTGGACTTGGATCGGTGAGTGTCAGTCGTTGCTAGCGCAAGAGCGGTGAGAAAGCATGGTGCTAATACTAAGGTTGCACAGGGTCCCAAACATTGCAATATTTTCAGCACCAAAAAAAAAAAAAAAAAGAAGAAAAGAAAAAGAAATTAACTTGAGTTTTCAACAGGCGTAGTTCCTGAGTGCGGTTCCAAAAAAAAAAAAACCTGAACCTTCAACACTCTCTGCGGGCTTTGAAATGCCCACAAAGCTCACCGTTCTTCTGGCGACACCTACAAAAAGCTGGGCTGGATTTTTAGGGAGGCTGCAAATATTCAGAGTGTGATAGATGTGTAGGGAAAGTGCTAGGCCGAACTGCACTAAGGGGGATTCGCAAATGCGTGCTCTGCTCTGTGGTGTTGCATACACATCACACAGCTCGTGCATTTCAAATCAAGTTTAGAAATGTCAGCTGTTCATCACAAGAGCGACAAACAAAGGACCCCCATAGATGCAGCTCCACATTAATTGATAGGAAACAGGATCCTTTCAGCTGGAGGATTACTGTTGTGAAAACTGGTTGGTTGGCAGACACGCTCCGACACCCAAAAAAAAGAGACACCTGTTAAAGCTGCCTGTTTTAAAACAGCCACAGAGAGCTATTTGGGGTGTGCCGCAGTGTGAAATTGCCTTCCTGCTCATTAGTACGAGGGCTGTTTATTTGGGGAGGTGGTTAGTAGTGTGGTTGGACGCCGCAGAATATCACACCCTCCAGTCAGGAAAGGACCAACGGCACTGTCCTTTGTCTTCTCATGCACACTCTGATGTATCTGCAAACCTTATTACTAAGAAGTTCAAATTCAAGTTCAAATTTTATTTGTCACATACAGTCACCCACAGTACGATATGCAGTGAAATGCTATCCGTGACCTTAAAATGTAAAACCAGTTGACAAGAAATAAATAGAACAAAATATCAAAAACTTCCAAAAATATATAAGAAATATATAAAAAAAAAAAAAAGCTTATCTATACAGTACAATGAGAAGAAAATATAAAGATGAATTTAAGTGGAAATGACCAGGAAATGCGAATATGCATGTGTGTGTAGATGTCCAAGTTAAAGTCTAGGACACTGAATGGACATCTTTTATTCATCTTACAACTTATTCTCTAAGTATGGCTTTATACGTGACAAATAAAATTTGAATTTGAAATTCATAGAAAAACATTCTCAAAAATACTACTGGCATTAGAGGTAGAAATATGCAGGAAATATAAAAAATGATGCAATTTTAATAAACTTTCAGATTATTATGGACATTATTAAACTATTAGTAATTATTAAAATGGGTTAATTGTTTCTTCAAATAGCAAAATCTAAATGAAATATTTTACCTTTTCTTCTGTTCATTTGCACTAGTTTCTAAACTGGCTTTGAAGTTGAGCTTAACAAAATATAATGTATATTATAATATATAAATTAACACGAGGGTACATTTTTTAAGTAGCCCTGACTCGGAGGCAGTGGTGGCTCTGGCAGTTCAGTCTATGTGTCGCTAATCGGAGGGTCAGAGGTTCAAGCCCTACCAGCGCCGGGTCACCATTGTCGGGTCCTTGTGCAAGACTATTAACCCTACACCTTATACAACCCAGAGGACGGCTATGACAGGAAGGGCATCCCTTGTCGATCAAATTATGTTAGGATAAAAGGGACAAAGCTGAAGAAAGAAGAAGGGGGAAAAAAGTAGAAGTGTCTCAAATTGCAGAGTTATTAGACCAAATGGACGAGACGGGATACTTTTCTGATATGAAAGAAGTCATTCTCTTTAGAGTCTATTAATGAATCTGATTGCACATTGGTGCGTTTGCACAAATTTCTATGCATTAAAATATTTAGAAGATAGCGGTCCTAGTCATGAGGTATACAAAATCTGCAGGCAGGTAATTAACAGATACGAAAACTAAATTCCAGACGGTCAGAAATGTACCTGTTAGTTTATCACCAGACCAAGATGTCCACTGTGGACTGTTTAAAAACCTGAAACGGTGCATTGACAATTAAAATACCAATCTGCATTTTATCTAGATGGACATAGTTTTAAATCCGCATTATAAACATCCAAAGTCTGGCCCAGAAATTGTCATTAACCAAATAATACATTATTAAAATCTGAAGCAATGCATACGATTTTTAGATGTTTAAACTCTATTTTGTTCTTCATGTTTGCAGACATGAGCTTTTCATAACAATAATAAATTGTGGCTTAGTCTGTGTATATCTAGAGCACATCATCGCACCCCGTGACATTGCCACAACAAAGGCACACACTCTTACCACATCTTGTTCAGCAAAGAGGACCTGAGCTGGCAGCAGCCACCACAATAGCATCACTTCAGCATAAAAGAGAGCAGGTTCTCGTCTTTCACAAGCATAAAACCACACTCACACCTGGAAATCTCTGCCTCCACTTCTCCTGAAATAATGTGTTATTGCATTAGCTTGAATAGAGTTATGCCACGAGGGATGTGACAGGCAGGGCGTGTTTTAGCCTTTAACAATAATGAATACTCATCAAGAGCCTTTGGGAAACCCAATTTCCCAAGGATGTCTATTTATAGTAGTAAAGTTCATGTGCTTGCTTACATGGGCTGGCGTCAAAATGGAAATGAAGCGTGCAATAGAGAAACGATGACTGAGTAACGTTTCGGCTGTCGGGAGAACTGCGACCCTGGACTTTCAGTACAAAGAACGTCAATTAGGTGGGAGTGCTCATGAGCATGGTGTTACAGAACGGCTTTGTATGGTAATCGAGTCCGTATGCCTGAGCATACATCTCCGGGAGTGAGGCTTAGCGGATAAGGTGGCACTGACCCAAACCCCCCGACAGCATTACTCCAGGGGCGGCTCGAAAAAGTCAAACACCACATCAGTATGCGCCGCACTTTACATGCATTTCCCGAGCGATTTCACTCTACTGGAGAGATTTATGGAGGCTCTGAGGTTACTGCTAGGCACTAAAAATCTGGGGACCTGATGGTGATGATGTAAAAGCATGTGGAGTGATGTGGCAGAGCAGAGCTGGAGGGAAGGGAAAAGCCAACAGAGAGAGTATCAGTACGTTTCTAGGGGAAGAGGAAGTCGACAGTTGGTTTTGGCAGTGCAGGATGCCATGTGAAATATGCTACCACGTAGCTGACAGCGTGATGTTGCTCTGTATTCACAGGGACTGGGGCTGCACTAATGTTCCCTCATAGCACATCTCTCAAAACGGCTAAATATGTCAGAGATGAAAACTGGCCGAGGTAAAGTACAGGAGAAAGGAAAATAAAGATGACAGAGAAAGAGTGAGTGTGCACTTATTTATTTTTTATTTTTTGCTCCCTTTCACACATTGACAGCAGCACAACCTCTCGACAAGAAAAACATTCTTGGCTACTCTAATTTATGTTTGTCTCAAGGCCGATCCTCCAAACGCCTCCTTCACCACACTTTTAATGGCCCTGTGTTGTTTTTTTTTAGTGAAAAGCTTAATTATTTACTCTGAAAGAGCCTCACAAGGGCCCCACAAAATGGTAATTGCAGGCACCTCACTCACACTCAATCTCTTCCTGTCTTCCTCCTCCACCCGCCCATGTGAAGATCACCGCTTCAGATGATTGGCTGCGTTTAACAAAACAACTAAAACCAGACGCACATTGACAGACAAATCTTTGTTCGAGCAGATTACTATTCCATAGCACACAGAAACTTTTCTCTAAATCCCTGGCTCTCACTTCGCATTGGGATTACAATATGCTTCTAGCAGTTCCTGTATATTTTCCATACAGCCCAAATGTTATAGTTATTCATTTTAGTTCATGACCGTCATTAACCTGCTAACATGCTGAGAATTTGTGTTTGGGTTTGAGAGCGGTATTTATTTTACAGGCATTAAAGGATTGAAAAGGGCAATGGATTTTGTTTAAAAAAAAAAAACTGTCAGATGATTAACATAAAATTACAGACCATATATATAAAATATCGTGTCATGAATTATTTCTAAAAACTTTTTAAGGACAAATCTACTAAATGCTAAAATTACACATTAACCGTTGCATTTTTAAATCCGTTAAATTCATAATAATAACATGGAAACTCCATTAAATTTATAGTATTGGAATATTTTACTTAACAAAAAAAAAACATATATGTTTTGAATTATTGTCTCTAAAAACGTTTAAAGTTTCAAATTATTATTTTTTTTTTATATGCAGAGCTCATATCTGAAAAGTGAATTTTTGAATAAATAAAAATGTTGTACGCTGTCCAAGAATAAAAAACATTATTTGTATTTATTAAGCTTATTTTGAAAAATCTAATACTACTAGTATAAGTCAAGATTATAAGAAGACTGACTTACTTCTCTTAAACTATATGTGGCTCTAAGTAAAAACGGGATTTCCCTGCTTTCTCTATTACACATACAGTATAGTAGTAGGGAAAGCAGGGAAAGCCCTATTTTACTTAGATTTTGATAACGAGTGACTGCTGTACAAATTACAACTGATCAATCTCAAATTGCTTGGACTGCAAATTGCTTGCATATCCACGTTGATTGTTATATTATTGATGCGAATGTGCACATGCCAAGTAGCGTGCAGAATGTGAAAGTTAGCCTCTTGGATAGCAACCAAGATTTCGGTATTTATTAAATATAAATTAGCATATCACTTTAATTAGTTTTGATTTACACCATACACGGTAATATTTGACACTGGAAACAAACATTACACATTACACTTCATATCCCATTAATCCATAGAACTTTTATGGAAGTAATCATAAAAATTAAACAAGAAACTTAAAGACATAATTTACCAACCTTTCCTTTTTTTAAGCTACTTAAATTACCTGCCTTCACTACCCATAACCATGTCTTACCTACAGTATCATATCTAACTTGCCTTACAAAACCTACATTCCTTATCAGCATTAACTTATCTTAGCCATACTGTACTGTAGCTTACCTACTGTACTAACATCACCAGTAAAAGGTTTGGACACACCATCTAATTCAGTGGTCTTTCCTGATTTGAGTTGCTTTACATGGCAAAACATTGCTAAAGGCATCCAAAATATGCAATAATCTCCTTTGGATAGATGATATCGACTACTTATGCTCTGCAAAGGCTTCATAATGGCTCGAATCTGGGGTGCTGTAAATCAGTGGGTTTTTTTTTAGGCTAGTAACTCTAAAGCAGAGGTACGTTTTGCCTTCCTGGGCTGGTCTTCATGGTTTCAACATGTCGCTTAATTGGTTTTGCTAATGTACGTAACGATACTGTTCTCGTACAGTAAGAACTATTCCAGAACAGCTGACTTTTGTGTCTTAAGATAATAACAGACTCTTGCTGGTGTTGTTACTTAATTACTTAACGCAACATGTGTTATTTCACAGTTCTGAAATTACAAATTACAAAACAAGAAACACTGAATTGGGTGTGTCCAAACTTTTGACTGGTTGTATCGCTTAACTAAAATACCTTACACCTTGCCTTACTGTTTTACCTTACCTCAAATTTTATTGTCACATACACAGCCATACATGGTGTGGTACTGTATATGATGAAATGCTTATACAAGTATGCAAGTATGTGTGACCTAAAAAGAAGAGTTTCCCTGTGAGAATGAATTGTACATACAATTAATAAAAAAAAAGAAAAGAAGAAAATGTATATATATATATTGCACTTTTTTCAGCTACTTTTTTCAACTAAAAGATTTTCTTTATTTGTACAATTTTCTCATATTTTATATATAAAATATGAGAAATTGTACAAATACAGGAAATCTTTTAGCTGAAAAAAGTACAATATACGTATACAATGTTGCAAATAAAACAGAATTGAAATAGAAGTATATGTTAAGTGGTGTTAAGTGTAAATTATATAGAATAAATTACACTCCACTCATCGATTACCTTAACTTTCCTACTTACCTTACCTCACCAACTACCTTACCTTACTATCTGAAATCATTTTCAATTATCTTAACTATTTATAACATATAATGATTTCTTTGTTCCCCAGGATCCATGTACGAATGTACTCCCCCCACATCACAGCTAGGCTGAATACCAAATGGCTTAGGATTCATTCTATAAACCCACAACATATGGTTTAAAATAATGAATTCATAGATGCTTCACTGCATTCCTACACCAATTCTGAAAAAAAAAAAAAAAAAAAAACCGGTGGTGATTTTTTTTATACCTTTGTTAGTTGACTATCAGTAAAATGTAATTAAACTTTAAAAGTAAATACAAATAGAACAGTGACAAAAACTGCATAAGAATGTACTGTACTGTATATGCCACGTCTTCTCACTCTTAACTTGACTTAACATATGTACTGTATATGTATACCATGCCCAACCTTCATAGTGGCTTTTATTTACGGTTTCTGGTGTCATGATTCAAGTGAAGTTGAATATGGTCAGGAGAAAAAAGTCAGATTTCTTGTGTGTTTGTACTGTTCTGAAGAAAACTGTTGAAAAACTGCTTGTCTGAACAAATCCTAATGACCCTTATAATCCTAGTTCATATTAATGTGTGGTGTAACACCAGGACTCTGTACAATGTCTACTATAAGAGCCTTTTACATGTAGCTGTAGGTAGGGAGTATGAGCATGGGCATGTATTCCAATTTTAGAGTGATTAATGCTCCTTCATATACAGTACATCTCTCTTTTTTTTTTTTTTTTTTGTCAGCCGTCTATGAACACTCCAAATATCCCCGAGCTGAAGCATGTGAAGACAGACACAATGTCTAGGGCCTTTTTTTCTTTTCTTCTCCTTTTCTTCCACTAGTACACGTTTAGCAGTTAATAAAAATAGATTAAAAATCTGTCCACACTCAGTTCTGCACCACATTTAGCATTATTCTAAAAAGTCAGTGCCAGCAAACAACAGATCTCCAAAATATTAAAAGAGGTAACAAAAAAAAAAAAAAACATTTTTATTTGAATGCCAGTTGGATTTTGGTGATAGATTTGTAGCTGTGTAGACGCAGGAGTCGCAGTAACCTCCACACGTCTTCGTGACACCCAGGGTGCACCCATGATGCCACAGATGGGCTGCTCGTGAGTTGTCAGAAACAAACACTGTACTACAACACCATGTCATGTTTCAGGACTGACTGCCGAGCGCTAAATATTCATGAAGCAAGAAAGGGAGAGGTGCTGGGCTCCGGTTTCCACCACCTTGATAGCATGCTGAATATTTAAATACAGTCAGGGGGAACTGTGTCCTTCTCTGCACTCTGGATCATGCAAATATTTTAAAGAGAGTCTTTTCTCAGGTAGGGCAGGAATAAGATTTGATATTGCTTTTGCACGGCTTACCTCCACCTATAAAACTTGACGCAATACCAATATTTTAAAACGTAGCCGGTTCCAAAGTGACTTTTCAAACACGCTCGACAAATGGAGCATTTAATATGAGCAGCCTGATGAATATGATCCAAGGTATCCATGTTATCATGCACTAATGACCATAAAATCATTACCATTAGGACAAGACACTCTGGCAACCTTTAACACAGAGGTGATCGGCTTTTATTCAGGGAAAATGGGAAAAGGGCAACATTTAAAATCACAGCCTGAGGGGCTGTCAGAGGGAGGCTCGACTGTTCAGTTTTAATGCATGAGCGTGCAAACTAACACAATGAACGCTCACAACAAACATGCCGCTGCCTTTGACCTTCAGTTTTCTTTTTCTTTTTTTCTTCTCCTCTCCAGTCGAGACATACAGGAGTCTGTTGAATTTTAAAGACGCTGGGTGCAGCCTATTAAAACAGAATTCTCCTTTTTTTATTCCTATAATCTTTTCTTAAATGCTGTTGGGTTTATAGCTCGGGTAATTAACATCAGCACTATGTGTTCACTTTGTTTTTCTTTTTCATTTATTTGTTTCCCTTTTTCCATGACAGACGCCTCGAAAAAAAGGATCCAACAAAAAAACGACTTAGTCCCAAAATCATCGTAATTAGATTTAGCAATAGAAAAAGAAAAAAAAAGTCATCCTGCCATTTCGAAATTGAATTTAATTTCTAGGTCAAGTGCTGTGGAGCTAAAAAGCTGTAAAATGGCTTCAACTCTGTGCTAAAAGTGAATATGACAAATCTACAGACATGAATCTTTGATAACTAATAAATTAATAAACCATTTCAGCACCATTTCCCTCTGGCACTGTGTTGAAAAGAGCGCTCTTGTTATCGGCATTACATGCACTCCAAGCGACTCCATACACCACTGAAATGACCTTCGTGCCACCACACACACCATTTGGTCGAGAGGGTATTTAAATTACAAAATGTGCCAAAACATATACCAACAGTTCACCTTGTCTGTTCGTCTGGCTGTTCTGGTCTAATCATAGAAAAGTGCTATTAGATGATACATCTCAAAAGCTCAGTGAGGTGGTAAGGATTCTCTTAACGATATGCTAAAATCACCCCATATGCGCCAGAACATAGGCAATATGGACAGGGCATAACCCATAATACTCATTTAAAAGGGTGATTATGAAGTTCATTAATAATACCACTGGGTACGTCATTTGCACCAGACTGCTAAATCCAGCTAATGGAATATTGGTGAAAAAATAAATATAAAAATACATACCGTACAGCATCACTGATCTCTAAAAAAAAAAATCTTGTTGAATTCCCACATCAGAAGATGAATGGAATTTTCCATAACAGCAGCTTTGACAATACTATTAGCTGTAACATTGTGTTTTCATATGTTATCCGTTGTGTAGCAACAAGAATTGAATTTATGTTCAATGGACATTCTATATAATCTAAGCCTAATAAACAGATTTTATTATGAAATGTATTACTGTAAGGAAATGTTTAATGTTTAATTAATTGGAGGGGTTTTCAGTGTCGGTGCTTTGTAATACTCACTCGTATTCTCTCTATACTGTAGCTTATCCTACTGTATACAGGGTCACAGCCTGAAGCCGATCCCAGGGGACTCAGGGCACGGGACGTGGTACACCCTTCACCACAAACTACAGGGAACTTGGAAATGCCAATTAGCCTAATTGGCCTACCTTTGGACTATGAAAGGAAACCAACGTACCCATCAAAGCACGAGGGAGAACATGCAAATTCCAAACAGATCCGAAACTGGAATTGAAAAATTGTGCCTGAAGTTGTGAGACTTGCTACAGTATGTTACAGTCAGATGTTAAGCTGTTACTTTGGGTTTTCTGTCTGTATGTCAATGTACAGTTGTGTACCTAACATGGCAAGCTGCATTTTATTCTCTTATTAACTTCAAAATTGTAAGTAAATAATTCAGAAAATGTGATACCAATAAAATCCAAATGACACAAAAATACCCAAGTAACAAATATTCAGACCGTCATTTCGCCATACAGGTGTGTTAACCGTTACAATTTCCCGTAACATAATAAATTACAGTATGCTTCCAGATACCTGACCATCATGCTTCATGTGGGGAGTTTCGCAATCTGGCACAAAGCTGAACACAGTCAAGGGCATAGGATGTCTTTGCATGCTGTCTGGAGCTGTGCTATGTAATCAATTTTGCAAGTTCATCAATCTTTTCTTGATCGATTCCATTAATTGAAATGTTGCGTCAATTTTTCATTCAGAAACGTTTCAAGCTATTTACACTTACATCTTCTGCAAGTAACTATATTTTAGCGCTTCTTTCTTCTGTTCATTTAGGAGCATGGAGCAGAATGTTAGCAGAAAAAAATTATTATCGCTTTATTTGAGACATTTTAACAAACAATAAGGCAAGTTACACAGAATTTTAATCCTTATTAGATCACTTTGGCAATTTGTAAGAATTCAAACATGTAAGAAATACAGTTATTTGAGACAAATCAAACAATAAATATTAGTGCTATTGAATTGAAATTGAAAATTGCAATGCCCAAAAATCTAATCCGATTGCATTGAGTCTACCTACTGTATGAATCACAGCTCTAATGCAGTCACATTACAGTTTTCCCTTACTTTCCAACCTGTTCCATCATGAACACCCCTGTGAACAAAGCGAGGGCCATGAAGACATGCTTTGCCAAGTGAACCCAACCCCACTGAACACCAACTGCCCCCCTGACCTTCTCGCCTGACCTCAGTAATGCTCTTGTGTCTGAATGTAAAAATCCCTACAACTAAGCTCCAAAATCTAGTGGAAAGCTTCCCAGAATAAGGGAGGCCAATATATAGTATAACGGAACAGGGCTGGTTTGGATCTGGAGTGAAATGTGTGTGGGTGTGATCATAAGGTGTCAACAAACTTTTGATCATACTGTGTATACTGTACGGTATACGACAAACCAAACACACACATTGAATATGGAGGATAATGCTTTCAACAGTCTAGTTTTGACACCAAACATCATTAAGTCAGTCAAAATAGCGCATTAAGTTTCAGCACATCCGTACAAATGTGTTACATGAAACCATTTAGAAGTGTAACATTCACTGCAGTCTTTCACGGTAATGAGGAATAATGAAAGTAGCAACCTGCTGGGAAGGTTCACACCCTTAAATTACCCCCACATGTAATCTGTAATCCATTTCCCCAAGTGTAAATTATGCAATCTGCACAAGTAGCTGCACACTGACAGCCAATATGTTGATAAAAGCATGTCCTCATTACCAAGGTAGCTCTTCCAGCCTTCTTTATTATTATCTGTTTGATTCATATGGATCCGCTCAAGCCATAATTATGAGTGAGGCCCTATGACCCATTATTCATAAGTCCCATTCCTGAGGCTGATAAGCCAGTGGCATCTCTATTTCACCCAGCATGTCTGATGGGAGGAGCAAAGGTGCCGGTTCTCTGCAGATGATGGTTTAAATGCTAATGTAATGTGAACAAAGACGCCGAACAGGGGCATCTCCCACAAAGATTCAGAGCACTGTTACCTGTGGGAGTTCAGGTCTGTTCATGTCCTCTAGAACTGTTTTCTTTTTCAAGAACAAGCTTTGCCATGTGGTTTGGAGAACATTAAGATTTAATGACAGGGTGAAATAACTTTTTCTAACTGGGTTTAAAACCAGTTATATCAATATGGCTCGATTTTTCTAATATGACTTGTGCAAAGATTTTGATTCAGTTTATTTATTTTTTCTACCAACAACCGCTCTAACGGTAGTATGAACCACCACCAAATAACAGTTTATATTAGGCCTAATGCCCTCATACAGTAGTAATAGGTTATTCTTTCTATAGTAACAGATTCCACATGAACACATTCAAAATAGCGGCATGGTGGCGTAGTGGTTACCTTGTACCTCCAGATCGATTCCTGCCTCAAGGTCTGTGCGCATGGAGTTTGCATGTTCTCCCTGGGCTTGGTGGGTTTCCTCTGGGTTC
Organism: Channallabes apus; assembly: GCA_030522415.1. Lineage (NCBI taxonomy): Eukaryota > Metazoa > Chordata > Actinopteri > Siluriformes > Clariidae > Channallabes > Channallabes apus. The sequence continues at coordinate 8,519,943 of CM060123.1, forward strand.
TCCACTTTCCTCCCAGAGTCCAAAGACACGCATAGTCTAACTGGCGTTCCCAAATTGCCCGTAGTGTAAAGTGTACTGTAAATGTTGACCCTGAGGTTCCACCATGGTCATAAAAGTTAGAATAAAAACAATGGTGATCACTGTTGGCTTCCACTGGCCCCAGTTGAATTATAGAGGTTCCAGAGGTTCCAGTTTCTTTTCTTCCTCAACCTCTCACTCATTCTCGATACCGTGTATCTTGTACAGGGTCACGGGTGGCCTGCATCCCATCCCAGGGGACACAGGACACTAGGTGAGGTACACCTTGGAAGAGGTGCCAATCCATCACAGGGCACACATTAGCACTCACAAACTCACTCAGAGTAACAATGCCAATTAGCCTGCATATCATAGACTGTGGAAGGAAACCACAGTACCCAAAGGAAACCCTCCAAGCACTCCATGGAGAATATGCAGACCCCACATGCACAGACCCTTCACACTGGAGGCGGCGAGGCCACAGTAAGTATTGGCATATGATGTTTTTCAGGTGTCTTGATAGCCGACAAACTGCATTTTTCCACTTCCAGACAGTTGGTGACGTAACGAGGAACCAAGCCGTTATTATGTAAGTGATATCATGTCAGTAACCCACCTTGTTTTGTGGACATTTCAAAACATTAAATGTTTAAAAAAACAAAAATGTAATAAAATTGACAAATTCCTGCGTTATTTTATAGTAAACCACTATAGAACTTGTGGAAAATAATCATCTTCAAGGTGGTAAAAGTCAACCTGTCATTTATTATTTATATTAAGATAATATATATTTATGATACATATTACTGTATGTCATGTATTATTTACCTACAGTATACCCACACCCTATTGACTTTAAAACAACAACATTTATCCAAACAAAGATTTGTGAAAACTTTAAATTTGTGTGCCATTTTTATTAACCAAATAAATGTTTTACTGTTGAAAAGTGAGATTATCAACGTTAAAGAGAAGAATCAAAGGCTGACAGCAACTCCGCATTAAGGCTCTTAATTCGTCCTAGGTGCGGACAGATGTTTTCATTTCCTCACACTGCTTTTTATTAGCAGTGTGTCTCAGGTTCAGCTCTCTTGTGGTCTCTGACCCGGGGAGACAAACAGAGCTTCTCCTCACACCCGTGAACACTTACCAGTATCCTCCACATAAAGGTGGTGCACTTTAAAAAGCGCCAAAAAACGAGAGAAAACTAATGGGAGTCGGATCCTGTTCCAGATTCCATGCTCATGAGCTAGCTCTTCGTTCTGTAGCTGGATGACTTATGGCTTGTCATGGCCTTCTGGGAACTATAAACAAGAGTCTCCAAGAGCAAAGCTTCCTGTACTGCTGGGCCCATTTACTGCCCTGCGAGCCTGCTGAACCACACACAGACAGTGTAACCCAAACACCTTCTGGCAAGTGACAGACAAAGTGCTGCAATCACACTCGAGGTCATTAGGGTGACCTGTTGTACCACTTTAGCCTCATTGTTACTGATACATTGGCATTAGTTGTGCTGAGATATTCGAGTCCTTAAAGAGAGACTTTAAATCCGACAAGGGCTCTTAAATGTCTGGCACTAATGACATGTTTGTGAGACAAGCTCGAGCGGAGAGACACAAGAGAACATGGGGATTTTTGGATTGTCTTCTTTTGCAGCTGCACCACAAGGAGCGTCATGAAGCATCAAATATTAATCAAACGCTCTGAAAGTCTCTAGATGATGAATTACGTGATGTAAGAATCCAGTACCAGTTGAGGAGAGTAAGCAAGTTTCTCTCCAAAGTTTTTCCCCATCACAGGGGCATCATCTGAGACACAGCAGGCTGCTCTTATGTTTCATACTCCGTGTTTGTGAGTAATGAACCAGGCAGCTGAAAGTAGATTGAATTGTCCCGTATGATCTCTAGGAGCCAGACAGGTCAAATACCATCAGCCGTCAAAAGATCTAACCAGTAATAAAACCGATAAGACCCACTGCTTATCTGAGGTCATGAACTGAGGGTCGTAATCAAGGCCACACTTCAGCAGACATCTCCATACCATGTCTTCCGTGATGACACACTACGGAGTTTCGCTGGAAGAGAGGTCTCTTAAGTGCACTTAGTCTCAGGTCACTTTTACCAGCTGAAGCCTCTTAACGTTTCTGCAGGCCGGACTCGCTGTCTTAAGCCTGAATGAGCCTCATATTGCACAAGAGTGCACTCGGTCCCGAGAAACACACTTCAGCTCCTAGAAGACGTTATGACATCATGTCAAAACAGAAATGCGTGCAGGCAACAGTGTAAATAATGACTTTTTTATAAAAGGCAGCTGTAAAATTATTTGAAGTCTACTGGCTGGACCAACTTGTCACCTGAAATTATCCTTTACTGTAGGCAGCCAAACAGCGCTCAGACCCTCTGTTCACAAAAAAAAAAAAAAAAAAAAAAAAAAAAACAGTTTGTGTTCCTATCACAATGCATGGCTTGTGTAACTTTTTTGGGTCTTTTTTTTTTTTTTTTTTTAAGTCAGTGTTTGGAATGTCTAATGTCTTCACTAACACAAACCTCATACTGTTTGCTCTCGGTCAATTAGCGTCACTTAAAATGATTTAGAGGTTTGTGTTTTCTTATCCACAGGTAGACTCGAAAAGACGGGTGTTTGAACTGTCCATCACACTTTCAGTGGGAAGAATGCGGAATATTTACCTCTTAAACATTGCAAAATATTTTTTCTAGATTTAAGCACGCTCGCTTGAATTTGCAGGAATTTAGGACACGGCAAAGGAATGAAGGATAAATAAATACAATAAATGAATGTAATTTTCAGGAATTTCCAGCCACCAAAAATAAAAATTTTTTGTTAAAGTAAACTGTAATAAAACCTTAATTTTTTTGTCCTTTTTTGTTCCCCAACATATATAAGTTACACTGTGATCATCAGATATTAGTGTTTACTGTAGCTTCCCTTTTTCTCTTTTTATTGATTTTAATCATTATTTAACAGACATATATCTGTGTATGGTTTCAGGTTTTGTACATTGAGTGTATATTGTACAGAGAGTGCTTAAATTTCTTAAAAAATATAACCAAATGTATCACTACTTGGCAGCACAATGGTGTAGTGGTTAGCACTGTGGCCTCGCACCTCCAAGATCGAGGGTTCGATTCCTGCCTGGCTCGATTCTGTGCGTCTACGGTTTGCATGTTCTCCTTGTGCTTGGTGTGTTTCTTCTCACAGTCCAAATTGATGTTTTCAAATTGTCTGGAGTGAACATGTGAGTGTGTGTGGTCTTGTGTGCTCTGCAATGGATTGGCCCCCTGTCCAAGGTGCACCCCGTCCCGAGTCCCCTGGGATAAGCTCCAGTGGGTAAGAATGTATCAGTTATGTATGATTCTGTTTCTATATTGCCAGAACTGACATTCTTCATAGAGTTTGAAGCTGACCAACACAACAAAAATGCAAACCTCAGTAAACATAGATTTAAAGTAACACATCTGAAACACATTTAAAGTACAGTACTGTGGAACAAACTTAGGCACCATATTATATGGTGCACCAATTTTGTTATATATGTTTATCATGTCTGCATAATTATATAGAAAATCATTTAGTATTTTCATATATATAAAAAAAACAAAAAACATCACAGGAGAATATATGCATGGCTGTAAAGAAAGAAACATAGTACAAGACAGATCAGTTTTCAGATGGAAACAAAAAACCTAATGTACGCTCCTGGGATTTGCATAAAAGAACAGTAGAAAGGAGCGAGTGTGAGAAAGTTACCAGAAGAACTCGTATTCTCCAGCAAGCTCAGTAAAACCTAACAGCTGTTTTACTTATAGTATTGTGCAAAAGTCTTTGAGACATATAGAAATATGACATAAGCAAAAGATGCTTTTGAAAACATTTCTGCATAAAATTTTATTTCTATGAAGAGCAATAAAGAGCAATAAAATAAACAGTCAATATTTGGAGTGAAAACTCATTGCTTAAAATCAGGACTCAGATTTGTGCAGTTTAAAAAAAAAAAAAAAAAACAGCTGTTAGGTTTTACTGAGCTTGCTGGAGAATATGAGATCTTCTGATAACTTTGTCACACTCGCTCCTTTATATTTTTATGTAAATCCCAGGAGCGTACATTAGGTTTTTTTTGTTTCGATCTGAAAACTGGTCTGAAAAATCTTTCTTTACAGCCATGCATATTTTCTCCTGTAATGTTATTTATTTATACATTTTTAAGTTATATATGGAATGATTTTGTACATAATTATGCAGACATGATAAGCATATATAACTAAATTGATACAGCATATAATATGGCGACATTAGCACAGTACTGTATGCTGTATGTTATGCATGTACATAATAGTAGCAATATTCAGTTTAGTTATTCTCAGTAATGTTTAGTAAACTGTCAGATCAGCATCAGATAATGTCTGGGTAAAAAAAAAAGGGGGGAAACAAAAGAGGTTGGGGGGGGGGGGGGGGGGTTGTGGCATGCTCAAACTAAAATGAAATAAAGTACAGCAAGTAGAGCTCCGTGCTAATAAATAATTTTATACAATACCATAAACTTCATATTCATCAACATATGTTCTCTTATTGTTCATTGATATACTGTACATAACCCCTCTTTGCTAATGAAAAACAGCCTGATAAATATAATAAGTGTCAGGAAAGCTTGGTGATAAAAAAAAACAAACAAAAAAAAAAACCAGCTGAAAGTCATCCAAGGAGATGGAAGTAACATTGTCTTGGCAAAGTAAAGCAATTAAGCGAGCTAGTTTATCAGAGAGGGAAAAGGCGAAAGACTAATGATGGGTCATCTGGACACCACATCCCAGACTGCAGCGAAAATCAATCATGCTGAGGACACAAATACCATTTCCTGCTTCTATTGAACCAAAACGTGAGATTATTGTAAAAGTCGAAAAAACATTTCAGCTTCATATGATGTAATTCAGAGAGAATATTCTAGCCGAGAAATAAGGGAGGATTTCCTGCTTTATTTGGAGCATGAAATGAATGTTCATTCTCTCATAGCCAGCAAGATAATATATTTAACCTTCTTCAAAATGAAAGGAAAAAAAAAAAAAAGCTTGGAAATAATAAAGACTTCATCAAAAATGTGTTTTTACTTTACAAGGACGCTGTATATATATACTACCATTCAAATGTTTCATACCGTTCAAAAGCGTCACTTTCTAACTCCATGATGGTTCCTGATTTTAATTTCTTTCTACATTGTAAAGTTTTGCTGAAGGCGTCCAAAAAATGCATTAATCTCCTTTGAACAGTTGATATTGAGATGTTTCTGCTACTTCTGCTCTGTAAAGACTTCATAACGCCTCTAATCTGAGCTGCTGTTAATTGGTCATTTTTCAGGCTGATAACTCTAAATGAACTTCTGGTCTGCAGCAGAGGTAGGTTTTGGTCTCGTCCTCCTGGGACGGCCTTCATGAGAGACAGTTTCATTATGGTGCTTGACGGATTTTGCAAATGCACTTGACAATACTGTTCTTGCAAGAACTATTACAGAAAGGCCGACCTCTGTGTCTTAAAATAACAACTAACTGTTGTTTTTGTTGTTGTTACATAATTACCTAATTCCAGATGTGTTATTTTATAGTTTTGAAATCCCCAGTATTGTTGTAGAATGTAGAGAAAAAAAATTTGAGAAAAAAATATATATACAGTATATATATATATATATATATATATACAGTGGTGTGAAAAACTATTTGCCCCCTTCCTGATTTCTTATTCTTTTGCATGTTTGTCACACTTAAATGTTTCTGCTCATCAAAAATCGTTAACTATTAGTCAAAGATAACATAATTGAACACAAAATGCAGTTTTTAAATGAAGGTTTACGTTATTAAGGGAGAAAAAAAACCTCCAAATCTACATGGCCCTGTGTGAAAAAGTGATTGCCCCCCTTGTTAAAAAATAACTTAACTGTGGTTTATCACACCTGAGTTCATTTTCTATAGTCACCCCCAGGCCTGATTACTGCCACACCTGTTTCAATCAAGAAATCACTTAAATAGGAGCTACCTGACACAGAGAAGTAGACCAAAAGCACTTCAAAAGCTAGACATCATGCCAAGATCCAAAGAAATTCAGGAACAAATGAGAACAAAAGTAATTGAGATCTATCAGTCTGGTAAAGGTTATAAAGCCATTTCTAAAGCTTTGGGACTCCAGCGAACCACAGTGAGAGCCATTATCCACAAATGGCAAAAACATGGAACAGTGGTGAACCTTCCCAGGAGTGGCTGGCCGACCAAAATTACCCCAAGAGCGCAGAGACAACTCATCCGAGAGGCCACAAAAGTACCCAGGACAACATCTAAAGAACTGCAGGCCTCACTTGCCTCAATTAAGGTCAGTGTTCACGACTCCACCATAAGAAAGAGACTGGGCAAATACGGCCTGCATGGCAGATTTCCAAATCACTTTTAAGCAAAAAGAACATTAAGGCTCGTCTCAATTTTGCTAAAAAAACATCTCAATGATTGCCAAGACTTTTGGGAAAATACCTTGTGGACCGACGAGACAAAAGTTGAACTTTTTGGAAGGTGCGTGTCCCGTTACATCTGGCGTAAAAGTAACACAGCATTTCAGAAAAAGAACATCATACCAACAGTAAAATATGGTGGTGGTAGTGTGATGGTCTGGGGTTGTTTTGCTGCTTCAGGACCTGGAAGGCTTGCTGTGATAGATGGAACCATGAATTCTACTGTCTACCAAAAAATCCTGAAGGAGAATGTCCGGCCATCTGTTCGTCATCTCAAGCTGAAGCGATCTTGGGTGCTGCAGCAGGACAATGACCCAAAACACACCAGCAAATCCACCTCTGAATGGCTGAAGAAAAACAAAATGAAGACTTTGGAGTGGCCTAGTCAAAGTCCTGACCTGAATCCTATTGAGATGTTGTGGCATGACCTTAAAAAGGCGGTTCATGCTAGAAAACCCTCAAATAAAGCTGAATTACAACAATTCTGCAAAGATGAGTGGGCCAAAATTCCTCCAGAGTGCTGTAAAAGACTCGTTGCAAGTTATCGCAAACGCTTGATTGCAGTTATTGCTGCTAAGGGTGGCCCAACCAGTTATTAGGTTCAGGGGGCAATTACTTTTTCACACAGGGCCATGTAGGTTTGGATTTTTTTTTCTCCCTAAATAATAAAACCCCTCATTTAAAAACTGCATTTTGTGTTTACTTGTGTTATCTTTGACTAATAGTTAAATGTGTTTGATGATCAGAAACATTTAAGTGTGACAAACATGCAAAAGAATAAGAAATCAGGAGGTGGGCAAATAGTTTTTCACACCACTGTATATATATATATATTTTTTTTATTTTTATTTTTTTTTTTTATATATATATATTACATGTCATTATACAGTATTGGTCTGCATCAAAATGAGCAAAAACCTGCATTTAGTCATTAATTGAACTAAAGCCATTAAGTCAGATGTACTGCAACTGTGTAATTACTCCGGGACACATTTTAGATGGATTTATTTTCCCAAACCCAAGTTTCTAAGCTGAACATAAAAAAAAAAAAATCTGAACAAGTAACAAAGCATCTTGTCACAAGGCAGCCACATTCCCAGAGAGGCACGCTAGAAAAACACCTCTGAAGAAGAAGACAATGCTGCATAAGGGTAAGAACATTCTCGAGGTTTCTAAAGGACGCAAAAGCGGTTCCGCAGCCTTTTAAAAAGACTGGACCTTTTTTTAAGGAAGCCTTCAATGGCAACATTCACTATGCAGGAATTGTGTGTATGTGTGTGTATATGTGTGTGTGTGTGTGTCCATGTATTGAAAGCGGCTGAGGGGGAAAGAGCTGCTTCAGTGCTGAGCCATTCACACTTTTTCACTGATTACATTGTTCAGTCTCCTAATAGCCTGGCATCAACAGGTGGCTAAACGAGCTAAAATGTTTTCACCCCTCCAAGCACAAACACTTAATTGCACACGTGCATGTGCCTGCACACACTTTGATGGAAAAAAAAAAAAGAAAAAAAGAAAAAAATCACACACATCTGATTGCAAACAAGGCGTACACAAACAGGGCATGTTCACAAACCCTGGTGTGTATCCCGACTCTGTGATTCGGAGATGTAGGAAGAAGAAGAAGAAGAAACAAAACCACTATGCCTGAGTGATTCTTCTCTTCAATATCATGCCCAGGTGCACATTGTCAGCTGCTGAAAACTGCAAGAGAATGAAGAAAAAAGGACGAACGGACAAACAGAGGGACGGATAAAGACAGAGAAGCTGATTCACGGATGGACTGCACGGTGGCCTGGGAAAAGATGCAGAAACAGTGTGGATTGGCATGCAAATTAGGTCTGCATGTGGATGCAAGAATCCGGCCAAAGGCCTTTAGGAGCTGTAATTTGCCAGCATTCACCTCCCATTAATATCAGAGGCGATTAATGAGGAGCCGAGGGAAGGACCAGGTGTCGAAGCGGCCATAGAGCGGGAACAAAGAGGGCAGAGGCAGTGATCCACATGGAATGCCTGCAGAGTGAGAGGGGGTGAAACAGGCATGTGAATACACGCGGGTGACCTAAGTCTTTTTGTAAAATTAGTAGAAAGTGTTAATGTTAAGTAGATGACTACTGGGCTTAAGTTAACTCGCTTCCTTTGGCCGACATCGTTGAACATGTGACTTATGTCACGTGGAATGGAGCGACCGTCGACTGACATACTGTACCGTGTAGAACAACACAAGCGGGTCATTTCAGAAGGAAAGCTCCTTCGTCTGTTTCTGCCTACTTAGGATAGCCACAAGCATACCACCCATTCAATGTAACCAAATCCAGTGGAGAAAACGAGGTGATCACACGCAAGCAAAAACAAGCAATTTACATGCATTATAAGATATTCGTCTTTGTCTTCATGTCTGTTTGACAAACTTCACAATAATCCACTTTGCAATTTACAGCCTCCATTGTGGTAGCTATTAGCACGACCACAGTCCATAAAGAAGGCTGTAAATCCAAAACAACACTACAAACAGCAACATAAAAGTCGAAATGGCCCTGCTGTGCTAAGACACACTAATTTGATATCCTCCGTAACAAGCATCGCCCGGTCTGTCACATTCCTTTCGTGACAGGCTATACAAGAGCGGAATATGAGATGAGGATACTGGTGCCAACTTAGAGATGAAAACAAATCTTAAGCAGGCAGGATAATAAGTGCCGTGTCTGCAAACCAGCGGATTTGATATGAGCAGGATTAAAAGTGCAGCTCCAAAGGATGTTCACGCTGGAATGTTTTTTTGACTCCCGATGCATAAAAGCGCTATGAGAAATGGAACAAACATAACGACTGGGTGAAGTCAGGAAGAGGGCTGAGAAAGTGTACTTGTGTGAAGCATTCATGTCAGCGTTTCTGTGTGAAAAGCAGCAGGTCAATAAACACATGAAGCGTAATTAATGTCTTGTGGCTTTTTGCATGATCACTTTGCCCAGTGCTGTTGTGAAAGCATTACAGCATATAAAAGAGACCACTGAGGTCAACCGAAGCCAAGAGGAAGTCGACAGAAAACTCTTGCTGCTTGATTTCCCTAGAGAAATAATCGGAGTGTACTCACACTAGCGCCCGACTCTGCTCCCATCTCGTTCCCCGCTGACCCGAAACCAATGAACATCTTCCATGGGAGAGGTCTTTAGTCCTCTAGACCTAGCCAGACTCCAATCGCATATTTTACACGTGATGCAAGGACAGATGAAACATGGAGGATGACACGCTGATGATCAATGAACATATAATTATCTGTTTCCAATGATTATTACACATCAATCACTGATGTTGATTATAGAAATCTGTTGATACGGAATTTTTGTATTCTCACGTAAATGTCCATTTGTTACAACCGCAGTGCATTATGGGAAGTGCCGCGGGCAGTACCGCTTCCATTACTACAGTACATTCGGTACTAATGAAGAAGAATGTGTGAATAATGAAGAATCAGGGTGAAAAAAAAGAACGTATGGCAGCATTGCAATAAAAAAAAATAATAAACCGATGAAGCAGGTTAAACGCTGATTCTTTGAAGCATTTCACGGCAGCACTATAACATGAGAATGTGAAGCGTATGCACCTGGAGCTATTATGCCTAACCATATTCTGCATGGCAACGTTTCAGCAGGTTAAACTACTGCATCTCCTTGGTACCTTGTAATGTAGATCTTATTTTTAATGACTGTGTCATGCTTTAGGCAACTGGGTATAATGTTGGTATTGTAAAGATTATATTACAGTAGTTTGCCTATTGGAAAACAACATCTCCTGGCTGGTGAAGGGCACAATAGAATTAATATTTAAATAATTAATAATTGGCTAATCGAAAAATAATTGATAGATTAATCAACTATCAAAATAATCGCAGCTCTAGTCTGTTTTATCCCCAACAATTTAGCCTAGTGAATTAGGTTTATTTATAATATGATTACCCCTGAGGGCGGCACGGTGGTGTAGTGGTTAGCACAGTCTGGGTTCGATTCCCGTCTGTGTACATGGAGTTTGCATGTTCTCCCCGTGCTTGGTGGGTTTCCTCCGGGTACTCCGGTTTCCTCCCACAGTCCAAAGATATGCAGATTAAGCTAATTGGCGTTCCCAAAATTGACCATAGTGTGTGTGTGTGCTCTGCGATGGACCAGGGTGTACCCTGCCTCGTGCACTGAGTCTCCTGGGATAGGCTCCAGGTCCCCACGACCCTAAATACATGATAAAGCGGTATAGAAGATGAATGAATGAATGATCACTCCTGTATATTCTTCTGATCATTACATTAATTTCCTAATTGTGCTGACATACTGTACTGCTGTAATACTTTTTTTTTTCTTTATAGTTTGTTGAAATTACAATCCGGATAATATGACAAAGTAGCGAAAAGGAAAAAGAGTGTCTCCCTTCAGGCTGGCTCTTCTCTACAGTGGTCAGCGAGGGTGTCTGGTCCTCCACTGACACCGACAGAACTGAGAGGAAGGCTAAGAGGTTAATTGAGTCTCCATGCTGTGCCTTCCTCTGTGTAATTTACTGTGATTAAGGCAGCGAGGTTACTGTCGAACCCATTCAGAAATTGTCCAAACCGCCTAGTAATTAAGCATGTGCTAAAAAAAAAAAACGTGTCTTTTCCTGATATTAAATCGTTGCAATAACAAAGTGTGTATTCAATATTTATGCTTAAAATAGTCTTCGACTATCTTTAAACATCCTCCACTAATACGTCAGCACTGGTCGTGGTGAAGGGCTTAAAAAGCGGTTTTTAATTGATCTATAATTAGAGAAAGCAACATCTTTAATCCAAAATATACTGTTCAAGTCAAGTCTACTTGTTCAAGTCAAACCGGGACTAAGTGTTCCCTCAATTTTTCTTGAGCATCTCTTGAAATGAGGTGACGGTACTAAAGACTTAAAAGTAGGTCTATGAAAGATATTCTGAATGTAGCGAAATTTGTGTTAAGGCACAAGAATGTGAGACGGGTGAGAGCTGAAAGTGTGAGATCAAAAGAGAGACTTCATTACGGAAGGTGCTGGCTCTAGAGACGCTCTCAGATCTTTATCAGGGAGCTGAAATCTAGCCCAAAGTGCCTACGGTGAAAGATTGAGACATTTAGACAGGCAGCTTCACTAAGAGGATTCACTATAACCTCGTTTTCACCTCTGAATCTGCAGCTGAAACTTTCTTTTCCTCGGCTTCCTCTGGCAGGTCAAAAACACAAAAGATCTTAGTGTCTCCAGTCCGAGGGAAATTTGTGTTACTATTTTCTGCTGCAGAGGAACTACGCTCATCTTTTGTATCTCAATCACACGTAAAGTTAAAACGTTTTAGCGGCTTTGGTCAAGCCCCACCCAGCCGACCCCCAACCCAACCGCACCCCCCCCCACACCCCCCCACCCCACCCACCAAAGGTGAAACCTGCATTTAAAGGTTTCATTTAGCTCGAGGTGCAGGTGCAGGTGCATCATGGGCATTTTGAACGGTCTGAACAAACTGAATTGATTTTTCTATGACACTCGCTGTGAAATTCCCTTGCAAGGTGTCTTCTGACTGATACAGCAAGGAAAATCGAAATATTTCCAAGTCTTTGTTGGTTGTTCGTCAGAATTTCTTTGCAAATCTAGTTATTCAAATGTAGTGAAATCAAATGGGGTTTTCCCAGATCGCCACACATACGCCATGTGGTGATACAGTACAGTAGGTTCTTGGAAGATTTTTTTTTCTCCCCTAAAATGTTTTTTTTGCCTGGCAAATTGATTTCTTTCTCAGCTTGATATAAATAACAAGTGCTGCACAATTAATCGCAAAAGAAATCAAAATAGTAATATGAACCTGTGCAATCATTTAATTGCTAAAAGGTGCCATTTATTACACTGTAGATAATACATGTGCTGTCAGGTTTGGCCTGAAGTATCCTGAACATGACCTATGGACTCGGAGACTCATAATAAAACTGGCCAATCAAAAGTCTCATTCATCAATGCGTTGATGTTTTAAGCCAGTGGTGTGTGTGTGTGTGTGTGTGTGTGTGTGGTTTTGGTGACCAGGTGCTTTGCACAATAAAACCAAAGATTCTGCCACATACAGTATTACTCAGCCATACCTTCAGAAGATCTTTCAGAAACTACGGCTGCGTTCACTTTGCCATCCGGAAGTGACTCAATTCTCAATTTTTACCCTAGCGCCTCTTTGCATGCGTGGGGCGCTCTCTGGCATCAGTCAGCAACGGCAGCGCTGGGATTTCACTGCACTGCTAGCAACAGCTGCTGAAACAGCTAAAGCGAGGCGTCTGCCTTTCTTCCTTCTTCTGGATGCCAGACGAATACAGCCAACTAACTGCTTTTCTTAGATTTTGTTCTGGATATATAATTAATTTCTTTTTTTTTTTTTTTTTACTAAAATCAATCAATTTGTAACTCAGATGCTGCGAAGATGTCCATATTAGAGTCAGATAAAATGACCGGAAATACAGTACAAGTTGCCTTCAAGCACTTCTATTTCTACTGTCATTATTTGCTTTTAAACTATAAAAATAAGTTGAAATACTAAATTGATTGGCGAATTCAAAGTTAAACACTGCAGTTTAAATCTCAATTGCAACACTTGTCAAAATAACCGCTATGTGAATTTTTGATCAGATTTCGAGCCGTAAAATAACCAGTGATAATGTTATATGTAACTGCACAGCACATTTTAAAAATTATATCACGTTCAAAGGATGAAACTCTTCCTCTTTCTATTTTCTCTCTCTCTCTCTCTCTCTCTCTCTCTCTTTCTAAAACAGCCAATTTGATAGACTCGTGCTCATCTTTCTCCAACAATAACCAGATAAGAGATGAAAATTGTGTCATACGGCTGAACAACTTGGAGCGCTCGGCAGCTGTCTTTTATTTAACAGCTGAGGGGACAAGATGGAAAATTCAGTCCCACATTTTTGTGTGTATTCTTTATGAAAGACGGGCCAGTATTCCCCTGGCAACCAACTCCCCAAGCTTATCAGCGGGTATGCGAGTGTGTCCATGCATCAATTTTCCAGTGTATTCTCCGTGCATGGACGTGGGCATGCATAAGACGTGTGCATTTGCCAGCTCGTCATTATGACCTTGGTGTGCAGATTTGCGTAACTGCGTGCATGTGTATTTGCCGTCATGGGCATTTGCAAGCCTGTCATCATCCCTCTCTCCATTTCTCTCTCGTTGATCATCTCCCTCTGTCTGTGTTTTAAATAGAGGGGGAAAAAAAGATTTGATCTAGGATTGTGCTGCTGAATTTAAAACGAGGAAGTTTCTTTAAGCCAGTTTGATGCATGTGGCGATGGAAAGACTGAGAAGAATTAAATCCGAGCGCCAATCCTTCTTATTTTGTCTGCAGGTAAACCAAGCGTGGAATGAGTTTGGTTGATACTTAAACTCGCTAACTCAAAGTTTCTGTGGTCAGACTGTGGGAACTTCAGAAGCTTTTTTTCTATTTACTTAAAGCAGATTAGATATTCAGTGTGGAACAGGAAAGTAGCACAGGAAAGCTGGGGGTTCAAGTCTTCAGTTTGTTATTAACTGTTGATTAGGAGACAAAAGACACTGACGAGAAAAGAGGACAAAGTGATACATCAACTCAAAAATATGCTTCTAGTTTAAAAGGGGGGAAAAAAAAGAAAAACCAAATTTGTGTTACTGTTTGAATTTTTTTCCCGTTTTTTTTTTTTTTTTTCAGCGCAATTAGTGACAAATTAAAATACCATATTCAAGAAATTCTGTTTATTCTATGGTGGGTTTATAAAACAGAACAAATCTTTCTTTTTTTCTTTCCTAGTGAATGCAAGGACTTTCAAAGGATGACATAATAAAAATGCAGTGATACATTAAAAGGACATCTTTTTCCGAGGAGTTCTGCCAGAGTGACGATTAATTAACTTTAATTAACTCAACTTGGTGATAAAAACACTGTGATCATTAACAAGCTATATGTACCAAAGCAAATTTGTACTGTATATTCAAAGCCTCAGGCAATGTGGAGCAGAACAAGCTTTACTGATACAATAATGTGGCATCCAAATATCATGAAGGATTGCACTAGTTCATTTCGCAGTCATACCATATTTGCCTTGAACAAGCATGGAACATATGGAACAAATATATTCCATACAAAAAGTCCATAATTCTATATTTTCTATATTGTACAGCTAGTTTGTTTCTTATTTTTCTTATATTGTATATTTTGTATTGTACAAATATTTTATTTTATTCTTTCTTAGTTAAATTTACTTCTATTTTCTTTTTCATATTTATTTCCTAATAATAATCTTTTATTTTAAGGTCACTGGCGGTCATCTAAGCATTTCACTACATATCGTACAGTGTATGACTGTGTATGTGACAAATAATATTTGAATTTAATATTTGATATTTGCCCAGACCAATTTCCAGCCCAATAATTCATACTTTTATTTATTTCCTACAAAAATTATTTGCTAACATTTGTAATAAAAATTATTTAAAAAAACATAAAAAAAAAAAAAAACATTTAATCAACTACTTGCGTACGAAACTACTTTTCTGGTACATATATGATCATTTTGGGGATAATTTATTTTTTTTAAATCATATTATTACCATTTTACTACATGGGCTATTCAAGTCAAACTGGTTAAACAGTTATGAGGGTAAAAACTCCCTTTATTTCTCTATGTAATCTCCAGCTACAGTAATGCACTTATCCCAGCGTTTCACTCACACTTGGTAGAAAGTTTTCTCAGTGTGCCAGAGCCAGATTTGACTACCTGCTTCAAATCTGAAACGACCTCCCAGGATCCCCTTTAATGTCTCAAACATGTGGAAATGGCTCGGAGTCGAGGTCTGGACTGTACGGGAGATGTGGCAGTAAATCCCAGCTGAGTTCCTGCAATGCGAAAGCGGTGTTCATAAATTACTGTGCGTACAGTTGCCACAGACAGATGCATCTTTTCTGCAAGTTGGTGACAAGTTATCTGTCGATTTCCAAGGATCAGGAGTTCAACAGCTGTGACCTCGGCCGGGATTGGTCCGTCATTCATGGAAGTACTGCAACATGCAAACGTTTTACCGTAAGAGTCGGTGATCGTGCCTGACTGCATCGTGACCGAAATCTTCAGTAAATGTCAATCAGTTTTATGCCTTAATTCATGAGAACTTTCATCCCGGACATTGAGAAATTATATTGAGGGAATAGCATCATATTAACCCAGGCCTTCTTTAATAATGTCCAAACCTCTGAAATGTTTAATACAGTAAGTGCAATTTCACAACGGGGAGGTTTCGACTTGACTGGGAGGAGACTTGAAGGATTTAAGAAGGATCTGAATTTACAAAATAATTAAGGAAGGCATACACCGAAAGACAATGAAAAATCAAGACACCTTTAGTGATCATTAGGGGGGGATGAATCAGCCAGAAGATTGCCCTGATTATCCTGATTATCCTCTAGTGTAGCCAAGCCAAGAGACAAGTTGGGACCACGTCCATGATCATGTCTGGTTAGATACATTGTGGAAGACAAAACATAAAAAAAAAAGACTTGAAACTGTGTGTGTGTGTGTGTGTGTGTGTGTGTCATCAGCCCTGTTCCTCTCTCAGCACAGTACTTCTGTTCGTCTGTCTGCCTGCAGCAGCGTGCTGACCCGTGCAGCTCTTCAGGGATGTGCTGCGGGAAACGGAGAATTGTTGTACCAAATTAATTACAATGAATTTGCTGGGAGATTGCTCGGGATAATGCCCATATCATTACGGCATTACGCACTCTGAGGTTTGACGTGCAGATGCTCTCTGTTTGTGTGTGTGTGTGTGGTGTGTTTTGGGGAAATCACTTGTTTTGACCCCAGAGGCTGTGACTGCGGGGGAAATTGGGGTTAATTAAAGATAAACAAATGTAAACACAAGGGCAGGTGGTCGACTGTGAAACCTGACGTAAAAATCCACTCGCACACATCCACACCGGTGTCCTTCTGATCTCTTGACTCTCTTACAGTTTAACCACAGGCCTATTTCGGAACTCATGCAGGCTGGTCTCTGTTACACCACGAGCTTTGCACATGGAATGTTTGCAAGGGAAAAACCTGTTTGCACACTAAACCTTGTCTGATTTTCCAACAAGGCCGAGTCATTGCCACGTGAAATGATGAACTGAATAAAAACCGTGGGCTGATGTCGATGGGACAGCACTGCCCTCCTGACCAAATGTGGCCACGTCATTCGGAAAAGTGGACAAATGTGTGCCGCAAGACAAGTATCTGTGCCGGAAAACACCACCTTTTACTCCCCTCACTCCGTCTCTCACTCTTTCTTTGGGCCTTTGGACAAAGCCATTGAAAATGCAAAATGCTTGACCATTCCACAAGCGTCCTCCTTCTGTTCAAACTTTTCGGTTGCCCCTTTTGTTCGATTAATACCTTCATGTCTTTCAGCTGCTGCCCCCCATTCCCTTGCCTTCTTTAGCCCCAGCTCCCACAAGAGATCTCCTTCTCATTATACATGCTTGCTTCCACTCTAGTTCCCAAGATTAGGCAAATGAGCCCCTGAACACAGCCTAAAGACCCCTCCCCACAAAACACACTCGGTCTTTTCAAATCTCCAGCTACAACCAACACAAAAATGAGGAGGAATTCATAATAACCACTAGTCTGTTGGTTCAGTGAAAGAAAGAAAAATTCGATAAATTCTTATTCTATCATAACTTTACCGTCCAAACTATTTCACTCCCTAAAAATTTATGTCCATATGAGTTTTTCTACAACAAAATGTACCTTTTATACTGTAGATGGGGAAAAATTGATTCGTGTATGTATTGGTATTCTTTTGTGTCTTAAATTTATTTATTTATTACATTTTTATAATGTTTGCATTTAAGGTGGTAAAATGTTGCAATTCCTTTATGAACCTACAGGTGGCGCACTCTAAACTATTCACACATTGGCAAGCAGCAGCGCATCCAGAATAGAAAGAGTAAATTATTTTGTTTAGGATTGTAACAAAATTCAAATTCAATTGGAATAATTATAAAATCATTATAATAAAATCTGATAATAACAGAACGAAAATTTTAATCGAACCTAGTTATTGTGAGAGTGTCATGCCGTGTGGTCCCTGGTGATTCCCATCCCTAGCTCCTTTCCGACTTGACGGTTGTGTTTTGTAGATGCTAGATGAACTTAAAGAGGGGAATAAATGCCAAAGAGATGCCAAATTAAATAAAAGTTTGTTGGTAGGTACACTATGTATTGTCTATGGTGGAATTGTGAGTTATATACTGTATATGTATAGCCCATAGAGATATGATCAACATACTTAGTACTAATACGGATGTGTTAGCATTATCACTACGTCTTGGAGAAAAAATTCTTATGGAGCGACTTTTAAAACCCTTGACTTAATTATATGAATAAGCTATCAAGACATGTCAAAGTTCTTAAAGAAAATATATGTATTTCTTTGCTTTTACTCTGTAATTCTCTCTCTCACACACACACGCTCTCTCTCTCTCTCTCTTGTGGCAGTGAGCAAATAACGCGCCAGGAAGCAGGACTGCCTCTAGCTTCAGGCGAACAGGAAGAAGACAAGTGGTGTGTGGCAAACGGGGCGTCTGGAAGATTTCACTCTTCTGCACTTCTCAGTGTTCCAACGCACTACACTACGGAGACTTTCACCCTTCACGGAGAAGTTCACTCATTGCTATCGGGTCATTCAGTACAAGTTAACAAAGGTAACTGCTTCCATCTTCACCATACTGGATCAGATTGAAGATCAAAAGGAAGAGCATTTTTTAAATGTAAGTGCACAAAATTTCCCTAAACGCCAGTTACTTCAAGAAAATATTTACTGCACCACATTAAAACGGCAGGATCGAGACCGTCTACTTCTCAACACCTTTCCTCCTACTGTACTTTTTTGGTCCTCCACATTTGTTGAGCAGAACGAGCGAAATTCCTGAGACTTGGAAAAGAACAGAAGTAAATATAATGGACACCTCGCATGATGAGAAGCAAAAGTCATAAGCGAAAGTTTAAATTGGCCCTTGTTTCTGGGTAAAAGCAATCAGAAACTACACCTTTATATTACAGTTACTGCGGCAGGTGACAATCTAAAACAATAAGACGACACAAAAGATAAGGTCAAATAACACCATCAGCAACCTCATTTCCCCTCCCATCTGTTCCAACCACTCAGCATCACCATTATACTAATCACCGGCCTGATCATCTGCACCTCTTTCTCACTAGTTCATGCCTTACTGTACATTAGATGGCTTTCAAGTTTCAATAATTCATAGTTCACTCTGTCTTAACAAGCAGAAAACAATCCTGTGAAACTGGTCAGATACAGGGACAGGATCGAAAATGAGAGACACAACTTACCGAAAAACAGGGAGGTCTTACTCTTTGAAAGCAAAATATGAAGAAAAGGCAAGCTGGCTCAAGACTTTTGCACACTACTGTATTTTAAAATGGTGAAAAGCTGCTATAATTTGATATAATCATTTCAACAATTGAGATCTGAAAAAGGTACTTAACGACATCCAGCATGGATAAAACAGGTATAGTCTTGGCCTCCGCCCACAGTTCCACTCAATCTTCTGGTTTCAAACAAAAAAACAACCTTAATACTACAACACAATAAGCTTTTCATAGAAAAACACACTCAACAGGATAGAACAAGAGTTCTAACTCTCGTACATTTAAATCATTATTAGAAAGTTTTGTTGATAGCGATAAAATCTCTAAACATCAGCGGAATTGGAATAATACTTCTTGTGATTGCGGATGGTTCTCGGCCAAGTTTAGCGAAGACATGTACTGTACCAGACTCTCTAGCAAAAGACAGACTAGAAAACAAATATGTCAAGCAGAACGACCAATGACTGGCCAGCGAATCTGGCAGTTGGAACAATGTTATTAGGAAGAAGGAGTGGGGCTTAATATTACTACTGAGACGATCCAAAATCTGTTCGGAGAATATGAAACCATGTCTGTCGGAATGGCAAAGGGTAAGCATACAAGTCACTGGAAAATGTTTATCGAGAAAGGAAGCTTTTGACTGTTTCATTTCATTTCAAATATCATACAGTAATACACACTATTGCTCCCTGTTTATAACCCTGTGTTAATGCAGGATAATTGGAATGCTAACACATTAAATGTCTTAGTTGTATTTCGTTAAATTGCTTTGCTCCTTAGGGTGTGCAAATGTTTGCGCTTGATTATGAATGTTTCATATTTAACAACACTTTACTGTATATATTACATGATTTCTACACACGCTGTAAAATGTCATGTACTACTTGGATATGGCATGCAAACCGAAGTGCACAAAAAAAAACACACAAAAAAAACAGAAATGTTTCACCTTAGTGTTCTTCTCATTCATCTTGGCACATGTCGTCTCCACACTGAAAGGTGAATTATTGCAGAGCAAGAACGTCTACATGCCTGGACTAGTACTGTAGTTCTTCTTCTTGACATTAAGAAACACTGAGTTAATCTCAAAAAAATCCAATTTGTTCTACACTTCATCATTCAAAAGTACCTACAGTACAGTACCTACGGAACAACGCCACACATGTAACATCGTATATGAAAAAAGAAAAAAGAAATTTAAGATTAACACATCTTAAACAGCAACAGGGAGAGAAGAAGGACGTCTTCAAAATGAGAGCAGAGTGCAGTGAAATGTGGCCAGATATGCATTTATGAAAGCTGTGAACGGAATTAATCAACCCTTTTCCCTAAGGGAAGGTACGCTGGCTAAGACCACATTACAGTTTGAAACACTTTCTTCTCTGGCAATGTTAAGTCGAGAAAAATATTGGAGATTGATAATCTAAAATAGATGAAGAAAGAAGTAGAGTTGGGTGAATCTAGCCCTCTTAAGTGTGTGTGCAAAGGCTGTACAGTATATCAGGGTTGGTGGTTCCTATTTATCACGCCCCGCTGAACAGTGCTCTCGCCTGGATCTGGCCTGGAGTGCAGCCAGATCGCCACTTTCACTAAAGCCAGACAGTATAAGAGAACACCTCTGCAATTTCGAGTAAACATAAATCCAGCTGATGACGCTTAAAAAGCTCAGTTTGTGGTGTAGCTTCTGCGCGATCGTCGCCCCAGTGTCAAAAACAGGAAAATAATTGAGTGCATTAGCATTACATCGAGCACATAATTGCATTAAGGGTTATGTATCAAACCAAGTCTAGGTGACACACAGTAGAGGGGAAAAGCTGTAGCATGGGACTAATAATCATTACCAGGAGGCAAATGTTGCTATATTTTATACGAAGCATTTCCAGGGAAGTCTTACATCCTCGCAGTGATTTCTGGAGACGTAGCCAAACATAAACACAGATGTACTTGGCACGGGCAACATGGCAACATTCCTGTGATGAGTACCACCCCACCCTTGTCTTGAAAAAGGCGAGAACAAAGAATTGTGGTTTGTTCACCAGCGCCAAGCAAACGGTGGTTCTTGGCTAAGCTGCTCAGTATATTACTTACTTATCTCAAACAGTGTCAGGCAAAATATACTTTATTTGGGGAATATTTCATTGGATGAAGTGGGGTGTTTTCACTAGAAATTGCCCTATTCTCACTGCCCCGGGAAGCAGTGCCATGGATATGCAAATGACACCATCTGAATTAGTCACTGATACAAGGCACAGGTTCCGACATCTTGTTAAGATTTATAATGAGTCATAGGACTACATTAAACACTTTTCCGTCTAATAATAAATGATAATAAGAAACTCACAAGGAGGACTTTACCAGGACAAAATGCATATCACAAGACTCTTCCCACTCATGTACGAGTCTCTGGGAAAGGCTATCCACTACTTGTCTTGGTATCATACTTCCTCTCAAACAGATGCCTTTCACACTTACTGTATGTTGACAGCAAATCAATTGGTCTCAGCTTGGACAGAGTTCAAACGTTGCCCTCGTTTTACCATCGGGTTCCAATCCTTCAGATTACAGGCTAATCCCCAGCGGTTACCTGTTTGCCACTTCATTTCAGCAAATTATGTCCAGTTTGAATTCCATTATGGGAGAAGTGAGATTTGGGCCAGGACGAAACCATGACCGGAATCAACAAGGTCGTCTTTGCGAGCCGTCTGCGAGCCGATTATGTACGAGCTACAGTCAGTGTATAAAAATACTGCTTATTAAACCTTTGTCTCTCCGAACTTTACTCAAAGACGCTATTGTACACCAGCTGTACTGGCAACGTCTGTATTGCATACTGAAAACATAATGAATCTGATCTGACAACCCTGCATGGTTTTCTTCATGTGATACTCAGCCTCTCATTTATTTTCCAATCCAAACTCGGAGCAGGAGGAATTCCTCAGCCGTGCTCCAACAGCTCCAATCAGCAATAAAACACGGTCAGGGTGCCACTTTCCAGCCCTAATACCTCACTGCTGAGTGTTTATTTCACATCCTCAACCTCTGTCTTTGGGGAGAGAGAGTAAGCAATTAGATTGACTAAACATGAGTATTATGTATCTATTTCCAAATCGCTGATAATTGGGTGCTTATTTGGTGCTGTAAACATAGGGTTTCGTTTATCACTGAAGCCTGAAGTAGCATTTGGATTAGGTTTTG
Organism: Channallabes apus; assembly: GCA_030522415.1. NCBI lineage: Eukaryota > Metazoa > Chordata > Actinopteri > Siluriformes > Clariidae > Channallabes > Channallabes apus. Next base: position 8,542,089 of record CM060123.1, read on the forward strand.
GAGGAAAGAAAGGCCCATTGAAGGTGGGATTTGCTGATGGGAAGACCACATGGGAAGAATAGAGAGATAGAGTGCGCTATTCAAGACCGGCACAAAGTCCAAATTAACATACTTGGACATAGTATAAGGCATAGATGACTCTTTATGCTGGAAGCAGCAGATGAATTTCTGATAATCAGTTTCACAAATGCGCATGTGTGATGTCAGGATGTCTCCTGCTCCATGCTGTTGAAAGAATGACAGGCTCTGAAATCCGGCCAGGGCAGATGGACCTCTCCCTGTCAGAGCACTGCCAAGACATCAGAGATGGAGTTAGCCAGGCATAGATCCCACTTGCACTGCCGGGCCGATATCCAGCTGCAGCCAGGACCACGCTGCACTACTACATTCCTCCCATTTAGCACGCACAGTCAATCTACTATGAGTCTGCAGGCTTGAGTATACCAGACACGAAGATTTCTGGTTTGCCTGGAGTAGACACGCCATCATGACGCCTGGGCCAGGGACAAGAACTAGACTTTGACCAACATATTTTAATCAAATAAGCCCATTCCACATTCCAGCGGATCCTTCGGGGCCCCAGTTTGTACCGGTTGTCTTCGGGTGACAGCGGGTCTGGCCCAGGGTGCTTCCCCTCTTTTCCGTGCTTGTTTGTTTCACGCTGTTGAGAACAGAGTTTACATTCTGAGGTCTCCGGCAATACTCATCCAGTCCAAGTAAAAAAGTTGAAAGCTTTGGCAATGCACGACTTGGCTTTACTGTGAAATGAGCCATCTTGATTCTTGACAGTAGTAATTTAAAACTATGAATTGTTTCCAGTTTACGAATGGGTATGATCCTGCCAATCTATTCAGATATTGAAGCAATAATTGTTTTTTAAATACCTATTATTTATTAGAATATCAGTATATTGACAAAAAAGCAATATTGACTCTAAAATTAATTCACATACTTGAGGAGGCAGTATTTTGCACAGGTGGAAGCGATACATAAAAGAAGGCTGGAACAAGGGAAGAACAGATAAAAACCTGCATAACAAAACAGGGCCTTTAAACATCCACCTTGTCATGGGTAAAGATAAAAGAAGAAAACCGAAACGAGGCCACGCGTAGTATCCTTGGAAGCCAGTAAGTCCTGCAACACTACTGCCAGATTCGCTCCAGAGGAAACATCACCAGTTTTCCGAGGTGCTGAGCCAAACCAATGAAACTCTCTGTTCCATATGGGTTCATTTTTGTCTTCGTATCCGTTCCATTTTTTTCCCTCGATGCTTAATTTTTTTTTCTCCCACCGATTCATATGCCGGAAGACTTAGACACTTTTGCCAGACTTGTAAACGCAATGGTACGTACATTCCTAAATGGCAGTCTCTCAAGATTAATGCTCGTAACTCCATTAGATGCAACAGACTGAGGTGTATGAAAGTTTACCTCCTAGAGTGGTTCGAACAGCACTCCGCTCAATTAACGATACGCTGTTCAGTGCTAATTCAAACAAACCCGATAGTCCTTCGGTGGATTGCAGTATAACACATCTGGTTCCAATCGACTTGTATTACCTAATACGAAGTTAATGCAGCTCTGGACGAATGCATCAAACATTTTTGACTGTGTTTATCGTCCAGCATCCCACACTATAGGAGTTAGGGTGGGGACAATTGTCCCATATTCAGTCCAAATTCTGGTCTAATACATACTGAAGCACTGCTCCGGTCATCCAGAAATTACTTAACTTAAAATAATAACCATATTACATGTTCTGCTGAGAAAAGTGCAGTTTGATGCGAGAGTCAGGCTTTCCAAGAACAATATTTGATTGTTTCCAGAGCGTAATCTTTTTCCTGACCTGAGTCCTGAATACACAGTCTTTTTTTTACATCAATTTGTTTGCTCTCATATCACAATAAAAAGGCAGAAATCCTGCTTTTCTCATAACCACTTACTTTTCAGTTAGTTAAATAACCTTCATTCTTTAAAAATATATATTTTCCTAAAGTTGTTAATTTAGCACTGCACTATGCATGTGACCCATCACAACAAATCAGGCATTAAGTTGCATTATGGGTGATTTGAGGTGGTTTGAGCACATTTCAGATTTCTGGTTCAATAAGCTCCATTTTGATACCTGGATTTATTTCATGTCCATGTTTCATGTCCGGTTGCTGAGATATGGCCAGTGAGGTTTTGAAATCTTTTTTCATTCATTCATTTTCTATACCGCTTAATCCTGTGTTCAGGGTCGCGGGGGACCTGGAGCCTATCCCAGGAGACTTCGGGCACTGGACAGGGTGCCAATCCATCGCAGGGCACACACACATACACACATTCACACACTACGGGCAATTTGGGAACGCCAATGGGAACGCCTAACCTGCATATCTTTGGACTGTGGGAGGAAACCGGAGTACCCGGAGGAAACCCACCAAGCACAGGGAGAACATGCAAACTCCATGCACACAGAGACGGGAATCGAGCCTGGCCGGGGAATCGAACCCAGACCCTGGAGGTGCAAGGCGACAGTGCTAACCACTACACCACCGCGCCGCCTATTTTGAAATCTGTTTTAGAATATTTAAGTGATGATTCTATGATGTTAAGTAACAGAAAGCCCTGAGATTAATTTTCCCTGCTCCCCTGAAGACTAATTTCACCAGCAGTGCGGTTTTATAGCAAAACAATGCATGTTTTTTTTTTCTGTCACAACTGGAGTAACCAGCTTGGTTAGCGTTCATTCAAGTTTCACGATGTAGATTTTCTCAATGGTGTTGAAGGAACAGGAAGAAAAGGTATTTACAGTACAGTATCGACTGATTTATGCCGACTTGATGCATCGGATCACGAATACAGTATAGTCCATAAGTATCTGAACAGTGCTGTTGGATTATTATTGTTTTGACTGTGTGGACACCAAAAGAACAGATCAGAAATCCGATCTGACCGTGTAGTACACAATATCACTTCTAGTACTATTGACAATCCCAGGGTTCTCAGAAAGTGCATGATCTAAGGGAACCAAAGGAACTGGACAAATAAGTCTGCAAGAAAATACAACTTATAATAATAATTTAAAAAAAAATTAAGATGTGGTGTGAGCTGCAAATTGTTACTATGCTTAACATCTTCAGTGGCACGTTTGTCTGTATACACTCCTCTTGCCAATACTAATACAGGTTTCTTCTGGTATTTCCGTACGACGCCCAAAAGTATGAAAAGGCTTTTCAAATTTATGCTATTTTTAACTTAGACGTTTTATGCTGCTAGTGTATTCTACGTTTACAACAATCTGACGGATCTTTTCTAACATCATTCATGACTGACAGCATTGTTTGTTTACTAGTGTCTTCCTTCCTCTTTTCTTTTTTCTTATGTTAACAATTTCATTCTGATTTCCTTTTATACTTGTGATAGTCTCAATTAAAGTTGCTATATTAATTAGGGACACTTATCTTCTCATCCTGATAGCTCTAAATATAATTGTCTGAAAGAAAGAGTGTGTCGTTCCTGGGCTCTTAAACAGCTTTTAATTATTTCTGTGGAAAAACAAGGTGGGGTTTCTATAAAAGAAACAGGGTGCAGTGCAGTCTGACGAAAGGGGCAATAAACGTGTTAGGATTATTGAAGAATTAATGTTTGAACTCTTGGACGTATTGGCTGAGAAGGTGGACGTTTTATCGAGCACGGAGCCTTTTGAAGGCTTTCGGGCCACGGATTTCAGGATCGTGAAGGTTGCAGGATTCAAAGCATGATATAGTCACTGGACTAAAAACAGGCCATAGCATCCTGTCTTTAACAGTTATTAGAGTTTTTCTCTTAGGATCAAGTTAAAAGAGATCCTTTGTGCCAGAAATGGTAAATAAAATTACCTGATTTGTAAGTAATATCTTTACTTACTTATAAAGATGTATAGTTGAAAACATATGTTGTATAAATAAAACGCATGAATTTTGGCCAACTTCGCAATATTGTTGGGAAAAAATATTTGCCCTTGCATAGTAGAAATGATCACCATCATCATTATTATTATCAATAGTAGTGTGTGTGTGTGTGTGTGTCCTTTTCACATGTACCATGAATAAACCAGTCAGTCTCAGGTCACCATGCATACACATTCACACCCTTGGCACAGACACACATCAACAAACACACACACAGTAACAAACCAGATCAAGTCAGCAACGTTCCCCACGGTGCCCCCACCCTACTTTACATTTACATTTAGGCATTTGGCAGACGCTCTCATCCAGAGCGACTTACATTTTTTATCTCATTACACATCTGAGCAGTTGAGGGTTAAGGGCCTTGCTCAAGGGCCCAACAGTGGCAACTTGGTGGTTGTGGGGTTTGAACCTGGGATCTTCCGAACTGTAGTCCAATGCCTTAACCACTGAGCTACCCCTGCCCTACTTTACATATCATGCTGCTATCACTCACTTTGTACACTTCTACTGCCACTACCAGGAGCATATTTCTATTTCTTTCTTGGATATGTTTTTATTTCTTCTCTTTCTTTTTAAATTGTGATTTTAGTTTCCCACGAGGGATTAATAGATGATGGTGTTATCTGATCCTATCAGACTCATTAACTTACAGTTACAATACAACAAAACACGGTGCAGCAACACCACAATCGTAATCAAAATTATTAGACTTTGAAACATTCAGTCCAGCTTCTTTTGATTTTTTTAATACTTTGTCATTAAAGTGCCTCCTTTGATCAGCAGATGGAATTAAGCTATAATCATTCCTTTTTCTTTGGCTAATTACTCCATTCTTCTGCAGCCATGACGTTGTGGAAATAACTTGACAAGGAAAACGGTTAGCACTTCAAATATGATCCATATGGACACCACATTATCATAAAACTAATATTTTACCATTATTTACAGCAAAGGTTATTTTACTGTCAAGAGACATTAAGGTTTTTAAGAATTTTGCAATAAAAAAAAAGCCAATGAAAACATGCAAGTCTCCATGCGAAGAGACTTGCTTGTTTTTATGATGAAAAACTGGGAATGAAAAAAAAAAAAAAAAAACAGAAATTCAAGCATCGTGTTTTAGACACAAATAAAGATGCCAACAGCATTTTTATATTAGACTCTATGAATGAGCTGGGAACGCTCATGCAATATTCATATTCTCCACAGAAGATTTTTTTGGCCGATAAATCCATGGCCAACAGGACAGGACACAATAAAGTCTGGGTCCCATTTTAAAAAGATTGCAGTTGAAAAAGAAAAAAAAAAAAAGAAAGAAAAAAAAGAAAAGAAAAGAAAATGGGGAATCTGATGTAACTGTATTTGTGTTCTTTATTTATGGTCCAGGCAACAAGCCTAGAACAGAGTGCACACAGTGTGTGTGTGTATACACCAAACGGGACTAGAACAAGAGTGAGAAATCTACAGCTGAGGGAAAAAAATAAAAAAAGGGTTTGAATAATATTTTCAAACTTCATTAATTGGCTAGAGATTGCTTTCTCATTCGGTATGAAGTTAAATAAATGGGAAGCCATTACATGATGATTAGCATTATCATTCATTTACTAAAATGGCATGGCTTATTACTCTCATTGCCTCAGATGCACAAATGTTCCAATGATCTTGAGTTTTTCTTTTTTTACTGACCTGTACATTCATTAATGCAACTAATAGACGCATTTCATGGGCAAATATTATTTCAATATCCCGTCTCCTAAAAGTGCTTTGTCTTGGATCAAAGAAAATCTTCTTCTATTCATTTTCTATACCGCTTTATCCTGTGTTCAGGGTCGCGGGGGACCTGGAGCCTATCCCAGGAGACTTCGGGCACTAGGCGGGGTACACCCTGGACAGGGTGTCAATCCATCGCATGGCACACACACATACACACACTCACACTACAGGCAATTTAGGAACGCCAATTAGCCTAACCTGCATATCTTTGGACTGTGGGAGGAAACCGGAGTACCCAGAGGAAACCCACCAAGCACGGGGAGAACATGCAAACTCCATGCGCACAGAGACGGGAATCGAGCCTGGCCGGGGAATCGAACCCAGACCCTGGAGGTGCAAGGCGACAGTGCTAACCACTACACCACCGTGCCGCCTATTCAAAGAAAATCCTTTCTCAAAATGTTTTATAGTTTGTTTCATAAGCCGAGTGAAATGTGATGGGGGTAAAAGAAAAAGAAAGGAAAAAAAAAACATAATCCATGCTTCCAAAGTGCTCTGCTGAATTCATCATTATAAGCAGCATTCCGCAGCAGAACCGAGTAGAAATCTTGCTATGGGCCGCTTCCTCTAGAGGCCCAGGATGCTTCTGCATTATCAGACATTATGTGGGTTCTTTTGTTCCCTGGAGAAGTGGAGCAACACTATTATGAGTATAGCAATTGAAATGTGTTGAATAATGCATGCTGAGTTAATTAATTCACGACATGCTTTGATCGAACGGTGCATGTTTTCGCTGCAGCTCCCTGAGGAGGATTTCACCTTTGTGTCTAAACCTCACTGGCACGGAGACCCTTCAGTTCTTTCTCCAGTGCTTTACTCCTCCCTCGTGTTGAGGATGATCTTCTCCATTCTCCTGTCACTCCCCCCCCCCCTCATGCTTCTTTCCTGTTTTCTCTCCTCTCTTCTATCTTCTCATCTGCGTTCTGCTGTCTCTTCTCTCATGAACTGAGACGATTGTCAGTCTCTATGTGTAATCCTTACTGACACGCACAACATTATGCTGCAGTGCCGAGACAGAAACGGCCTGACAGGATAGGCGAGTTAGCTTGGCTTGCCTTTCACCCCCCCCCACTCCCCTTTCTTCCCCTCCTCTTTTCTCTTCTCTTTGTTTGCAGGATTGCTCCTCCATCGTTCTGACACTCGGGAGGTGAGAGGAAACCACCATGACTCCGGCACCTGGCATCCAGCTTCTCGAAAAAGAACACATGTTTCATCAAGGCTTCAGGCAAACGTGCGTCCAATGCACTGCTTGGCAAAAAACTCTTTAGCTGTTTGGCACTGATGCCGTCTTAATGCAAAGCAGAGTGACAAGTAATGCTTTCTTCACCACTGATCCTTCCACTTCAGCCCACTTCTCTTATTATTTTTTCGCCTTAAATAATTCCAGAAGTGTAAATTATTCTGGATAAGGATGTACAGTACGGTTCACAGATAGGCATTGATATCTATAACCCAATGCTTTCATGATGATGAAATAACACATGGATGGATATTTCATGAAACAATGAAGCATATAGATTAACAATCATACAAATCATATACTGTATGGATAGCTGATAATTTCAGGAACACTGAGAATACACCATGTATAAGACACCAGGTTATTGCAGGACATCACACACACACACACATATGCACACTCTTCCACACCTCAGGGCAATATCTGATGTTCTTACTGGCATGTTTTTCGGAGGTGAAAGGAAACTGCAGAACCTGACGGAAATTCACATGATCACGGAAGGAAAATGCAAAACTCTACACAGATAGTAACCTGAGCTCCGGAGCGACTGGGGCCCCCGGAGCTGTAAAACACCATGTTGCTCATGTTGGGAAGAAGGTTAAGTAAGGTTAACCCAAATTTTTAGTCTGTTTTAGCAGCTTACAGCTGTTTGACATTTTTTATCTTTCCAAAAACTTAGCCCTGACCTAAACCGTAACAAATGATGTAATGGAAAATACAAATGTAAAGTTACATATTCCTAATATGTTTTACTGAAACATAATACGATGCAGTTTTCGAAAATGAAATTACCTTGTTGCAGCCATTAAATCATTTTATATGGTATTAAGCTACTCATAAATAGGATAATTGTGCTATGCAATAAGCCTCACTATTCTACCTGAAGCAACAGTGTAGTGTATTAAACCAAGCTCTGCTTACACTTTCTTCATGGCCTGCACAGAACCCTGACCTCAATTCCACTAAAAAACCTTTGATTGCACACCAGGCAACATCCTCCTAACATCAGTGCCTGACCACTAAACGGCAATAAAAAGGGACTTAACCTGCAATGGAATGTTCAAAAAACACATATGGGTGTGATGATCAGGTGTCTGCAAGTGTACGTCCAAACAGGAAACTCAGCCCCAAGTTTAAACAGTTTTAATCAGACATTTGGTTACGGTTCTGTGACATTCCTCCCTTCTCTCGACTGACATCTTCGCATTTTTTGCTAGAGTGAAAGGCACGTTTTTTCCATTGACACCTACTGTACGTTTAACAAATGCACTGTATGCATACTGTATGTTATGGAGAATGATTGTACCTGACTACTACCTGACCTTTTTTTTTTATTTATCAGAGATCACTTAAATGCTTGATGAAGATGCATTGTAAACAACTGAGAACTCACAGTATTGGGACTAAACAGCTGTGTGGGCATGGAGAAAAAAATATGGTAGTGTGACTAATTAGAAAAGAGCTTCAATTTGCTAGGGACCATAAAGAATAGACTTTGCAGCAATGGAAAAAGGTCATGTAGACAGATGAGTCCAGATTGTCCCTATTCCAGAGTGATGGGGAATCTACAGAATGCGAAGGGAAGCACATGCACCCATCATGCATAGTGTCCTCTGTACTGAAGACAGTGTTATGATCTGGGGTTGCTCCAGTTAGACAGGTCTACGTTCAGCAATGTTACTGGTTACTGTAAGAGCAGGTTATCGCTTTTCTTTCTTTCTTGATGGCATGGGCATAACTCCAGGACTTAAATCATGAAAAAGTGGTTCTGGGAGCATGAGGAATCGTTTTCATCACACATGATTTGGTCACCACATTGTGTGCCGTAATGAAAGCTAAAGGCGGTTGAACGAAATAAATTTTTTGGGCCAAGTAGTGTACAGTATATTTTCTTATGCCCTAAGGATTTCTCCATGGATTAATTACAATTAAGTCGATTTTGACAAACGAACTGTTAATTAACTCATTATGAAAGCAGTAGTTACTAACACATGCTTATTTGTCACACTCCTTGTAAAGTGCTACCACAAAGTGTAATAGAGTCACTCCCTTTCCCTAGAATCCAAGAAAAAAGAGAACAACAGCCAGATAGAGAAGAGCTCAATTTCCAACGAACAGAGAGTGGATAGAAAAGCAACAATGAGGGATAAGATGGCAGCTGAGTGCCCATCTTAGGGTGTAGTGCTTGTGTTGTCTGAGGGGTCACTGAGCATTGCCCTCTAGCTACCCAAGTTGAGTCAAGCAGCATAAGAGTCTCTAGTCGCTCTTTAACTAGAAAGATTTAAGGATGTAGTCTAGAGGGTACATAAAGGAACCAAAATAGTCCAGACAAAACAGGACTCTTGTTGTTGCATCTCTTTTCACACCTGAGGCGGTTTGAGCTTTTCAAATACAGTGCATTAAACTCAAGTGTGAATTTAGCAGACTTCCGAGGGGAAACGATTGCCAACAATAATAATAATAATAATAATAATAATAATATGCACTTATCCACAATGCTGTATAAGAACTTTTACTTGGATAAAGGACACGCATTTGGCACAAGATATATAGGCATTTTCTGCCATCAGTTATCAAAAAAAGACAGATTCTCTCTGGAAAGATGGTTTATGTCCCAAAGCCATGGCAAAGACATGTGCTTATCATCAAGAGCTACCCTGTAACACTCTTTCTGTGTGATACAAACCCCCCCCCCCCCCCGACACCAGAACGAGCTTCTTATTTATTGAGGACACACATATAATCCTAATGTTGGCTAAAGATCAATCTCGGTAATCACATGAGCGGATTTTCTATGTGTTAAGCAAATGTGACTCACAACTTTTTTTTCTTCCCCCCTTTGCTCAGCCTTGTGATATGTCTATAACGTTCACATTGCGGTGGAATGCATGTATCAGCTGCCAAACATAACAAAGCCTCTTTAAACAAATGAACCGAGAGCCGGTTTTATATTAAGGGAAGATTTTCAAAGGCGACGTCTTACCGTCTTACCGTCTTACATTCAACTTCTTTCAGTCTTCTTTTCATTCATTCGCATTCAGGTTCAGGTTGTATATAATGGAGAGCCATGCTGTAGCAATCCCCGGCATTTGCTCGCACGGAATCGTTTGGATTCTCCCATTGCCATGCGACATCTTGACACTCGTTAATCATCTCTTGCTTACAGCCAGGCCTGATTCGACACGAGGTCCAATAGAGTGTTTTTGAATTTAATTAATGATTATCAGTGCACATCATGACTATCACACCTACTTATGGAATGCAACTTTGAGACTTCAGATGGAAAGGCTTTATTATACAGTATGCCGATATTTTTTTGTGAATGCTCTATAACTGCTTTTTCTCAGCTTAGAACTGAAAAACATCTGCCTTAACCAGATGCTCAATGGCTTCTGACAAAAAACAGAAACAAAGAAATACCAGAACGTTCAGTATCCCGATAATAGTTTTGAAAAAAGGTGTACTTACTGGGAATGTAACCAATTATGAATCCATTACTGTATGTTGATTAATCCAAAAAAAATAATCTGAATGAATATAAAAACAGAATAAAATTAGGTGCAACATTGCTTTTTTTATTTTTCTGGGAATTTGTTTGACACTAGAGGTTTGCCGTTCTACCACTCCATGGCTCACACTGTCTACACACTGTGCACATGGCAGCTTACTGTATCTGTGATGGGGGTTCCCAAAAAAAATATATATATTTTTTTAAACACCTAATTTGTACGTTCACTGCACATCATTTTGTCAACATTTTTACATGATTGTTCTGAATTTCTCTTAAATCCTTCTGGAAAAATACAGTCATTATATGAAATGGTACTTAAACTCTCCCAGTTTGATTAGCAGCAGTACTGTGTCCAAGTTTCATAGTATATTTTTGTAGCATATTCAGCAACTGATCCTTTTGTAATATAACAAACCAATGTTTGAAAAGATAGTTTACTCAATCATGAAAAGTATAAAGCTTTCCAGAAAGTTCCAGAAGGTGTCTGGTTGACACCAGTTATGAACTTAGGAAGACCTGAGCTGAGGAAGTTCAGAAGTTGGATAAATTAATATTCTGCAAGCAATACACTGCAAATTATCTGACACTTGCCATGATTTAAAATCTGACTTTCAGACATGATAGATAATTTGCCTTGTTTTAAAAATTACTTACTTGTTTTTAATACTTGATTTTATATCATAATCTTAAACTGAGCATGAGTATATCATTTTGTCTTTATTAGTCCAGAAATCCTAAATTGGATAGAGTAGCTCTTAAAATAAGCTAAATTAGTTATTTCACCAGACGTCTCACAAAATAAAACTTCTTTTAAGATTCTTTGACAAATTCAAAGATTTGTTTGCTCAGTTTGCTTGATTTAAAAATCTTATTTCAAGATTTCTTACCAAGTAAAATTTACTTGCTGCATGGACAGATAATTTCACTAGTTTTAGGTAATTTTTTTATCAAATGTAGTAATTGTTTCTTATTTTTAGACTAACAATTTTTGCAGTGTAGTTAAGCAATTTCATACAAGAGGGATGCGGTTGTAATGAATATTCATCATGACCTCAAATGTGATATGACATTTGTACTGCAGTAAACACCATTTATTATCAATAGATTATGATTTGTTGATTTTGGCTCATCTGGAAAACGGCATAGTAGTATACAATCATGTTCAAATGTTACTATGACCATTTTAATTCTATGTTTTTTTTTGTGTGTGAAAACATTTTAAAAATCATCTGAGTTACATGTTAAAGTCCATGACAGCACAATTAGAAGAAGAGTGAACAAGTACGGTTTGCTTGAAAGGATCGTTTGGCTGATCATCTCAAAATGTTTGGCTGAACTAAACACCTCATAGACTCTGTCAAACACGGCAGTGGATGAGTGATGATTTTGACTTGTTTTTACCACCACATGACCTGAGCACCTTGAAGTCACTGAGTCGATCATGAACTCCTACTTTCTATTTACACATAGTCCTTTTTAGAATATTAGCTAACTTCCAGGGAGTGTTGGGTGTAACGCGTTAGAGAACTTGGATTACGTTTTTGATGTAACGCCCTTTAAGTACTCAGTTATTAAGTTACTTTTTCAAAAATGTAATCCGTTATTCAGACAATTTATGCAATCCGTGAGCCAGACAGCAGTCATTTCAAGTCCGTTATTGTGTGCGTGTGTGTAAAAGTCATCCTACAAGCCCCGCCCCCGATAACCTGTTATTCCTGCTGTTATACCCCTATCTCACCTATGCGGTTTGACTATGCGAGGACCGACGCACGGAAAGATGGAAACCTAATCACAGCGCCAAAACTCGCGGTGAATCATGATAAACCGTACTTACGCGTAGCTGAGATAGGGGTATTAGTAGTTAATTATGGGCTAAACTTCGCTGAGTGATGATGGTAGAATAATTTTAAGGCAGAGTGTCCATTGTTTCCTACATCAAGCACTGCAGTGGATCAGGGGTTAGAGAAGGATTTGGGATTCAGCCTTGTGTTAGAATGATATATAGTTAAATGTCCCAGTGTTCTTATGCTCTAAAATCACAACTTGGGGAATGCATGTCGTCCAATCAGATGACTCGGTCAGAACTAATTGTTGCTATAGCCTGTGAAATTATTAATGACTTCTTTCCCTTTTTTTAATCTGTTTCTTTAAATGATCGAACGTTTTCAGTCTAGAGACCTCCTTCGCATTAAAACCTCCAATACTTACAGTAGCACGCAGTAGGCGCAGGACAAACACTCACTGGAGTGAAAAGATATTCCAGACGTGAAGCCCATTTTCCATTTCTCTCTATTTTTTGCGCTCCTGGTTTTTGCCTCCTTTTTTTTAAAATCTTAAACAACACACCACCACAAATCTGTATCGTATTTCAGGCTCTCTCGCTGATGTTTATTAAAAAGCTTTTAGAGATTTCAGATTGAAATGTGCAGTAGTGCGGTTTGGTCCACTTTTTTATTTATTTATTTTTTTTAAACCAGGCAATCAGTATAAAAAGGGCAGTAAATTGGCAGACTGCTGGAGGAAATGGCAGAGCCACAATCTGTTTGTTTCCCCTCTTAAACGCTTTTAAAGGCATCTACTTTATTAGTGAGCCTGCCATCCTGGCCAAACAATCCAAATGTGATTTCAAGTGTAAAAAATATGTCAAATGGTATCAACATGTTTCAGACAGTACAACATGGGTTTAGGGTTTCAGAGAAGAAAGCCACAGCTTGACATACTAAATACAGACTCAGTTCTCTGGATATTCAACATTAAAAGAATTTTAGAAGAATTGATTCCTTGAGTAACTCGAATAATTCGATTACAAAAAATGATCGAGGCAAAATATTCTGCCTCGAAGCTTCTTTTAACAAATTTTAAAAGCTTGCGTTATGTTTTTGTGCAATTACTTATTTGTTGACAGCGCGCTTTTGACAAAGTGAGCTTCCGGATGCAAGCCGCCAGTAAACACCAACGAAGAGGAAGCGTTTATGTCACCCACAAAGCGGAAGGAGACGCAAACAGTTAGCTGTGTATTACATTTAAGCATTTGGCAGACGCTCTTATCCAGAGCGACTTACATTTTTTTTTATCTCATTACACATCTGAGCAGTTGAGGGTTAAGGGTCTTGCTCAAGGGCCCAACAGTGGCAACTTGGTGGTTGTGGGATTTGAACCTGGGATCTTCCGAACCGTAGTCCAATGCCTTAACCACTGAGCTACACCTGTACTGATTTGAGGGAGCGTTTTGTTGCCGGCTACAAAATATCAGCAAGCCAAGAGGTGAAGAAAGCAGCAAGAGAAAACGACAGAAAAGTTCCGAAAGTTTAGTTGCACACCTTAGTGTTTAGGCTTTAAAATAAGAATGTATGGCACCGTAATGCACTTACTGTAATTCATCTCAGTCCACTTTAATACCCCTAATCTCACCTACGCAGTTTCGCGCAGTGGCCAGAAGTACGGTTCATCATGATTCACCGTGAGTTTTGCTGCTGCGATTATCTTTCCGCACGTAAAAAAAAAAATTAAACATGTTAAAAAAATTAATTTTTTGGTGGTCCTCGCAGAAGCTTGCGGACCTTGCAGAACATCGCGGAATGTTGGCGGGCAATCGCGGCGGCTGACGGTGCCTAACACCACATCTCACCGCGAGTCAAACAGCATAGGTGAGACAGGGGTATAAGCTATTCCTTGTATTGTGAATAATGACAATGTTTATTTTTGATAAAATGCTGTATGCATTTTAAAAATAAAAGTTGATTTTTCTAAAAAAAAAAAAAAAAAAAATTAATCTTTGTTTCTCTTATATATTTTACATTACTGTTTAATTAAGCAAAAGTACATTTTATCCGAATACTCGATTAAATTTTTGGTAGAATACTCAATTACTAAAATATTCGATAGCTACAGCCCTACTTTGTTTTAATGAAGGAGGTACGAGCCACATGTCAAATCAGTTGAACACTTTAATTTTTTTTTACCCCAGTCACCAGATATGGTGTGACATGATGTTGGAAAAAATGCAGACTTTTGCTCTACCCTTGATCCAGTGTTCACACCTCTTTTGCTAATCTAGCTTTGCTTCCACACGGGTCACAGCAGAGCAGGAATACTAAGTCTTTTCTGCAGGTGTTTCTTCCAACCATATATCACACACAACAGAGGCCATATGGTCCTCACAAAGTGCTGCCTGACGTTGTACAGGAGGAGCTCATACTTCTTTCTGGACAGCAGGGGGGCTTGTTGGAATAAGCAGCCCTCCAAGACTCATCATTCAAATTCCCAGACACTTGCTTGAGGTCCTGACATTTGGTTAAGCCGAAAAGGGGAATATTTCGGCCGTAAACGTGAAATGCGCTTTCCCCAAATCGTACGCAGAAAATGGAACATGGGTTTAATGTTGCACATGTTTTTCCGATCAGCGCTCGAGTCAGCCTTTCTGACAGCGAACCCATCAAGAGAATTGTTTGGTTACCGCATGCGTGCACTGCATCTGCCACATATTACCACAAACCTCAGAAAGATAGAGAGACGGACGTAGAACAGAAGGAATTATATCTACAGACAGCTACAGTCTATGGCCGGAGAAAGAGGAGCCACCTTTATGCCACCAACTGCTCCATGTGGTCCATGGAAGAAGTCAAGAATTGACTGCTAACACACCTTAGAGATTTGCAAGATGTTTAATTTAGCAAAAAAAAAAAAAAAACGGATAGAATTAAAGCTGTTTTAATGATTGACAGCTCGGGTCAATAACAATCTGCATAGAAAGGAAAAAGAAAGAATGGTAGCTTGTGATAACAGAACAAGCCAACGAAAAAAATCCCCATCTCCGTCAATTAATCTAGTAAGCGTTTTATTTATATGAAATAAATGGCAAGCTAAGCATGTTTTCCTGACACGTGGTACCAAAGGCATTTCTTTCACGTTCCGTACTGAGAACAAAAGACAAAAAAAGGAGGTCAGAGCATGGAGTATTTGATATGCCGGGACATTCCTGTGGGGAACGTGCTTTCATAAACAGGCGAAATTGACAGGATAGGGATGTTTATTTCCCTTGGCTGATTAACCCCACTACGCTTGTGATAGAAACGATCCAGGTGGGAGAGATCCCCGCATTAAGCCTTCAGATAGCAGCAACAAATAACTGATTCAATTTATAGATTATTCTATAGCTTTTCAGGCACTCATTGAAATCATGGTGCATTGTTGCTAGCAGCAGCTTCCACAGCCATTGTTGTTGGCTGTCATTCAGATGGATTGTGGGTATGGGAGGAAAACGCTAGGATGCTTTAACTCAAGATAAATTCTTTCCAACATATGGCTGGACAGCAGCAGAATTTCACGCTTTGACCTGTTTCATATGAGCCGTTCTTTGCGTTTAGCAGACTTGGATCTTCACAAGACATCCCAAGAGGCCTTGTGGGTTTTCCAGCTGCCTTCCTTTTAAATACAAAGCTGTTGGTATTTGAAACAACGGTTCTGGTGGAATCTATGGAAAATACACAGTTATCCCTCTAACCAGGTTCCTGTTGCGGTGAACTGTGACTCTTCATGCCTACGGTACTCCCACTCCTTGTTTAATGCAGTTCAGTGGGTGGGTTTCACTTTGTCTTGACAGTGTTCAATTCACAGGATTACAGGAGCTCTCAAGTTCAGCTCTTTCAGAGGAGAAAATATGAAAGAATGGCGCAAAGCTTAAGGTCGATAAAAACTAAACTTTAAAAATAAAATGTGTAACTGTCCCATCTCCTTCTCAATACATTACTTTGAAAGATTTAGCTTAAATGTGTTCATATGTATTTATATACACAAATCCGGATCAATTTAGGGCTTCATGACCTGAAGAACTCGACTATGCCAAGACTATTTTCACACTAGAAAAGAAAGACGCTAGATGTGCCGAGGGGCCACTAAGTATAGCCAGGAGGTCATAACCCAGTATTGTCAATGTTATTATGAGGGGTGTTCAAGTCAACACATGAAATTTCTCAAGAATGAAGGCATAAAACTGATTAACATTTTTCCAAAGATTGGAATGGTGGGAAACGTTTTTAAAGAAGGCCGTATGTTCGTGCAGTATATGATATGACAATCCTTCCCAAGACCACTGAAGTCATTCCTGTGAACATTCAGCGAGTACAACGCCTGATCCTTGAAGCTTGACGGACTACTTGCCACCAAATTGCAGAAGAAACACCAAAGTCTGTGGGAACTGGACACACAATCTTCCCCGACTACCATTTACACATTACAGGAACTTGGCTTGGAGTTATTACCACATCCCTGTACAGTCCTGACCTTGTACAGTTATTTCCACATGTTTGGGCCATTAAAGGATTTCCTAGGAGGCCAGGGTTTCAAACAGTCTGATTTCTGCAAACTGAGGAAATGTTCTACCTTGATGGAAGTGAAATGCTGCGATAAGTACATTAGTGTAGCAGGAAATTATAGAGAGAAATAAAGCTAGCTTTTTCCTCACATAACTGTATTCTGTTATTTTGCACAATCGAAATCCCAGTTTGACTTGAACGACCCATAATTTTTTAACTATAGTCTTACAGATATTTAACCTGTTTGTCTGCTCTTTTCAATTTATTTGAAAACTTAGTATGCCTATAATAATGTCAACATGGAATAAATTTCTTCTTAGAAATAACAAACTTAAAAAAAATGAATAAAAAAAAAACACATTTTGCTTGTACATATTTAAATATTTAACCTTTTTTTTTTTTTTACTCAACATTTGTGAGCACTGCTTTGGGATACAGTTGTTATTTGCGCAACAGCATCCTTAATTTCAGTAAAGGAAACCATATACCATCCTGTATAACACTGACTGTGGAACTTAAGCGACCGAGCAAGTCTACAGTATGTTAAGATCTTCTCAACACCTCTTGTAGATATTTCTTTTTGTTCGTGTATAAAACAGCAAACAGAATACCTACAGTATTTGAGCATTACCACTATGTTATTAAGATTTAACATTGAAACTACGTCGTCTAATGAAGTGTAACCACTGCTCTATAATGCAGCTTTAAATAAAAGAAACGCTAAGCGGAGAAACTGAAATATAAGAGCTTCTGTGTTGACTTCAAGGTTACAGAGTCAGGCTGTCTGTATGTGAATTAACCTTAGTACAACAGAGAATTACCTCTCTCATTGTGAGAGCAGTCAAGTCACAGCCACAGGCCAAATCAGTTAATTATCTCCGTTAATTCCCCCAGTGCCAGGCTAATGCAATTATATGCAAACAAATACCTGCCGCCGTGGCACTTTTTCTCCTCTCTTTCTCTTCCATACTTTGCCTCTGAATGGGAGACTCATTTAATTAGCCGGCTTAGTTTACAAACTGTGCTTTCTAAATACTAAATCTCCCACCACGGGCCTTTCCTGTACTTATCGCTGTCTTAAACACACACAGGGAAACACTTGCACTAGATTAAATAAAAAGGCCAAACGAGAAATTGAATTCTGCATAAATAAAAATCAATAGTTTTGTGCAGTAGGCTCGTTTCTGTTATCCTTAGATTAGAACAGGTCATACGAGGGTTGTGAATGGACTGCAGAGATCTAATCCTGTGAAGAAACAGACATACGCACCAGAGACGAAGTCTGTTCTTCTTCACGCTGCATTGCCAAAACACTCATAGACGTGCAGGACATGAACACTGTGAAATCTGAGAGCATCCACACTGCTTATGAGCATGCAAATGCAAAACGTTGCACCGCCGATCGATGCTTATACAGTCACGGATCGATGGCTGAAGCTTGATTTATTCCCCTATAATTTGATTCAGTGGATTGGAGAGTGTGTCTTAATTACACATGTAGAGGAAAATGAGTTTAAATTAGCCTCTTGACATGGAACTCTAAATCAAACCTACTCGAGTCCATCCTGTGGATTAGGGGGTGTGACAATATACTGATGTGATAGCGTACCTGAAATGAATGATAATGTCGGTAAACGGGTAACATGAAAAAAATATGCAATATTTAAATTGAAATAAAAAAAATGTATCAGGAAGATAATAAATCAAATAATTGTTAATCGCCCAAATGTTCAATATTCATACAGGCGTTACCATAATAAATATAAATACATTCATTCATTTTCTATACCGCTTAATCCTATGTTCAGGGTCGCGGGGGACCTGGAGCCTATCCCAGGAGACTTCGGGCACTAGGCGGGGTACACCCTGGACAGGGTGCCAATCCATCACAGGGCACACACACATACACACACTCACACACCCAATCACACACTACGGGCAATTTAGGAACGCCAATTAGCCTAACCTGCATATCTTTGGACTGTGGGAGGAAACCGGAGTACCCGGAGGAAACCCACCAAGCACGGGGAGAACATGCAAACTCCATGCACACAGAGACGGGAATCGAGCCTGGCCGGGGAATCGAACCCAGACCCTGGAGGTGCAAGGCGACAGTGCTAACCACTACACCACTGCGCCGCCCAATATAAATACAATAAAAGGGAAATGCACAGGACATATACTGTATACACAGTCTTGAGCCACCCGCATTTCTTCAAATTAAATTTCATTTAATTATATAGATTACACTTTAAAAAGTGAGAACAAGTGCTCAGTGCGTAAAAATAAAATACTAAAATTGGATGTACAGTGGTGTGAAAAACTATTTGCCCCCTTCCTGATTTCTTATTCTTTTGCATGTTTGTCACACTTAAATGTTTCTGCTCATCAAAAACCGTTAACTATTAGTCAAAGATAACATAATTGAACACAAAATGCAGTTTTTAAATGAAGGTTTACTTTATTAAGGGAGAAAAAAAACTCCAAATCTACATGGCCCTGTGTGAAAAAGTGATTGCCCCCCTTGTTAAAAAATAACTTAACTGTGGTTTATCAAACCTGAGTTCAATTTCTGTAGTCACCCCCAGGCCTGATTACTGCCACACCTGTTTCAATCAAGAAATCACTTAAATAGGAGCTACCTGACGCAGAGAAGTAGACCAAAAGCACCTCAAAAACTAGACATCATGCCAAGATCCAAAGAAATTCAGGAACAAATGAGAACAAAAGTAATTGAGATCTATCAGTCTGGTAAAGGTTATAAAGCCATTTCTAAAGCTTTGGGACTCCAGTGAACCACAGTGAGAGCCATTATCCACAAATGGCAAAAACATGGAACAGTGGTGAACCTTCCCAGGAGTGGCCGGCCGGCCAAAATTACCCCAAGAGCGCAGAGACAACTCATCCGAGAGGCCACAAAAGACCCCACGACAACATCTAAAGAACTGCAGGCCTCACTTGCCTCAATTAAGGTCAGTGTTCACGACTCCACCATAAGCAAGAGACTGGGCAAAAATGGCCTGCATGGCAGATTTCCAAGAAGCAAAAAGAACATTAAGGCTCGTCTCAATTTTGCTAAAAAAACATCTCAATGATTGCCAAGACTTTTGGGAAAATACCTTGTGGACCGACGAGACAAAAGTTTAACTTTTTGGAAGGTGCGTGTCCCGCTACATCTGGCGTTAAAGTAACACAGCATTTCAGAAAAAGAACATCATACCAACAGTAAAATATGGTGGTGGTAGTGTGATGGTCTGGGGATGTTTTGCTGCTTCAGGACCTGGAAGGCTTGCTGTGATAGATGGAACCATGAATTCTACTGTCTACCAAAAAATCCTGAAGGAGAATGTCCGGCCATCTGTTCATCAACTCAAGCTGAAGCGATCTTGGATGCTGCAGCAGGACAATGACCCAAAACACAACACAAATCCAACTCTGAATGGCTGAATAAAAACAAAATGAAGACTTTGGAGTGGCCTAGTCAAAGTCCTGACCTGAATCCTATTGAGATGTTGTGGCATGACCTTAAAAAGGCGGTTCATGCTAGAAAACCCTCAAATAAAGCTGAATTACAATAATTCTGCAAAGATGAGTGGGCCAAAATTCCTCCAGAGCACTGTAAAATACTCGTTGCAAGTTATCGCAAAGGCTTGATTGCAGTTATTGCTGCTAAGGGTGGCCCAACCAGTTATTAGGTTCAGGGGGCAATTACTTTTTCACACAGGGCCATGTAGGTTTGGATTTTTTTTCTCCCTAAATAATAAAACCCCTCATTTAAAAACTGCATTTTTTGTTTACTTGTGTTATCTTTGACTAATAGTTAAATGTGTTTGATGATCAGAAACATTTTGTGTGACAAACATGCAAAAGAATAAGAAATCAGGAGGGGGGCAAATAGTTTTTCACACCACTGTATATGTAACATCCTCAGCGGCAGCCTCATTTCCCCTCTCGTCTGTTCCAACCACTCAGCATTCTGCATCACTAGTATATTAATCACTAAAAACATTCCTGAAACTGGCCAGGTACATGGACTAGGCTGAAAATGATGAGGTCAAAATGTGCCAAAAATTTTAGCCAAAAAAGTACTTTAGGAGACCTGGACAACTATTCCTTAAGACTACATTTAAAAAGACAAGAGAATTTGGCGCTTTGGAAACGAAATATAAAGAAATGACTCTGGCTCAAGACTTTTGCAGAGTACTATATACAGGTATTTCAACATTATTTTCATGAATGTAGTCCTCTGT
Source organism: Channallabes apus (assembly GCA_030522415.1). Classification (NCBI taxonomy): domain Eukaryota; kingdom Metazoa; phylum Chordata; class Actinopteri; order Siluriformes; family Clariidae; genus Channallabes; species Channallabes apus. The sequence continues at coordinate 8,563,111 of CM060123.1, forward strand.
ACTGAGTAATCCTCAATGATTTTTTTTTATCCTACACCCCCTATTGTGAGTTCACTAGAATATTACGATAAAGCATTAATGGACCTACAATTTTAGGCTTACTTTTATGACTGTGGTTTAATAGAAATTAGACCAAGATTTCAAATCTCAATGACCAGTTTTTCACTAGAATCAAGTCTAATGGCTCACAACGTCAGTGAAACAGTGTAATAAGGCACTATTATAGGTCATCTACAAAGCATTCTTACGCAAGGTGATACGCTAATTTGATACACTAATTTAACACTAATTTCTTCATCAGAAATCTGTAAAGCAGCCCTGAAGCACATACAGGCCTGCACCATCTGTGCAGATAAAAGCATCGTTTATACCTCTTGTCTCTCCTTTACTCCTGGTAGGAAGAGTGTTTTTGTTGGAGAGGTCAAGAAGAAGATCCATGACTCTTCACAGACCATCTCACAGACATCAGTACGAGAACAAAGGTCAAATATAATTGGCAGGTTGTTTATTCCATAAAGCAGGGCATGTCTCATCTCCGGGGCTCAAACGAGTCCTGGATTTCATGTTTTGATGTTCAGGAGATCTGATCATTTTCATTTTCTTACACTGCATTGAAGAAGCAGAATTCTCAATATAACGTAGGAGAACTCCGCTAGAAAGCCATCATTCATTTGAGGTGAATGTTCTTGTTTTTATTCCCCTTTGAGAATAACAGAACATACGAACTGATATAAAGCTTCAAAAACATGCAGCCAGCTGTCAGGAAGGCTGATTTTGTGAAATGATGAGAATAAAAATACAAACACATTGCACATACTTTTTCCCGACGTGACAGACGTCTACTGTCTAAAAGTGTTAAAAATATCGCTCAATCAGTCGACCCCAATCCCTATCCCTAAGAGACTTAGGGCACGAGGCTGGGTACACCCTGGATGGAGTGCCAATCCATTGCATGGTATTCACACATACTCCTACACTCATTCACACACTACGGGCAATTTGGAAACACAAATTAGCCTAACGTGCATGTCTTTGGACTGTGGGAGCAAACCGGAGTACCCAGAGGAAACCAACCAAGCACGGGGAGGACATGCAAACTCACACCTTAATAAAATGGGAATGGTTGGTGATATTAACTTCCTGTTTGTGGCACATTAGTATATGCGAGGGGGAAAACTCTTCAAGATGGGTGGTGACCATCATGGCCATTTTGAAGTCGGCCATTTTGGATCCAACTTTAGTTTTTTTTTTCAATAGGAAGAGGGTCATGTGACACATCAGACTTATTGGGATTTTCATAAGAAAATGGTGTGCTTTGTTTTAACATAACTTTATTCTTTCATGAGTTGTTGTAACTTATTAATTATTATTAACGTATTATTAACTTATTATTATTAGTTATTGTTAGTTAACTGTAGCATGGGAGATGGGTGGTCTCGTAGGGTGTCTTGCATTGAAATCTGCTGCAGTGACCCGGTTACTGCATTCACCAGACATCAACACAATTTCTATCCGCTCCTCACGTGTTAAACTCGGCGACATGTCAATGGCTGTAAACAAAGAGAAACTTGTAAATAACTCATGAAAGAATACAGTTACGTTAAAACCAAGCACACCATTGTTTTTCTTGTGAAATTCCTAATGTGTCACATGACCCTCTTCCTATTGAAAAAACAAAAGTTGGATCCAAAATGGCCACCATGGTCGCCACCCATCTTGAAGTGTTTTCCCCCCTCACATATACTAATGTTCCACAAACAGGAAGTTAATATCACCAACCATTCCCATTTTATTAAGGCGTGTCCATATAAACGGCCCACCCTGTACAAAGGCGGCACGGTGGTGTAGTGGTTAGCACTGTTGCCTTGCACCTCCAGGATTTGGGTTCGATTCCCGTCTCTGTGTGCATGTTCTCCCTGTTCTTGGTGGGTTTCCTCCGGGTACTTCGGGTTTCCTCCCACAGTTCAAAGACATGTAGGTTAGGCTAACTGGCGTTCCCAAATTGCCTGTACTGTATTGAGTGTATGTGTGTGTGCCCCGTGATGGACTGGCACCCTACCCTGTCCAGGGTGTACCCCTGCCTCGTGCCCTTTCATGACCCTGAATACAGGATAAAGCGGTATAGAAGATGAGTGAGTGAGTGAGTAATATACAAAAATCTTGACCCCCATTTCTTCATATCACATTAAATTACGTAGATTAAATGAAAGAGATTAGAACAAATGTGGTACTACTACAGGCTGCAAAGTGCCTAAAGACACCATTTCCCCTCTCATCTGTTCAACCCACTCAGCATTCAGTATCACCAGCATAATAATCAACGTCCTGATCATCTGTCATCATCTGCACCTGTTTCTCACTGGTTCGTGCCTTAAGTTAGATGCTTAATTTAAGCCTGAATGCTTAAAAAAGATTCCTGTGAAACTGGTCAAGTACAAGGACTGGACTGAAAATGAGGGCCAAAAACTTGCCAAAAGTGAGAACCAAAACAGGCCTTCAGGAAGCCTGGCGAACTATTCCTCAAGACTGCAAACGTTAATAGGAATTGAGCTACAATTTACAGTAGTATGATTAGACATATTATGCAAACTGAATGTCTTACATATGTGAAACTTGTGGAAGCAATGCATTTATAATTCATTTAAAAACGTTGCTACGAACAGACTTTGTATAAAACAATACCAATTCCTTTTGACAGAATAATCAGAGGTAATGTGGTCCAGACCATATAACTGTTTGCATATGATTCTTTTCACGATTCGATCACAGTTACGTATTTAATTTCATGCTTGCTTTTAGACTTTCCTATCAGAGATTTATGCAGTAAATGATGAATTACATAAATATGAATCACATTTAGTGTTTGGACTGAAATCGTGAACGTGCTATATTTCGTCTGAGACCCTGCTTACGAAATATTAGCAATCGAATTGGTTCTGCTCCGCTGTCCACTGATTTTGTTTAAACTGTCTTGTCTCTTTATTTCAGTTCGGAACACCGCAATATGTTTGGGAAGTTCATGCCACTGTTTATTACACAGTAACATTTGTGGGACAGATGCGTATCCTGACTGACAACGCCAGAGGCTAGTGTACTGTAAAAGCTCCGCCCATGATTACAGATTGACACACATAGTAGACAACTGCAAGACAGAAAAATATGTGGCCTGAGATAAGGTAGTGTCGGTGCATTCATTTTTACATTCCTTTGGTCAAAAAGACGACATTGTGGACATTACGATGAGTCGGTATGCACGGCTGATCAGGTAAACAAGGCGTTCCTTTGTAATGGAGATGAGGGTGTAATCAGACCTCCTTTGTCTTGGAGGAAAGACCAGAGACGTCGCACGCTGCTTACGTACATTTGCCAAACGTCCTGCATTGGACACGAGCACAAAAGTGTTTTGTATCAATGTCTAAAAAATGTGGGTGTGATTTCAGTCAGAGGTATATTATTCCTTACTTGAAGTGTTTCGGAATGATGTCAAGTTTTTATCACACTATAGCTTTTATATAGAGACTTACATAGATACTTACACAGCTCTTTATATAATTGTAAATACAAAAATAAAAAATTTACCTGCAGATTTTTAAACTGATTATTCTTAAATTACAAGTAAGGTAGAACTGATTTTAAAACTCATATAGCAAAAAAATCAAGGTACTGTAGGGCTGCGCAACCTGATGATATACTGTAATATTGATATTGCGATAAATTTGGTCTTTGTCTAAGAGAGTTAACTTTTTTAAATGAGCAATTATTTTTTAAAAAAATGACTATATGCTGCTAATTAATGTTGTACGTTTGTTTTGAACCGTTATAATTGTATTTGGCCAAAACATGGTATTGGTGGTAAAAAAGTGTCTCACCAAAGGTGGAAAAGGGAATTTTCAGAAAGTATCATATAACACCATTTTGTAAAACATGTAATGCTTTTTATCCCCCATTTCTTGCTTTGTTTTTGTGAATATGAATACACATTTATATCTTGATCACATAAACAGAAACACATTTGCTAAATACAATTTCATGCCCTTGTATGTACAGTAGTGTCCGTAACTTTTTTGAATTCAAATCTTTCAATGATCATAATTTTCAATGATCATAAACCTGAAAATGTGTATTTATTTTTTTTCAATTGCTAAATTGACAAGATATTGCAACATGAATCTGACATGGTTACGGACACTACAGATTTTTTTGCTTTTTAAACTTTTACCAAAAAACTATTTTTACAGATCATATGCTTCTATAATATTTTTAAATAATTAGCATTTTTTATTAAATAAAAAAAAAACAGTAAATAACAAACAATAAATTATTATTGGTTTTTATAATTATTTGTCTCTCTAAAATGGTTTAAGTTAGCGACTTGAAATTTTTAAGGAAGCAACATTAGCCACTTCCATGTTGCGTAAACTTCAGATGTAGTTTCTTTGACAAACACATACAGTATACTGTATTATATATATAACAAAAAAGAAAACATCAGCACCAGTACTGCATTTGCCCTATTATTTATTTTTGTCAGATTTTGTAATTAGGAAAGTAATTCAAATACATTTAATTTTCAGGTTAGTGTTCATTTAATAATTATTAAATAATAGTTTTTGCTGACAGTTGATTACCACCCCTATAATTTATCATAAAACATTACAGCTTAATTTACACATTCACACAATTTTAATTTGCGCCAACTTGATCAGCTAAACTTTAGTGCCACAGGCGCGGCTGAAGACTGAGACTGCATAAAGTCAGCTCTGTGCGCAATGTCACTGTGTGAGAACCAATCTGTTAGCCATTCACATTTCTACACGTCAAACCTGAAACTTCAAAACCTTGTGTTTATCAAAACTCGAATGTTTTTCCTTGGCCTTGTCATGTGAATTTTCATGATCTATGCTTAGAAAAACCGAGCATGACCCATGAAACATGAAACGAATAATGCGGACATACATATGGAGGAGTGCAGTAACTCTGTTAGTCACAAATCTGGAGCTGTTTTATTTGGAAAGTGTTTCCCTAAAACGCTCAGAATAGAAGTTGGTGTTTCGCTGTGCAAATACTTTGAGAAGCTAGGCCAAATGCAAAACGTTAAATCCATGACCACTGTGCTACAAAGGTAAATGTTTAAATGTTAAATACTATGTGAAATTAAATGTGATCCCTTAAAATAGATCATAACTTTATATATTTTCTATGTATATTTAAGAAAAGAAAAAGCAATAAGGGTTCCTCTAGGTTCTTTAAATATGGTGCTTGACTTCTTGAAAGGGTTCTACGTGGAACATCATGCATTTACTGTACATGTAAAGAAACATCATGTTTTCCCCCTAGATGTACCTCCTGAAGAATACTTTACGGTTCCTTTTTGTGCAACAACAACCTGGGCATGTCCACAGCTGCAGATGTGACGTCTGCACTCATAAAAAAATAAAAACATATTAATTAGTCCAGTCAAATACCTTATCTGCTTGTAAGGTACACTGTATTTTTTCTATAGCCTTACAAGAAGAAGTTTTCTTTTATCCATTATGAAAAACTCAACCAATTTAAATCTGTGAATTCAAATTGCTGAAGAATTTGAAGCAAAAACACTATTATTAAAACACATTCTGTTGTTGTTAGTTTTTCGGCTGCTCCTGGCAAGGGGTCGCAACAGCGGCCATCCTGTCTGCACATACTGTATAAGCTTGGCACAGGATACCCTTCCTGACGCAACCCTCCTACTGTATTTCATCCGGGCTTGGGACCGGCACTGCACCCAGTCGCTGGAGTTTGGCCACTGGCTGGGAATCGAACCCGGACCTTCCGCATGGCAGTGCAGTTCGTAAAGCATTGTTGCCTCTCGGTTACAGAGCTCGGGTTACTGTCTGCGCTGTCTTCCGTTTGTTCTCCTGTGTCCATGTGAATTTCCTCTTAGTTCTCTGGTTTCCTTACACCTTCCAGAAACATGACGGGACGTAAACTGGCTACACTGGATTGCGCCATGAGTATGTGAACTTGTGTGTGCGGTGCCCTACAGTATGACGGCATCTGACTGGCATCCCAAACTGATATTCTCGTCTCACACACAGTCTTTCTGAGGATCCACCGCGAGCCTGATTCAGTAAAGCGGCTACTAAAGATGAATGAAAAAATGAAATGCTGAGATTAAACCTTGTGAAGTAGTTGCTCATGTTTAATTCAAAAATGGAAGCAGTACAATAGAAAAAGTACAGCATTGAAATGTGCCTCGGACTTTTCTGTCATTGTGAGAGAGATTTCATTAAGATGTTGAAATCTGTGTTCTTAAGCTACAAAGCATTGCCTGCTATCATCAAGTGCAAACACGTACCGAGTTTATAATTTAACAGGTCAGTCCTGATAGCAGAGTTAATATGTTCTGCACTGATATCTGGACCTGATGCATCTTCACCGTGGAAACTAAAATAGAATCTAAATGATGCTTGGAGTATGTGCTGGAATTGATCTGACTGGCAGCGCCACGCTCCATATTTTGAACAATACCCTAGCCGTTTTAAGAAATGATTAAAAAAAATCAATTTCAAAAGGCCTTACTGATCCCTTAAAGTGGAGAACCGCTTCTAGTGGTACTTCAGCCTGGACATTAAGGCAAACAGAAAGCTAGTCAAATAATAGCCCCGGAGCAAACGTATGAAACGTGCTCATACGCCATTAAAACTCAATCTGAATTTCACAGCAAAACCTACGAACCAACTAACGTCCTTGGAGGAGCCGTTTTTTTGGTAAGATTCATAACACGGAACAGACTAGGCTTTGAAGGGAGATTGATTACGGCGGTCTCAGTAGGGGTGTGTGGGGCTCTCCATGTGGTGTGTGATATCACTGCACAACTCGCTGCAGAGGGCAGGAATGTGGCAGCAAGGACGTGTGATCCATCCTTGGAAATTCCCTTTACATTCGCAGAGCCCACTGGGTATTCTGTCTGGACCTGACCGACGTGCTCTTTTATTATGCTCAAAGATAACGTTTCATCATAAAATGATTGCAGGTTGTGTTACACCTGGTGTCGGATGATAGTAAGAATATGCTTAAATGTACTGTACAAAGTAATACACAGAAAACAACAAGGATCCTACCTTACTGTGCCAGAAGTTATCCTGAACCCTGAACTAAAGT